>CM047878.1:6893642-7391648 GCA_026212405.1 Petrea volubilis
TGTGGACGACCTGGTAATCTTTAATATTAAATAATTGATATAATGTCTTAGTTCTTGAAAATGTCATTTTCACATTTTAGTCAAATTTTAGATCAATTATAATTGAACGGTAAAGTGCAATTTTTGAATTTCGATTACCACTCTTGGAAAAATTCATCTATTAAATACTTATGAGTTTCAAAAATAATATAACTAAGTATTCTATACTTTTATGCATGGAGAAAATCAATTTTGAATGAATACATGATTTCCAAATTTTAGAGGAATTTGACATTCGAACACAATTTTCGAACTTTCTATGTCCTAAATTGCAATTTTCGAAAACTTAACTAAAACATTGTAATTTCTGGAAAGTATACATATAATTCTTGATTTATAAAGATTAAATTTCATAATTTTGGAATTTTTCTAAATTAATTATGAAATTTTCGGAGTTTACTTGCTCCAAAACCTAATTTTATGCCCTAAAACCTAATTTTAGGTTTTTAACACTAAAATAAAGGCAAATTCGAAGTTTATCTAAAACAAGTAGATAATTTCAGATCTTATACAATTATGGCAATAAAATAAAACTCAGATTTTGGTTGATTTTCTTTAGTCTTTTATTAAAATATCCTACACTAATAGAAGATGAATTTCTTCTAGAATTTATACACTTGGTGTGGTCTTCTATCATTTAGATTCATGACTCATGGATTCGGGTTACACCAGCTAGAAAATAGATGAGGGAGGTGGAAGATTTCATTTAATTAGGCATTTAATTTTAAGCCTAGTTGGGAGATTTGCATTAAATAGGGAGATTTGCATTTATTAAAACTTGGTCCTCAAGTCTTGGCTTCTATCCTCATTCTCCACTATAAATAGGACCTCCCACACACTTCCCCACCCCCAAAACGTCCTCACCCTTCACACACTATACTCTCTCAAGTTTCTTCCACCAAACATCATCCTTTCACTCTTCTTTACACCCCTTTCAAGTATAGCTAAGGTAGAACCTACTTTGATTCATAAGTGTTTTCTTTCCTTCTTTTGAGTAGGATCTTCCTACAAGGCACGCTTCCATAATCTTGTGCCAAGCTATGTAAAATACACAAGCTTGATTGGCCTTGAGTGATAGCTTTGCCAACATGCCCTCCAATTTTTGGGCTTAGAGATATTTGCTCCATGTTTATATGCTTTATTCATGATGAAATGATTGTCTTGTCTATGTGCTCATAAAGGGTGATTAGTTCTTAGGATCTCTCTCTTGATTTACTCTTGATAGGTATTGTGTTTGTGATGTGCTTAGGAAGGTTTATTAGATATGTTATGGTTAACTTGTTCGCTAGCAAATCTATGCAAATATGTTAGATCACAATCTTACTATCTTATGTATACGAAGTAGTTGTTTTTAAGTATATAACATAATTTTCTTGCAAAAATGGTATTTTGAGAAGAAAACATATTGATCTTAAAAAGTGTTTAAAAGTAAGTCGTAGTTACATAAGTATACTAATTTTCTTATTAAACATATCAACTTATACACATATTTGTTTTTCTTAAAAGAAATGAGACTTGTATACAATACCAATTTTTTCATTAAACTTCCATGATTATGTGATTATGTGATATTATGTGAATGGGCCCAAATGTGCCGGAGTGGTTTGGGTGTGTTCCGCCGGGACATACTATTGAGTAGCCGGTTTTAAGAGTTCACACTCCCTCCATCTCCTAATCCCCCCCTTGGGTAGACGGCAGTGTTCTACTCAAGAGAGAGGGTCGTAGGAAAATATTCGGCGTATGCCCGGGATACGACCACCGGAGGATAAGGCAGGCGGGAGAAATGTGCTGGTTGTATATTCGGCATGGGTAGTCATAAGGGTCACTGTTAGGTGACGAAAGGTAGAAAGTGCAAAATGTGTGCTTTATGTGCAACTATCACCCGAGCACCTTATGTAATTGAAGTATGTGTTTCCTACTCAACATGTGTTGATGTTGAATATGTATTATGTTTTAGATGAGACCGAAATTGTGGAAGAAGAAGAACCGTTCGAGGCATTTTATTAGAAAGAAAGATGTTAGATTCCGCTGCGTACTCGCCTTTGGTTTTTACTTGTCCGCTTGCAAGTTGTTTAGTGATACGATGTAACTTGTATTGATTTTGGCGTTTCATATGTACTGAGTTTAAATAGACTCTTGTATGTACATAGTAATAATATTAATAAAGCATGGATTACCTGGGTCGTCACAGGTGGTATCAGAGCGTGTTCTTGGGAGAACCTATGCTTTGATGGTTATCGGGACTAATATTTGATTATTGTGTGTAGATGGAGCACTCGCAAGGTTCCTATACTTCCAAGCCCCGTATGAGTTGTTTTGCTAGTCCTTCGACTTTTAAGTTTACGGAAGTAGATTCTGATGACCTACTTTTGGAGTTAGTACAGTTGCGAGATGAGAACCTTCAGTTGCAGGAGGAAGTGGGCTACTTGAAGGCTAGCCTGCAGATTGCTCAAAACCGTCTTTATGATATCCAAACCCGTTTCAAAATGTCATCGACATAATCCATACTAGGATTACAGAGCTGTTGGGCTTTTCCGCTACCTTACTGAACCTTAGCCCGATAAAGGATTCTGTTATCCCTGACATGTCTCTGGGAACTGAGTTCGACCCTATTCCCCTTGACTGAAGTTGTTTTAGTATCTATATCTACATGTTTATAGTGTAAGAGTTTGAGGCCCTAGTAAGATGCTATAGATGATATCACGCTAGTCTTTTGATTGTGCATAGATAGCGTGATCTTGTTGTGAATCTGTGTGCCGAACCTTTTGATGTAACTATTTGGCTTATGACTACTAATGTTTTGAGACTACTTATGATCTAAGTTCCTCACTTCTAAGTTATTTTGGATATAGATGTCGAAACGAACCAGAAATGATACTGAATCCCAAGAGGATCGATTCTCTGTGGTGTTCGAATGGATAGCAACTATTCTCGAGAACCAAACTAATAACAACAACAACCATGATCGCAATCATGATGAGTCTGCTACCGATGCCCTGACCACCTTTCTTAAATTAGGACCCCCACCTTTCCGAGGTGAACCCGACGACACTAAAGCAACAAACTGGCTGGAGGCGATGGAAAAGATTTTCGAGGTACTCAACTATGATCCGAGGAGGAAGGTGATGTTAGCTACCTTTCGTCTAGAGGACGATGCCCGTCATTGGTGGAAACGTGTAAGTGATAAGTGGGCAGCCCTTCAAACCCCTTCGGTTTGGGATAATTTTGTTAAGGAATTCAACGCCCAATATATCCCTCGAGTTATCCAAGAGAGGCGGGAGAGAGAGTTTCTCAATTTAGCTCAACGTGACTTGAACGTGGCAAGGTACGAAGCCTTGTTCACCAAGTTAGCTCGATTTGCGCCTTACTTTGTCGAGAATGAAGAGAGAAAGATATGGAAGTTCATTGGAGGACTTCGATTAGAAATCCAAGATCGGTTATCTGCGGTCCAGTTGCCAACCTACACAGCGGCTGTCGAAACAGCACTTAAGGTGGAAAGTACGATGGAACAGTTGAAGATGAAACGAGGACAGTTGGCACGAGCATCGAATACTGGAGGACTAGGTGGGAGAGCCCCGGGAGGCCCTAACAAGATGTTTAGGCCGAATATTCAAGGGAACCGAGGAAATTTTTCTGGCCCCTCAATTCAAAGAAATGAGACTTGCACCTACTGCGGGAAGCTGAACCATACCGAAGACCGATGTTGGAATAAGGCCAGAAGGTGCCCAATATGTGGAAATAGTGGGCATTTTTTATTAAACTGCCCTCAAGCAAAACCAGCGCAACCCTCAAATCCTGGAAAGAATATAAAGGGCAACGGGAATCAAGTGGGAAAACCACGAGTCCAAGGGAAGGTTTTCGCCATGAATCAGGCTGAAGTCGAGAATTCATCGGTAGTAGAAGGTACGCTTCTCGTCAATCAATACTTTGCTAAAGTATTAGTCGATCCAGGTTCTACGCATTCATACATATCAACTGGTTTCTTTACTAGTCTGCAAGTACAACCTGAGATTTTGCCTTACGAATTAGAAATCACAACGCCCCTTGGGACTAAATGGAAGACGGACTTAGTGTTTAAAGGTTGTGAGCTAGAAATGAGTGGTCAAAAGATGACAGCTGACCTAGTATTACTACCCATCCATGACTTTGATGTTATTTTGGGTATGGATTGGTTAGCCGCATCTTACGCTCAAGTAGACTGTCGTCACAAGGTCGTAAGGTTATGTTTTCCGAATCAGCCTGTCATTGAAATGGTAGGGAACAAAACCACACCTGCGATACCCATTATCTCCTTTGTGCAAGCCAACCGATTATTACGAAAGGGCAATTATGCGTTCATGGCCCACATTATGAATAAATCTGAAGACAAAAAGAAGCTTGAAGAAATGCCTATAGTACGGGAGTTCCCGGACGTATTTCCTGATGATTTAAAGGGCTTACCCCCACATCGAGAGATCGATTTTGTAATTGAATTATTACCTGGAACCGCCCCGATCTCTAAGACTCCTTATAGGATGGCTCCTGCTGAATTGAAAGAGCTCAAGACCCAACTACAAGAGTTGCTAGATAAAGGGTTTATTCGCCCAAGTACATCACCCTGGGGAGCTCCGGTACTATTTGTCAAGAAGAAAGATGGAACTTGGAGATTATGCATCGACTATCGTCCGCTTAACCAAGTCACCATCAAGAATAAATACCCTTTGCCAAACATTGATGAGTTGTTTGACCAACTACAAGGAGCTTTAGTTTATTCGAAACTAGATTTGAAATCCGGATATCACCAAGTGCGAATTCGAGAAGAAGATATTCCCAAGACTGCCCTTAATACTAGGTACGGTCACTACGAGTTTGTGGTGATGCCATTCGGTGTAACAAACGCCCCTGCTACCTTCATGGACTTGATGAACCGGGTATTCCGACCATACTTAGACCAATTTGTAGTTGTCTTTATAGACGACATACTGGTCTACTCTAAGTCAAAAGAAGAACACGAAAGGCACTTGAGGATAGTACTCCAGGCACTGAGAGACGAAAAGTTGTATGCTAAATTCAGCAAGTGTGAGTTTTGGCTGACACAGGTCGCCTTTCTAGGACACATAGTGTCAAAGAATGGAATTGCAGTTGATCCAGGAAAAGTCAAAGCAGTGGTGGAATGGAAGCAACCCACGACTGTCACAGAGGTGCGAAGTTTTCTAGGATTGGCGGGATACTATCGGAGATTTATCAAGGATTTTTCCAAGATTGCCCGCCCCTTAACTAGGCTAACTCAGTCCAACGTGCGGTTCGCTTGGGATAATCATTGCGAAAATAGCTTTCAAGAACTGAAGAATAAATTGGTCACTGCCCCTGTATTGACTCTGCCACAGGGGACTGACGGATTCATGGTCTACACAGATGCGTCCAAAGAAGGACTGGGATGTGTGCTTATGCAAAGCAGGAAGGTAGTGGCTTATGCTTCACGAAAGTTAAAACCTTACGAGGAAAATTATCCAACGCACGATTTAGAGCTTGCAGCCATCGTTTTTGCTCTCAAGACATGGAGACATTATCTTTATGGGACTTCATTCGAAGTATTTACCGATCACAAGAGTCTCAAGTACTTGTTCTCTCAGAAAGAGTTAAATATGAGACAACGAAGATGGTTGGAAATGCTAGCTGACTTCAATTGTGACATTCAATACCATCCTGGAAAAGCGAATGCCGTAGCAGATGCATTAAGTAGAAAGGCTCATCTTGCCTGTTTAATGAGTCGAGAATGGACATTCTTGGAAGATATCGCGAGTTGGAAGCCTAAAGAACGGGAGTTTGGAGTTATCTGTTCGCAACTACATGCACAACCCGTTATACTTCAGCGAATCAAAGAAGCTCAGGAAATCGACAAAGAACTCCAAAGGGTTAAAAATCGAATTAACCTCGGCTTAGAAAAGGAGTTTACCTTGCCAAATGATGGGATCTTAAGATTCCGAAACCGAGTATGGGTTCCAGATAATGAGCAGCTGAAGAGAGAAGTACTAGAGGAAAGCCACAACACCAAATACATGATACATCCAGGGATAAATAAGATGTATCAAGATGTTAAACGGCAGTACTGGTGGCCCAAGATGAAAAGGCAAATCGCAGAGTTCGTATCAAAATGCTTAACTTGCCAACAAGTTAAAGCAAGCCATCAAAAGCCTTTTGGGTTACTACAACCTCTATCAATCCCTGAATGGAAGTGGGAACACATTACGATGGACTTCGTTATGGGACTACCACGGACACGAAAGGGTCATGATGCAGTATGGGTGGTAGTAGACAGACTCACGAAAAGTGCCCATTTTCTTGCATTCTCTAAGACTTATTCATTGGATCAGATGGCAGACATCTATAGGAGTGAGATTGTCAGGTTACATGGTGTTCCAGTAAGCATAGTATCTGACCGAGATCCTCGGTTCGTTTCCAAATTTTGGCAAGGGCTACAGAAAGCACTAGACACTGAGTTAAATTTCAGTACAGCTTTTCACCCACAAACTGATGGACAAACTGAAAGAGTTATCCAAATTTTGGAAGACATGCTTAGGGCGTGTACCCTAGATTTTGGTGGAAGTTGGGATCGACATTTGCCCCTGGCAGAATTCGCCTACAATAACAGTTACCAGGCTACGATAGGAATGGCTCCCTTTGAAGCTCTTTACGGCAGAAAGTGCAGATCCCCTGTATGTTGGAGCGAAGTGGGTGAGAGTAAACTTATAGGTCCAGACTTAATTCATGAGACGACAGAGGCTATCAAGATGATAAAGAAACGAATGGAAACGGCACAAAGTCGTCAAAAGAGTTATGCCGATAGACGACGAAAAGACTTGGAATTCGGAGTAGGTGACTTTGTATTCTTGAAAGTTTCACCAAGAAAGGGTGTTCTAAGGTTTGGACGGAAGGGCAAGTTAAACCCCCGCTATATTGGACCTTTTGAGATACGAGCGAGAGTGGGAAAGGTTGCTTATCGATTAGCCTTACCTCCGACTCTAGCAGAAGTGCATGACGTATTCCATGTCTCTATGCTTAAGAAATACCATCCTGATCCCTCTCACGTTGTAAATCATGCGTCTCTCGATATTGGCCCAGACTTGACCTACGTAGAAGAACCGGTTAGGATTTTAGACTTCCAAGAGCGTACTCTGAGGAACAAAATCATTCCGTTAGTACGTGTTTTATGGAAATACCATGGGATTGAAGAAAGTACGTGGGAACGATTGGAGGAAATGCAAGAAAAGTACCCACAATTGTTCGATTGAGTATAGGACCCAATTTCGAGGACGAAATTTTCTAAGGAGGGGAGGATGTGACGACCTGGTAATCTTTAATATTTAAATAATTGATATAATGTCTTATGTTCTTGAAAATGTCATTTTCACATTTTAGTCAAATTTTAGATCAATTTATAATTTGAACGGTAAAGTGCTAATTTTTGAATTTCGATTACCACTCTTGGAAAAATTCATCTATTAAATACTTATGAGTTTCAAAAATAATATAACTAAGTATTCTATACTTTTATGCATGGAGAAAATCAATTTTGAATGAATTACATGATTTTCCAAATTTTAGAGGAATTTGACATTCGAACACAATTTTCGAACTTTCTATGTCCTAAATTGCAATTTTCGAAAACTTAACTAAAACATTTGTAATTTCTGGGAAGTATACATATAATTCTTGATTTATAAAGATTAAATTTCATAATTTTGGAATTTTTCTAAATTAATTATGAATTTTCGGATTTTATGCTCCAAAACCCTAATTTTATGCCCTAAAACCCTAATTTTAGGTTTTTAACAATAAAATAAAGGCAAATTCGAATTTTATCTAAAACAAGTAGATAATTTCAGATCTTATACAATTATGGCAATAAAATAAAATCAGATTTTGGTTGATTTTCTTTAGTATTTTATTAAAATATCCTACACTAATAGAAGATGAATTTCTTCTAGAATTTATACACTTGTGTGGTCTTCTATCATTTAGATTCATGACTCATGGATTAGGGTTACACCAAGGCTAGAAATAGATGAGGGAGGTGGAAGATTTCATTTAATTAGGCATTTAATTTTAAGCCTAGTTGGGAGATTTGCATTAAATAGGGAGATTTGCATTTATTAAAACTTGGTCCTCAAGTCTTGGCTTCTATCCTCATTCTCCACTATAAATAGGACCTCCCACACACTTCCCCACCCCCAAAAACGTCCTCACACCTTCACACACTATACTCTCTCAAGTTTCTTCCACAAACATCATCCTTTCACTCTTCTTTACACCCCTTTCAAGTATAAGCTAAGGTAGAAACCTACTTTGATTTCATAAGTGTTTTCTTTCCTTCTTTTGAGTAGGATCTTCCTACAAGGCAAGCTTCCATACTCTTGTGCCAAGCTATGTAAAATACACAAGCTTGATTGGCCTTGAGTGATAGCTTTTGCCAAACATGCCCTCCAATTTTTGGGCTTAGAGATATTTGCTCCATGTTTATATGCTTTATTCATGATGAAATGATTGTCTTGTTATTGTGCTCATAAAGTGTGATTAGTTCTTAGGATTCTCTCTTGATTTACTCTTTGATAGGTATTTTGTGTTTGTGATGTGCTTAGGAAGGTTTATTAGATATGTTATGGTTAACTTGTTAGCTAGCAAATCTATGCAAATATGTTAGATCACAAATCTTACTATCTTTATGTATACGAAGTAGTTGTTTTTAAGTATATAAACTAATTTTCTTGCAAAAATGGTATTTTTGAGAAGAAAACATATTGATCTTAAAAAGTGTTTAAAAGTAAGTTCGTAGTTACATAAGTATACTAATTTTCTTATTAAACATATCAAACTTATACACATATTTGTTTTTCTTAAAAGAAATGAGACTTGTTATACATATACCAATTTTTTCATAAACTTCCATGATTATGTGATTATGTGATATTATGTGAATGGGCCCAAATGTGCCGGAGTGGTTTGGGTGTGTTCCGCCGGGACATACTATTGAGTAGCCGGTTTTAAGAGTTCACACTCCCTCCATCTCCTAATCCCCCCCTTGGGTAGACGGAGTGTTCTACTCAAGAGAGAGGGTCGTAGGAAAATATTCGGCGTATGCCCGGGATACGACCACCGGAGGATAAGGCAGGCGGGAGAAATGTGCTGGTTGTATATTCGGCATGGGTAGTCATAAGGGTCACTGTTAGGTGACGAAAGGTAGAAAAGTGCAAAATGTGTGCTTTATGTGCAACTATCACCCGAGCACCTTATGTAATTGAAGTATGTGTTTCTACTCAACATGTGTTGATGTTGAATATGTATTATGTTTTAGATGAGACCGAAATTGTGGAAGAAGAAGAACCGTTCGAGGCATTTTATTAGAAAGAAAGATGTTAGATTCCGCTGCGTACTCGCCTTTGGTTTTTACTTGTCGCTTGCAAGTTGTTTAGTGATACGATGTAACTTGTATTGATTTTGGCGTTTCATATGTACTGAGTTTAAATAGACTCTTGTATGTACATAGTAATAATATTAATAAAGCATGGATTACCTGGGTCGTCACATCTTGGAACCGTCATGGGCCGCAAAATGCCATTTGCATCACAAAAACCCTTGAATTCATTTGATGTGAATTCTCCCCCTCTATCGGACCGAAGAGCTTTAATCTGGTAGCCACTTTGTTTTTCCACTATAACCTTGAACCTTTTAAAGGTTTCAAACACCTCGGATTTCTCCTTCAAAAAATACACCCAAGTTTTTCGAGAATAGTCATCAATAAAAGTAAGAAAATATTTCTTCTTACCGAAGGAGCATGGCATGATAGGGCCACAAACATCCGAGTGGATAAGCTGCAATGGGCACTTGGCTCTTAAAAATGATTCTTTTGGAAAGCTTGCTCTTGATTGCTTGTCGAAAACACATCCTTCACAAAGTTGATTCGGGTGGTTGATACTTGGTAGTCCTTTCACCATCCTCTTTTTGCTCATCTCCTTTAGGCCATCAAAATTCAAATGTCCAAATCTCATGTGCCAAAACCAAGAAGCATCTTTGAAACAGGCTTGTAAACATCTTGGAACATCAGTTTGAATGTTAAGCATGAACATTCTATTTTTTGTCATTGGGACTTGAGCTAACAGTCTTCCAGATTCATCGTTCATAATCAAACTGTTATTTTTCAGATGAATATCATAATTTTTCTCCAAAAGTTGTCCCAAACTTAAGATATTACTTTTCATTTGTGGCACATAGAAAACATTTGAAATAAATTGATGGCTTCCATCTTTCAATCGAATCAAAATTGTACCTTTCCCTTTAACTTGGACACGAGATGAATCACCAAAAGTGATATTGCCACCAAGTGATTCATCGAGCTCCACAAAAAGATTTTTCTTACCACAAATATGGTTGCTTGCACCGGAATCAGGATACCACAAGTTCTCCTCTTGTCTTTCATTGCTCTTGCATGCGAGAAGCAAGGTGGGACCTCCTTCTTCATTGTTGCTCTCCACAAAATTTGATTTTTCTTCGACTTCATTTGGACACTCCCAGTAACAATGTCCAAAATTATGACAATTATAGCACCGAACATTTGATTTATCATACCTTCTTGAGTTTGGCCTCCAATTTCTTCCTCCACCACGTCCATGGCCTCTTCCTTGATTATCATTTGGCCTTTTCTCTTCTCTATTATTTTGTGTATTATTGCCTCTTCCTCTACCACGAGCACCTCGTCCACGTCCTCGGCCTCTTTGGGACATGCTACGTTTCTCATCTCTCTCTTTGAAAGACAGTTTTGCTTGCAAAACTTGCTCCACCGGTTCTTGATTTGGTTTCTTAAATCGCTCCTCGTGGGCTTGCAAGGATCCTGTCAATTCCTCGACAGTCATGGCGTCCAAATCCTTGGACTCTTCAATGGCAACGATGATATAATTGAACTTGGAATCTAGTGATCGTAGAATTTTTCCAACGACCCGATCATCCTTCAAGTCTTCTCCATATCGTCTCATTTGATTGACGACAACCATAACTCTTGAAATATAATCTGAAATTGTTTCAGATTCTTTCATGTGTAGTGATTCAAATTCTCCTCTCAAGGTTTGAAGACGAACCTTCTTTACTTTATCGACTCCTTTGAAAGAAGCTTGGAGAATATCCCAGGCTTGCTTGGAAGTGGTTGCACCGGCAATCTTCTCAAACATCTTATCGTCTAAACTTTGATAGATGAGAGTGAGGGCCTTTTGATCCCTCTTAACAGCAGCTGCATCAGCTGCATCAACACCTTTATCAACAGGTTCCCAAACATCATAAGCTCCAAGCAAAGCCTTCATTCGGATACACCAATTCTCATAGTGTTCCTTAGTAAATGATGGAACTTGAAACGGGGGAACGGTAGACATTTTTCTCCAAGTTTAATCGTCTACAAACAAAAATAGCTCTGATACCACTTTGTTAGAAGTGGAGAGCAATTATATAAAACACTCAACACTCAAAATAATGAAAGAGTGGAGGAAACAAGTGACTCTATTTCACTTGAACTTAACTTGTTACAAATGAGTAGATTACATAGGGTATTTATAGGTTTTTCTAAGTATGAACCTAGTCTAATACATGTATCACAATTAAATGTGATTCATCCTCTTTTCTAGTACATGAATATGAATTAAAATAAAATACATAAATAATAACAAATAACTTAGATTCATGTACTCACCAAAAACAATATAAAAGTAAATTCATGAACTAAATAAATAAATGAACCTAGAAAATGAATCTAGTTTACTTTAACTTTTCAACATGACTTTGCAATCCCAATCGGACCATGTAACCACAACAAAGTTTGTATATTTTATTCCGATCATTTCAAGCCATTTGTCGTGTAGAAGAATGGCTTCACTTAGTGTCACTCCTCTGTCAACCTATTACAAAAAAGCCAAAAGATAACCATGTCAAGATTGACAGATAAAATAGAGACCGCTTGATCAAGATTCAAGCATAAGATACAAAAGACATCATGTTTACAACAACAACAACAAAAACGTGTTGAAGCTACATATCTTATTCATTATACACACACAGAGACACACGTATAAATTAAAAGGAAGTGGAATATAATATATATATATATATATATATGTATGTATGTGGATTTAAACCTGAAATTGCTGAATGCCCGTCAAATCTTTGCAAAAATCGGTCAAGAATTGGTTGCACGTCGGCCTAACGTATGTCTGAAAACATGCTTCGATCTGCCCGGTGACGCCGCTGACTATTACTGATGGGAATTCGATGATTTCTTGTGGTTGAGGAACTTTTAATTTGTCGCATGTGGCCTCAAAATCAATGACAACAAAATAATCAAAATCTTGCAAGATTTTGGTGTTGTACGGGTGAATATGATGAAACATGTTTTCTCTCTGTTGTTTTAGAAGGAGAGCGCCGACGAGGTTTTGAGTGTGTGGTGTGCGTGTGTTTTTTCTTGAAGAGCAGAGACGAGTTTTTCGAGTCTGCGTTCTGCGTGTTTCGTTGCTTGGAAAGTAAGTCAGATGATCAAGAAGTTGAGTTGTGATTAGAAAAGATCCAATTGATATTTATAATAGAAAACCAAAGTCCTAATACTATTAGGATTTTACTTGGAAATCCTAACTAATATAGGATAATGCCGGTGACGTGAAAATTTGAAAGTTAAATTATTGTAATATTTTCTAAAAGTTTATTGGTGGGATCAAGAATAATTTTTTACTTGGGCGGAAATTAATTCTTCTGCTCCCCCAGTGTTGATATATTTCATATTTATTTTATTTAATGAAAAATATTTCTTTTGTTAAGTATATTATAAATTCATCACTAAGAATTTATTTATACTATTATATATTTAAAGGAGGTTTTTTGGACCAAAATGTGCAATTTTTGACCAAATTCTCAATTTTTAAAATTTTGAATTAATTTTAATTGTTTATGATGAATTATTTGATTTGTTTGCATTAATTATAAATTTATTTATTCTTTCTACTAATTATTTAAGTCCACCAACTATTCATATGTAATAATTTTTTAATCCTCTATAAACTCTACCCCTCTCTCTCTCTCTCACACACACAAACACACACATACACACACACACACACACACAAGGATATAAAAAATTAAAAATAGAATAACTTCAAATAATTTCATATATACATAAGGAAATTTTTAATTAAAATATTATGTAATGCCATAAAATTATTAGAAAAGTCAATGTGCATATAATGTCATTTGTAAAAAATTTCTTCTCAAAAATTAGTAAAAACTTTTAATTAAAACTTATGTGACTCAAACTTTGAAAAATATTTTAAAAATGATATGTCATATCATAATTTTAAAAGATGTAAAAAATTAATTTGTAGACGCAATATCATTTACAATATATTTTTTTTCATCTTTTTATGTCTATTATTTATTTATTTTTATATAGTTTAATGCTACATGAAAATTTTATTACCTAACTTCTTTTTGTGCATCATCGTATATATCTTTGTCTTCAATTTTTCTTAGGTATTAAATTGTCAACATATCTAATTTATCTATTATTCGTTTTTTTATAAGAATTTATTAATTTTTGTTTATTATTTTCTTTGGAATTATATTATTTTACTTTGTAGTTCATTAGATGTAAGTTTTTTAATGTACATTGCAGATTGTTAGAACTACAAGCCAACATGTTTATTATTCTTAAAATATTTATAATTTCTTTTTTAAATTTGACGGATTATGCTTGATTGTTGATATTGTTAGTTTTTTTTAAGTCTAACCAAAAAAAATAATAATAATTGTATTAGTTAATTGGATTTCTCATATTTTTGTTTTTCATCATGTAATTTCGAAATATTTTCCTTAAGAAAAATTTAAGCCTGAATATAGACACAATACTAATGTTTATCTTGCATCTTAATGTTGTTGTTTTTTCCTTCTATTTTTATTTTTTTTATTTGTTCGACATTTTATTTTATTTTATGAGTCGCTCTATTAATAATAACGGGAATAAAATATTTTGATTTAAATAATAGTAAGATACAAACTAAGTAAATTAAATACAGTATTTTCCCCTTCTTCATTTTGAATGGTGTGTCTATTAAAAGATATTAGAAGTTTCATAGTTAAGTTTCAAAATAAGTTTTTCTCTATTATACCTTTATTAAGTTGGAATACATAGTTTACGCTCAAAAATTAACCTAAAATTTGAGAATAAATATGTTTAAAATAATTAGAAGTTCTCATATAATAATTAATTTTTCATCTATTCTACTAGTCAAAACATAATCTCTTTCTATATTTGTGATTTACTGACTCGTTTATCTTATCTTTTATAAATTTATAGTAATCAAATTTAATGTATATTAATAAATTATTGACAATAGTATACTTTTAAACTAATACCAAGCATAGCATGGGCTTTACTCTATTATATTGTATTACGGCTTGTATCTGACATACTTGATGTCTTCTACAGTGCCTCAAATGAGTGCTTTCATTGCAGTGCTGAACGAGATGAGGCGAAATGTAGTTGTATAAATATGATTTTACTCATCTAAATAAAATAAAATAAATAAAAATATGTTATCTTTGTAAAATGATTTAAAGATAGAGATTTTTGAAATATAAATTAGCATAGGTAAATAAAAATTATTTATTTATTTATTTTTTTGGAGTGGAGAAACTGAGTTACATTACACTCTCAACTTTTTAAAGTGAACAATATCAACCACTTCCATCGGCGGTACTTCCCAAACCACAAGTTCTCCAATAATAGTGTGTCCTAGCTTGGCAAGATTATCAGCACATTTGTTGGCTAATCTCTTGGCATGCCTCTCTAATGCGGTCCAAGGTTTTTTTGACAAGATACGGCAATCCTCAATAATAGAGGCTAATGGGTGCCCAACAATGTCCTCTGCGTGTAGCATCTTGAGCAGCACCTCAGAGTCAATCTCCACATTTAGTCTCTGCAATCGTCCTTCCCAAGCAAGGCCCAATCCTTCGCATAATCCCAAGAGTTCTGCCAGGATAATAGAGCCTTCACCAATCTTCAACACATATCCCATGACCCATTGTCCTTCACTATTTCGAATGATACCCCTTGCTGCTACTCGGTGTTAGTCCATGACAAAGCCACCATCCATATTTAAGTTGTGCCATCCATGAGGGGGTGTTTTCCACGGTATCATCATTGCAATGTTCCTTTTTGCTTGTGTAGCTGTCTATAAATTTTTAGAGATGTCTAAAGCTAACTGTTTGATGGCAGTTGTTGTTACCTTTAAGTGTTTGAAAAACCTCTTTATTGCATGCCATCCACAACTACCAAATGGTGGCAAGGAAGACCACCAACCACCTTAGTTGGGGTACAATGATGTTCATGAAGCATGCTTTAACATTATTTGCAAACTAATCAGGATTATCCATAGCCAGAAATTTAGCTATATCTTCCTAATGAATAATATGCTCCCAAATCACTCTTGCCTTAGGGCATCTGACGAAAACATGTGTGATATATTTTCCATCCCCCCCCCCAACCATGGACACTCATACACAATGGATATTTTCCTATCAAATCTGAGGCTATTCGGGAGTAGGCTGTTGTGGTTACAAAGCCAGAGTAATAATTTGATTTTTTCCGGATAGTATAATTTCCATATATACTCCCATTTTCTTCCTCTCAAATCCTCCCATGCATGCAACGAGTTGAGGTATAGTATGTTGATTTGCACATCTACATACCAGTGCTAGTACCTGTCCAAATTCTGGAGTCCACTTGGTGGTTTAAAGGGAATTGAGACACTTAGGATCTTAGTTCTAATCAAAACAAGGGAGCAATGTCACAATCTTGGACAAATTCCAATGTCTCTTGTCAATTAGCCATGCCACCATTATGTTGCTATCCCTACTGTCAATAGCTCCATCAATACACTCATCGATCTTCTTGGTTCCCAGCCATGGGTCCATCCAAAAGGAGACTTGTGATCAATCTCCTAGTCGCCACCCTCTATTCTTCTCAACTGCCTTCATGCTCCTCACTATGCCTTTCTACACCTTGGAGGACTATGGCTTTGGATTGTGGTGAAATATGTCCTCCCCTTTGAGGTATTTGTTTCTGAAATGCTTTCCCATAGACTACCCTTCTTTTTCAGCAACCTCTATCCAGCCTTAGCTAAGAAGGCCATGTTAGTGTTACAAGATTCTCTTATTCCTAGTCCTCTATGTTTTTACTTTGCAAAACTTTGTTCCATCCCACAAGATGTATCTTTTACTTCCCTTCCGCTCTCCCCATAAGAAATATGTACAATTGATTTGGTCTAGTTGTTAGCACACCTTCGAGCTTAGCCAATGAGACTGCATTGTGTACACAAGGATAGAGGGCATCATAGATTTTACTGAGGTCACTCTTCTTGCTAAGTTTAGTTACTTAGCCTTCCAAGCACTCAATTTTTGATTAACTCTATCAAGTACATTAGCAAACGATGTAGGTATAGTCCTACCTTCATTGAAAGTGATGCTAAGATACTTCCCAAAGTCAATAGTTTTCCTTATTCCCTAGATCACCGTGGTCTCCGAAGTTGCACTGATACCTTAGGGGAGAAAAATACCTTTGATTCACCAAATTGACCTTGAGGCCGAAGGTTGTGGTAAAATCAATGATCTCGTTGATGGCTTAGGCACACTTAACCGTAGCGCTTGCGGCCAAAATGATATTGTCTACAAAAAAGAGATGTGCCACTATAGGGCTGCTTCGTCACACTGGAATTGGGCTCCATTTCTTTGCATCCACCGTTTCCTCAATTAAATATGCTAGCCTCTTCATGCATAAGACGAAAAGGTAAGGAGATATTGGATCTCCTTGTCTTAGACCACATTTAGGTTGGATTGGATCCATAGGCTCTCCATTCCATAGAATTCGTGGTTTAACACAATGTACACAACTCATCAACATCTTGATAAGTTCTTGTGGGAATCCGAAGAAATTCAATATTTGTTCAAGAAAGTCCTAATTGACTTTATCATATGCCTTCTCAAGATCAAGTTTCAAAAGCATACCCAAAATGTGGCTTCTTGAAAGGTTGAGAGTGTGCATTAGTTCATGGAGGACTAACACATTGTCTTGCTTACTCATCGCCGGGATAAAGCTGGTTTGGAATGGGCCAATGAGCTCACTGATAAATGGCTTCAATCTGAGTACAACAAACTTGGTTATGACCTTGTAGAGGGTGTTGCATAGAGCGATCAGTCTTAACGCTTTCACACAATTAGGGTTGTTGACTTTGGGTATCAAGGCAATAAATGAGTCTCCAATCACCTTCGGGACCTCATTCTTTGGAAAGCAACTTCCAACCAAATTAGTCATGGAGTTTCCCATTATGTCCCAAAACATTTGGAAAATGAATGCTTGACAACCGCCAGGTCCAGGGGCTTTGTACAGGTGCATTGACTTGACCACCTTATGAATCTTTGTTCTAGTCACATTATCGCACAATACCTGAATCATGTCTTGGTTCAAGTGCCTTTGGAATCTACTTTTCGCTAAAGGATCTCCCTTCACATTCTGATTCCCTTCAAAAAGGTTGTAAAAGTAACTCTAAATGTGTTCACGGATCTTATAAATGTTCGTTTGCTAATTCCCTTCAATCCAAAGTGCCGAAACTTTGTTTCTTTTTCTTCGGGTGAGGGTGGGGATATAGAAAAACTTTGTATTTTTATCACCAAATTTAAGCCAATTTACCCTTGATTTTTGAAACCAAAGAACCTCCTCTTGCTCAAGTATAATGTTATACTCCATTATGAGGTTGGTTTCCAACTAATGTAGATCTTTATTGTCATATCTAACAAAAGTTCTTTGAATTGCCTAGATCCTAGCCTTTGGCTTCCTTTTTTTGAAGAATAAGTTACCAAACTCATGCTTATTCCAATCTCTTATCATAGTTGGTAAATTAGCCAATGCCAAGATAATGCCCCCCCCCTCCCCGCCACCAACAATTCTAGGCTGTCTGAATTTGGTACGAACATTCGGGGTGAGGGACCCATGCAAGTTCGAGTCCAAACGAATTATTCACCGGTAGGGATTGCTCACCTACGCACGACATAAGGATGGGATGATCATCAGAGCGAATGCAAGGGAGATGGTGGATAACTGCTTTAGGAAACTTTAGCCTCCATTCTATATTCACAACTGACCTATTCAAATGTTATCTCACTTGATTCACTTCAATTCTTCGGTTTGTCCAAGTGAATCGCGGTCCTTGGTATCCAAGGTCCATGAAGTTACACTTCTCAAGGCCCTCTTGTAAACATCTACTCCAAGTAGCAGCTCTTCCCCCTTTCTTGTCGCTCGGACTCGCAATATCATTGAAGTCACTTGTGACCAACCATGGTTGTTGGATGTCCCTGCCATCTCTGTTAGCTTCGCCCACAACTCATTCCTTTTATTTGAGTTTGGACTTGCATATGCCCCAGAGCAAACCCAATTCTCTCTTAATCTTGATCCTATTATTGCATGAATGACTTGAGGCCAAACGAGAATTATTTGCACTTGAATTCTTGACGCATCCCATAACATCCATATACCTCCTTTCCTTCCCAAATAAAAATAATTTATAGTTACATATAACAAGATTAGTGCCGGAAAGTCAAGAGTAATTTTATTCAAGAAAATGGTAAAAGTCAATGATTGGACTTTTAGAATGAAAAATTGACAGATTTGGGTTTTTATATAGTAAAATAATTCATTAACTTTTTAGATAAAAACAACTTCATTTTAGGGGGGTTTTAGTATTTTTCCAAAAATTAAAAAAGAAAGTTACAATTGCATGACAAAGTACGGAATTTATAAACGTAAAATAAAGGTTTAAGAGTGTTTTGTTGAACTTTTAAGCTCCTCTAAATAGTTTATAAGTTGCTTGAGAACTTATAAATTCCTTTAAATCATTTAATAATTTTTTGGCAAAAAAACTTATAAGCTCCAAAAATAAAATGTTTGGAATTTATAAACTCCAAAAAAAAAAGAAAATTAAATTACCCCCAACATTTTTTTTTTACAAAACTTATAAGCTGTTTACTAATAAATGCTAAAATGACATAGGCACCTTTAATAAGTTTTTAATATCACAATCTTAACCTTTAAACACGCAAAACCCTATTCCTCCTATGTCATCGTAATTTATCCAAACGTTGGGGGGATTTACCATAATTTACCCTTAAATATATTCTGTCATCAATTGAATTTATATATGTACTGATTTGTCAATTTTAGAAAGTGATATTCTACTAAAAAATTAATTTATTTATTTTTTACAGTTAATTATTTTATATACACAAAATTACTTATGGTGACTTGGCACGGGTTAAGACTAAAAAATTAATTTATTTATTTTTTATAGTTTATTATTTTATATAGACAAAAGTATTACTTATGCTGACTTGGCACGGGTTATATACTTAGTTTTCAATGAATCAATGTAATTCAGAAATTAGCAAATTGAGCAGTAGTTTTGGTTCAACTTCTTTCATGATATTCCGCTTTAGGCCAAATTTCAGAGATTAAGATGTTTTTCAATCTAATGAGTAGATCTGTTAAGAAAAAAGAAAAGAAAAGAAGGACTCGTTACCAAGGAAAAATAAATGAATTAAAAGTACCATGTGAAGAGCGGATGTTTTGAAGAAAATAAAGTCAAAAAAGGAATTTAAATGGGGAAAATTCTAATATCCAGCTCCATACTTGTCACGATTTTTTTATTTTCGTCCCTAATGTTGCCTTTTCTTTCACAATTTCGATCATTTTGTCAACTTAGCTGTTAAAACTAGCTAACATAAGTTATTCGAAATGACACTTGCCTCCCTTATAACTTATTTGACACTTACGCTTACCTCATTCTATGTACATAGTCAAATTAAATGATATCTTTCTCAAAGATTAGAATAACTTTTGCAGCTACGTTGTCAGAAAGATTGAAACTGTTAAAAGAAGTGACAACATTAGAGACATAAATAATAGCTAGACTTAGGGGCGTAAATGGATGCTAAATGGATCGATTATGCTATTTTTATATCTGTATTCATTTAATTTTATCGGATATCGGTACGGATACGGATATGGATGGATATCGAAAATCAGTATCCGTATCCGCCGGATATCGGATATATCCATATCCGATCGTAATTTTTAAAATTTAAATTCAATTATAAATATTTGAATATTCAAACCTGATTATTAATATTGAAGTATATTATTCAATTGTACATACTTGATATTCAATTTTAATTAATTGAATATTGAAATTTGTGCACACAATTTAGTCATTTTTTTAAGGGATAATTACATCTACTACCCCTCGGAAGATTAGAAACTATAATTGGTCCCCCAAAAATTTTCAATATTATAACCACATTCCCTAAGGAATTTGAAAATTACCAAAACCCCCCTCGTCAGCCGGTTCCCAGTCATTTTTGGATGACGTTAGCCAAAATATGAATGAAAATTCAAATTTACCTTTACATGAGTATCCGTACAAATTTCTTTCCTTTGGATGCCCTTTGTAATTAAATTATATATATAGGGTGTTTTTTGTAATATTGATTTTAATGAGGGGGGTAATTGTAATTTTTGGTTCAAATTTTCTGGGCTTAGAAAGACGAGACATTGGCATTTGAAAATAGCCATTACTCTTTCTTCATTTTGACCGTTGCTCACTTCTGTATATATATATATATGTGTGTGTGTGTGTGTGTGTGTTGCTAGATTGCATTTTTTCATCACCTTTACTACATATAAGACAAACAACTATCAAGATTGCGGAGGAGCCGAGAAATGTCAACAAATTGTTTTATTAGTGCCCAATACATGGGTTCTCACATTGGTGCCTTCCTTACTCGATCGAAGAAAAGAACGAAGACATGCAACGTCGAAATAGGCAATTTGAGCAAGAAGCAACAAGTTCAACACCCACAAACGTTACACCAACAAGCTCAATTCCAACAAACCTTGCACGTGCTGAAATTAAGCATGGCGGCATTGTTTATAAACTTATAGCTTTGAATTTTATTTTACTTGCCGTGTATTTGCTAGCACAAATTTCATCTACTTTAGGAATGTGAGATATCAAATTAAGCCCCCGACTAATGAGGAGGGTTTTGGTAATTTTCAAATTCCTTAGGGAATGTGGTTGTAATATTGAAAATTTTTGAGGGACCAATTGTAGTTTCCAATCTTCCGAGGGGTAGTAGATGTAATTATTCCTTAACATTTTTTAGGTTTTTTAATTTAATTTTAATAATTAATAAAGCAGGGATAAAATCGAAACTTTTTCAAAAAATGATCGGGAACCGGCTGACAAGGGGGGTTTTGGTAATTTTCAAATTCCTTAGGGAATGTGGTTGTAATATTGAAAATTTTTGGGGGACCAATTATAGTTTCCAATCTTCCGAGGGGTAGTAGATGTAACTATCCCTTTTTTTAAATATATAATCTACTCATTTACAAGAATATATATATATATATACACACACAAATATATATAGGTATCATATTTTTTTATTAATAACACTTAAAGTTCATATATGTTTGTTTATTTATTCTTTTTAAATGTTTGTTAGTTATAAAGATTGGATATCCATTGAAAAAACCCATGTCTTTTATTTGAGTCAACAACTTATTATTTATCATTCACATAATATGAACTATTCATTTTTTATTTCTATATATCTTATAATATATGAAATAAAATGCATATGATTATTAAAAATATAATTTCTTAAAACTAGCATCAACAAATGAATTTTACAAGATAATATAAAAAAAGCATCAATTAATTTTAAAAATAAAATCTTATTAAAAGCACATACAAATTTTAGTATAAATATTAATTATTTTTTTTCAACATTATTTATTGGATATAATTAATGGATACAACTAAATTATAAATAATCGAGTATATAAACAGATATGTATTCGGAGCGGATATTAAACGGATCGGATATCAAATTACCATATTCGTATCCATTTATAATCGGATATCTATGATCGAATACGGATAATATCCATTTTAAATGGATATGGATATTTTTTCCTATAACGAGTACGGATGCGAATGGTAATCGAATTTTCAATTATCTATTTACAACCCTAGCTAGATTACAATGTTTAGGAGAAAATTGCCATTTTAGAGATTTTATTCTATGTCAATTTTAGGATAGGCAAAATTGGAGATGGCAAATGTGGTACCATAATTATTCAAAAATTTGCAATTTTAGGACTTCTGACGATGGAGTGGCGATTTTAGCTGAAAGACGGTCGCATGTGATTTTTATGTAGCATTTTTTAAATGATATGTTTTATGAGATGGAAAATGATATGGCATATATGTACAATGTATGCCAGCTTGGTATTGTGGAGGGAAAAGGAAATCATGTGACTTGCATCTAAATTATATATGTGTGTGTGTAAATTTGTTAACAATAATAATAATTAGGAAAAAAAATAATACTCCCCGGTTCCCCCCCCCCCCCCCCCCCCCCCCAAACCTTACTTCCAAAAATTTCTAAGGAGCCACTGAGCCATTTGCCATTTCTGCCAAATTAATAAGAGACAATATATTTGAGAGTATTTGGTCGAGGAAAGTTTAAGATTGACGATGAATGATAAAAAAAATATATGCATATTTGGGGACGGTACAATTCCGGCCGTGTAGGGCGGCTTTCTGACGACGGCAGCGGCAGTAAATAGTCCGGCAGACATTTCCGCCGAATGTCCATTTTGAAGCATTGTGCATCAACTTTCCGGGGACTCTCATTGCTTTAATTCAGCAATTTTCCTTGTTTAATTTGAACCATTGGATTGGAGGATCGAATTTAAATCATGTTCTGATAATTTTGACTTATTTTATTGAAAACATTTAATTGGTTAATTATTTATTTCTACTTAAATTCAAAAATCTTTAATACGTGATTTCGGTATCCTTTTCAAAACACAAATTTGTACGACAATATTTTTTTTTATTTATCAATAACTATTTTTATGGTCATGTTCCCTTGTCTGCATCTTTTAGTAATTCATATGTTTTTGTATTTTTTTTGTTTCTGGTATCATACTATTAGGCCTTGAAAAATCACTCTGACATATTGTTTGGCCCGGTCCACAAGCTTGCGGAAAAGCCAAAAAATGCCCGAATATTAATTAAAGATTTTTGGGTTTGATTGGGGCCCATACCTAGAAACGATATTGAAGTTCTTGTACCAACTATCAGTTGGTCTAGTGAGATGAAGCGTTAGATTCCTTAAGCAACGACCAGAGTTTGAATCATAATGTTGTAAATGGAGTAATTGGATTGGGAAGGTCACCCCTATAATGGGCCCCTGCAATATTCAATCCGAATTAATCGACCAATGAATCGAAATCGGGTGGCTAAAATAAGAAGAAAAAAAAAAATAGAAAGCAAGTCCTTGTGCACGAAAAAAATTAAGAATCAACTAGTGATAGAAATAATTTTCAATAAAAACTAGTGATAGAAATGGATAAGGGGCCAAGGCCTTATCCAGAAGGTTTTTAGGAAAAGCGGAGTAACCAAAATTCCCAAAAAAAAAAATAAAATTGGGCGAGTGTTGAATAATTGAGAAGCCTATCTGGGACATTCGATGTTCGAAAGGAGAAGACATTGTGGGCAACCCCAAAACAATAGTAAGTTTGTTCAAATGGGCAAGCTATAAAAGGAGTAGGACAACACACGAGAAACACAGTCAACACTCAAAACTCGAGTCAAATTCCAACATCAACAAATCCGCAATTCTTTGATATATTAATTTAGATGAACCGAGATCAACTTAATTCGAAACTATAGAAAACCGTTTCAGAGTAGCCATAGTCATTCTCACCCACTCGAGATTAGCTCTCAATGTGGTTTCCTTTAAAACGTTTGCTGAGTCATCATTATAACTCACTTTTTTCAAAGTGGAATATCAATGTGTTTCTAATGTTATAACGCATTCAGATCGAGTATCGGGCATCAAAAAGTTGTAATTATACTTGGTTTTTCACTTTGAATAGAACAGTCAAAATCTTAAAAGTGGTATTTGCTCACTTCGACTCAATAGTTTTGGATAGAAATCATATTGGCGCATTTTGTACGCTTGTATACCATTTTACATTGTGTAAACTATCGCACACAGGCACTCCCGCACTACGCACACACGCACGCAAACTCTCATTCCACGACCGCTGTTTCCACCATAGTGTGCTTGATGGCTGCTAATTTTTGAGCACACACATACTTTATTCTTCGTGTTTTCCATTTGTTGTTTGTTTTACGAATTTTTGAACAAACACATAAATTCCTCTCGTACATATGACCAAAAGTTGGGAGCGTTTAATGTTAATTCAAACAATAATATATCATTATGAAACATAAAGAAAATAAATCAACTAAAAAGATTAAAATTGAAACCAAAATAGTTTGAGAAAATTTTAGTGTGATATGTCAAATACAAAAGAAAAGTAATAAAAATTAAGACTTACAGAAAATAAATACTCAATTGAAAATTAAAACTATATATAAATATTTTAGAATGTAATTGTTCATATATGACGACATTAGAGATCCTCCAAAACATATATTCATAGAAAATATAGAAGATAGATAGATAGATAAAAAGAAGGAAATAAGCACCAAGAAAAAAATGTTCAATATGCAACCACAAAAGGTAGAAAAAAAAAGATTGAAATAAAATTTTCAGAGACAGGGAAGCAATTTATATATATATATATATATATATACACATTATATACATTCACGCGATTGGTCTGATCCAAAGCGATTGACAAAAAAAATAATTAATGAATTTTTCATTATTGTGACTGAATGTCCAAATTTAAAATTGAAAATTTAGTTTTGATTTTTGGAGACCACATCCATCTAACGACCTATTTTGCTAGTTGAGGATCATTATAATTAATTACATGAATCAAGTAATTTATTTACTTATTTTGATACACCCAATGAAAATTTTTCTTTTGACTTAAAAAATTCAAAATTATTAGAAATTAGAATTGAGTCAAAGTTTAGCAATTGTAGTCAATCGGCCCCTTGCTATATTATATAATATTAGTAATATTGGTATATTCGATGCGTATTTATAATAAATAAATAACTTGATTTAATAACTTACTATCCAGTAGTATCTATACTATCAAAATATTTTTAATAAATTTATAAACTTAGTATTAAGTAAAAATAAAATAATTTAAAATAAAAAACTAATAAAACAGCTATATAGAAATTTTAAAAATATGATATTGAAGAATATTAGGAGATAAAAGATGATAGAGAGGAGAGAGAAAATAAAAAAAACCATGTCATAGGAAAGAGAAATTAAAAAAAGAAAGAAAGAAATTGACAAACCAAAAAAATAATCAGACCAAAACTAGTTCATAAAGTGCATTTTTTTTTTTTGTTTCCCAGGGTATCCCTCCGGCCGACAGCCAGAGGACTAATCCCCCGTCCCTACTGTCAGCGCACTAAGCGGTAGGGGACTGGCCAAATGGTTTGCTCCATTCACATGGGTAGGGATCGAACCCCCGACCTCATACTTAAGGGACGAGGTGCTGAACCACCACGCCAACCATGTTGGTTAGTTCATAAAGTGCATTGCCCCTTTATATAATAGTATAAATAGATATAAATAGATATAGTGTCATAGTGTGTGTTCCTCACAATCTACAAACCTACGCCAGGAGAACTCCAATTGCAAAGCATAGCACTTGTGAAGAAAAATTCAAGAATAAATAAAAATCCCTAGGAAAAATTATCCCATAATTCAAGGGGTTCGGAGTTTCTACTTTGATGAAGAAAAATTCCAATCCACATTATACAAGAATAAGGTCATCACGTCTCTTGAACATCTAATGCAACAACAAAGGGGCACAACGTGATAAAGAAGATTAAACTTGACTAATATACGTTCAAACCAACGCAATTTCACGCTTTATGAGATTGGGTATAAAAAAGCCGCCCCGAGCGACAAACTAAGCACACTTACCTTGGAGGCGAAGCGTAAATGCATACAAGGATAAGAGAACCTCTTTCAGCTTCTCCTTGGCTGACTCGTCAATCAAGTTGCCATCATTATCAAATTTTGCAGGAGGTTCGAATTCACGTAGGAAAAACTCAGGCTTATTGATGAAATGAAGATCAAGGTAAACACCACTCTGGCGGAGGTGATATTGTGATCGCCCCCCACCAAAACTTCCTCCTGTGCTCACCATTGCGGCAGCTTTATCAGCCCACACATTTGGAGGCCTAGATGCCCAGTCAATTGCATTCTTCAGAGGTCCTAGTGCAATGGACAGTTAAAATAAAAGCTTAGCAAGACACAGTTTGATCTACTTATGCGACTGGTGAATAATTACCTCAGAGCAAGTCAAATAATTGGTGTAAAGCTATGATGGCATTGTTGGTCATGGTAACAAAATATGTGGGCTCTTAACAGAACTAATATAACAAACTCTCTCCATAAAATCAATTTGGAAGCTCCTATTTTTAGAGATGATCCCTAAACATTAGTGCCTGACCTAGTTATAATTTACTTTTTCCTTTGCTTCTTGAATGACATTGCTAAGAAAAAGATAAAGCAGTAATTGATGCATTATCATGATAAAAGTCCCCTGCCGTGGAGCTGTTTGTATGGTTGTCCTTAAATTCTATATTTTACAAATTAAATCATATGAAAAAACAAAGGCAAGATATGAAGCATGACAAGTTCTCTGAAACTAGAAATAATGCAGCGAATTAGGCACCTGTATTTCAAAACTCCCAAAATCCCTCATTTCATTATCAAAGATATTAAAAATTGATCTCTGTGGTTATCTTTATTGGTGGATTGCGGTGCGGTGGAGGGGTTCATGACCAAACAGAACTAGTAAAACCCCAGCAAAACATACTTATATAAGAAACACACAGCAAATTATATCTTTCAAGTTTCAACTGGAAAAAAAATTGCATCCTCACTACCCAACTCCAAAAGTTTATTCAAATTCTCCTCGAGCATAGATGCATTGGAACTCATTGGAACCTCCCATTCATTATTAGGAAAAGTACAACATACTGAATTACAATAAGTTTCTATTAACTAGCAAAGAAACACCACTAGTATAACATGATGAGCTTCGTATAAATGTGAAATCAATGCACTATAAACTCAAGGAGTATAACCCAGATATAAAAGTCCAAATCAACATACAACACAGACTTTTAATGAGTTTCATTAAGTTTTCATACCAGCAACGGAGTAATTGTACTCTGGCGATCCGAAGAGTATGCTATCAGCAGCAAGAATCTTCTGTCTGAAAGCCTCCACAGCGGGTGGGTACGTTCCATTTACCTCAAGATCCGTGTTGAGAAATGGTAATGGTGATATGTCCACATACTCGATCTCCAAACCATTAATTGACTTCGATATTTCCATAGCTAAGTACCCATCAATCCGCAGCAACACAAACCACCCAAAAAAAAAAGGGGAATAGCTCAGCTGTATACAGATCTACACTTTCAATTTCTTCAACAAGAGAAGATAAATATCAAAACAAAACATAAAAATGAATTTAAAGCACTAGAGCCTTCTCACCGCAATAGAAGCAGAAAGTGCTACACTCTGATGCAACAAATCAAATCAGGACATTCAAATACTTTCCATTAAAAGAAAAAGCACACACACTGACACACACAGTTACTGGTTCTGTAACTTCCATCGCTGCCCGAGTAGGGTACAATCAAGCCAGCACAATTTGCAACACTCCCCTTGCAGAACAGTAAAAAAGAACAGGGTGTAGATAGATGAGAAGAGGGATTACCGGCACGGAGGAGGCCGCGATTGCAGGAAGCCTTGCGGAGGGAGCCGCAGAGAGCGACGACTTTGATCAGTGGAGGAGATGCTGCCGCCGACGCCGCCATGGATGCTCTTCTCTCTCTCTCTCTGTGCAAGAGCCAACACAGATAATGATTAAAAAAACCAAAGTAAGTTACAGTGTGTCGTTGTCTTCTCCCAATATGCGGGATTCTGAGAAAAGAAGAAGGCTAGTGTGAGTGTGTGAGTGGATAATTATATCTACTCTTCTTCTAAATTTTTTTTTTATTATTACAAAAATTACTTCTTTAAAATTTATAATTATAAATATTCCCTACTCAATCGATTTTCAATCATAATATGATGACGTTAGTAATTTTTTTTTTTTTAAAACTTAAATCTATCCTTACCCTAATTTTTATATATTTTTCTTCTATAAAATAATTATATCTACTATCCCTTTAAAGTATCGAAACTACAACTGATCTCCTAAGAATTTTTAATATTATGAAAAATTACATCGATAAAATTCATAATTACAAATACCCTCGACTCAATCGGTTCCCGATCATAATATAATGACGTCAGTAAATTTTCTTTTGAAAATCTAAATCTACCTTTGCCCTAATTTTTATATATTTTTCTTCCATGTTAATTTATTTTTGTATAAATGCAATATAAATATAAAAATAAATATGTATATTTACACATACATAATATATATACATACACAAACATTACACACACATACACACACACACACACAAACCGCCACCCACCGCTCGCCACTGTCGTCAGCTAAACCCACTGCCCGCGCACGAGAGAGTGAAAGAGAGATCGAAAGGGGGGGAGAGGGAGATCGAGAGAGAGGATTGATCTAGAGGAGGGGGGGGGGGGTGAGGGAGAGCAATCAATGGAGGGAGGGAGAGAGCTAGAGGGAGGGAGGGAGAGAGAGAAGATTGATTGAAGGAGGGAGAGAGATGGAGAAATGAGGGCGGCATGGTATTTGTAATCGGCAAATAATTGGGTATTTGTAATTATGATGGCGGAAGTCTAGAAAAAGTTGACCAGATAATCGGCAAATAAGAAGGTATTTGTAATTATGAATTTTATTGAGATAACTCTCTGTAATATTGAAAATTTTTGAGGGACCAGTTGTAGTTTCGATACTTTAAAGGGGTACCAAATGTAATTATTCCTATTTATTATAAAGAAATAAAGGGTAAAACTGGAAGTTTAGAAAAAGTTGATCGGATAACCGACAAATAAGGGGTATTTATAATTATGAATTTTATTGAGGTAACTCTTTGTAATATTGAACATTTTTGAGGGAACAATTGTAGTTTCAATAATTTAGAAGGGTACTAGATGTAATTATTCCATAAATAAATAATAAAATCCATAACAATATATATATATATATATATAAAGCGGTTGAGTATATTTCAAACAAATAGATAGATACAACTTATAAATCCAAATAAGAAAAATGAACTATTTAACTTAAAAAGCCACTAAATAATATAACAGGATAACTTACTATAAAGTAAAAGGAAATTTCAAATCCACATATGTGAGAAATGAGAATCAAACTCGTGATATTTTTAACTTATTAAAAAAAATTGTAATTTTTTTGATCACGTGACCTCTTTATTGCCACTAGTCCAAGAATCCGTGGCCATAAAACATAAATTGGTGGGAAGAAAATGTTAAAAAAAATGTTGGTTGAGATTTTTATTTTCGATTTGAAAGGTAGAAATAGTATTGTAATACACGAAGAGTGAATTTCACTTTGGGCCTCAATTATGTATTTAGTGTTAATTTGTCCTACAAAATTTAATCTAAGGATAAAGCACAGTGTGTCAAAATAATAATAAAATGTAATTTAATTATGCATTTAAACTTGAATAGTATAAAATTAACAAATTTTGGTAAAGTTTTATATGTCCATTTTTAATATATTTATTAGACCGATGGAAACTAAGAATACTTGATTTGGAATAAAATTAAATTATATGATTGAAAAAATAATTAAAAAATATAAAAAACGATTATCAAAAATAGGAATATGAAAGGGGGGAGCGAAGAATAAAAAGATAAATAATAATATCAGAGAAGAGTGAGAGAAGAAAGAAAAAATAGTTGCCGAAACTAAAAGCACTAAATGTAATTGTTAGACTAGGCTGATTAGGGGTGTAAGATGAGATGAGCCGACTCAAGAGCTCAATAAGCTGGCTTGAGTTACGCGTGACTCAAACTCCATTTTTTTGAACTTTAACTTCTTCGCGGGTTGAGCTTGAACCTGAAAGTAAATGTTTAAGAGCTCACGAGCTGGTTCGTGAGCTTTAATTTTTGTTTTTTATTTTAAAATATATCAAAAATAATATAAGCTATACAAGTATAAGTATCAAAACTATATATAGTATTGGCATAGATATCCAAAATATTTATTATAATAATTCAATTTTTTAATCTATGCATATCAAATATCAAAAATCATTTTATTTCAAGATTTATGAAAAGTTCTATGGGAAATGAGTTCGATTTCAAGCTCGATCTTGAATGGGCTCAACTTTCAATCAACAATATTTATTATAAAATTAATTCTAAAGGTAAAATGAAATATAACTAATTTTGTAGTGGATAGTAACAAACTATTTTGCTAATCTGAATTCATTTTTTCTCCTTCATATTCTTTTAATATATTCTTTTGCACACAGATATCACATTTATTTTGCTGTTTCACCACTTTTTTATTTGGTTCCTTTCCACCATATTTTGACTACTAATAAAATAATAAGTTAATAATTTTTTCATCTCAAAATACACTATTGATTCCAAGGGAGAGGGGAAATTCCATTAATTTGTTGATTTTATTTCTTAATTTTGAAAAAAAAAAAACACAAACACTAAAAGAACAAGAATATCCTTTCCAATAAGGGACTCATAATAAGATTGCGAGAGAACATATGGAAAATACTAGAAGCTTACACCATCATGAATATTAATGAGGAGGGTAAAAAATATATTTCTCTTAAATTTGCTATAACATTATCATCATCCTTTATATATAGTATATAATATATATATATATATATATATATACATAGTTAAGAGTGTTCCTCTAGCTACGAAATTCCTTACGATATATAGTTATTCTATTAAAACAAAATGGGGTACAACTTATAATATCATATAATTTAGTGGATTAAATTGTAATTAATCTAAAATGAATAAATGAAAAAAATAATAGAATCATCAATTCAGTTCAGTGAACAAATTGACATGCCAAGTCGTGAGAACTAGGGGTGTGCATTCGGTCGGCTTGGTATGTGCCGTACCAAAAATTCGGTAGGCCAAACATGTGTACCAAAGACCGAAACAAAATTTTCGGTATGTGTCGAAATAATTTTTGGTCCGGTTCAGATTTGTGCTGAAATACCAAAATTTGGTTAAAAAATTAAAAAAATTAAAAAAAATATTGAGTAATTCATAAAAATATCTTATTTTGAAAATGTGTTTTTAGCATAAATGATTATCTTATATGTACAAAGATATATATGTATGTATATAAATATATATAAAAAATATAAATATATGTGAAAAAAAATGATATATGTATATATAAATTTAGTATTCCGTTCTGAAACCCTTAAACTGAAACCGAACCGAATATCGAAATTTTTTTAAAAAAATTAAAAAAGACTGAACTAAAATTTTGGTTTGATTTTCGATTTGTACCAAAATTTTGATTTCGATTTCGATTTCGATACGACTTGCTAGTTTATCAAATTGTGCACACCCTAGGAGAAGTGGCTGCCTTATCAAGTTGTTACAAACTGCAAATAAATAATGGAATTCTACATTATTCAAAACCGTCACATCGAAGGTGCATGGATGTACCGGTGGATCACCAAGCCCTTCAATATCACCGTCCTTGTCAATCTGTTGAGTCAACTTTCTATAATTGGACTAGAATTTTAATTTCAATTTCATGAAAACCAAACTATGAAGTCAAAGATTAAGCTTCCACTGGAAGATATGATCTCAAGCAATTAAGCCTTATAAATTCTCACCCAAATAAATAAATAAATAAGAAATTAAGGCTTAGAACTGGATTTAATTTGAACGCTTTTTGAGGAACACAAAAAGAAAAGAAAATCCAAATTTGAATGCCTTTTTTCCAACATTACCAGAGGTTATTGTAATTGTTCCAATAAAACATTACCTTAGAAACCACAAAAAAGATGACATCACGGGAAGAAGATAGCTAGATATATCACAATGCTCTTTGTATTTAGGTCTAACTTCATGGAAGGTTTTTGTAATTATCCCAATAAAATATTACCTTAAAATACACACACGAGCGGGCGCGCATACACCGAAAACAATAAATTTGAAATTCAAAAAAGCACCATACAAAATGCAAATCCAACCTTGGAACAAAAACTGAATTTGATTGAATATCAAGTAGTCTCCCCCATATCAACACATAAATATAAAAGTTCCTTCAATCCACGCATTGTTCTCTATACACACGATCAGGCACATGAGTAGATACACAAGGATAAAGATCTCTGAAACAGTTACTGATATACAACACAACAATTTGTCAGATAGATAAAAGGAGTCACAAGACTACATTCAATACAAAGCCAGTTTGCACATAGTAGCACACATATGCGGCAACCGGCAACATTACATGTGATGATAGAGAGTAGTTAATTTAGAAAGAATGGAGCAACAAAAAATTTACAGGGACCTTCAGAGACTGTCGAAAAAAGGAGGAAAATGAAATCTCTAAGTAAACTATTGCCTCCTCATTTTGCATCACCATAAGTGTAATGGAGAATAAAACCTTCGAATGATGCAAACGATAAGATGTAGTAATCACTTGTCAGAACCCGTTGACCGCCCGATAAGTCTGCACTGTTCTGGAAGCAATGAACAGATCACTTGCCCGTTGACAGGAAATAGTTCACCATCGATGCCACATCCATTGTGCGTGTGCTTTCCAGGTTTAACTTTAACCGACTTTACCTGCATTCAGTAAAATTGCAGGTCAAACATAAGCATAGCCTATGAGCAATCCAAAACTCTAGATTCACCATATTCCTTGCACGGTAAAACAGGGGGAGAACAGAAACTATTAATCACCCTCCATCAGTTAAGGTGCTAACACGTAACAATCCAACATTCCTCAGTCATAAATTTTAGGGTTCATTACACCATCCTCCCTTGTTGCTATATGTAATCACACAAACTGACAATTTATCAAGAGACTTGGACAATATCATCCTTGTGCAATTTGAAAAGTTGAATTAAATTTGAGTGAAGACTTCATGTAACACTAGAGATGCATCTATTTTTATATCTTCCTTTCTTCTCTTTTATCTCTTATCTTGTTTCCTGTCCCTTTTTCTCTCTTTTTTCTGGGGTGGGGTTGGGGGTGCGGGTTGAGTGGGTAGGTTGATTTGGAGATGCATATTTACCTTAATATACTCGACATATGGCAAGGTAAGGTGTCTACCCATTTGTAGATGTAAGAAAAATCTCAACAGCTTCAGTCGTCCACTTCCACGAATCAGTAACAAATCCAATGAATTGTCATCATGCTCTGCCTTGGGAGCCACCACCTGAGAACTCAAACTCTGCACAGTTTTACAAGAATGATTGCAGACCAGTACACCAAGAAATTGACCTTTAGTGGCCACCCAATTCTCTTCAAACTTCGGGACAACTTCCTTTCTACCACCACCACCACCTTCAGAGCCACCCTCTGACGGACCCGGCAATTCAATAGGATTTTCAACGTCCCAATGGGGCTCAGAATCCCATCTGGGTTCAGCATCCCAAATGGGTCCTGGGTCTGACAAAGTCGATGAGATATCTTCTTTGTCATTTGTTGTCATCGTATTTCCCCAAGAACACCTAACAGGATCATTAGTCAATCCCGTCCAACCTTTATCATTCCTTGACCTGGATCTTGTCCTGGGCCAGTTTGGTGTGATCGAGTGAGGGACTTGTGGATGGATAACTTCTGGTTCAGAGGTCACATTGCTTCGTCCGGCTGATAACCGTTTTGATTTTGGATCTATGGCCCGCACGTATTCTGATGGCTCAGTGCTGCTACAAGTAGTGTCCACGTCTGCTCCGGACATTCGACTGGGGGTCATTATTGAATCAATGCTTGATAAGCTGGAGGCACGAGGAAGGCCTTCCTTGCTTGATCTCCGCATGATGTCAGTGTAGAGCTCTGACATGTCTATAATGTCACCGTCCCCAGCTTCTCTTCGTGCTGGAAGATATTCCACCTCATAACTGTATTTTGGCAAGCACAAGAATTTGAGGAAACCGGCCACAAAATATCGTAATGGGCCGAAACGTTTCTGATATTTCTCCGAAAGCTCCAATACTGCAGCAAGTAGAGAAATAAGGCATTAGGAATCATTTGCAAAGAAAGCGAAACCCAAATAAGATTTATTGTAGACCTCATCAATAGTCACCCCCCCCCCCCCCCCAACCCCACCAAATAAAAACACCCAAACAACAAAAAGGAATCAAAAAAGAATTTGCAATAAATTAAAGCTACAGCAAAGGCATAATAAAATCAGTCAGACCACTTCATCAAGAAAATTTATATTAAAATAAAAATGAAATCAAGCTAAAGGATTAAGCTGATATTAAGAGTAAAGAGGCCACTGGAATTTTATGCATCACCAATTTTTATTTTAATGTAACATTTGTTTCTTGGATTTTGGTAAGGAAAATAGGAAGGAAAATTTTTTTGTTGCTTCAAATGATAATACCTTTTGCTTTAATTTTTGATCCTTCGCATTTTCCTTCTACTTTTCCTCACCAAAATCCTTGTTCCAACATTGCTTAGATGTTTAAACTGAAACATAAACTTTATACGAGTACCCCTATAGAGCAAAAATCCTTCATGGAACTGACAGATGAATATAAGTAAGAAGATTTACATCTTATCACGTATACGAGATAGGAATGTTAAGGTGGACTTGATATAAATGAGATAGCAAAGTCTATCAAGAGGCTGTTAGATTCTCCTGGCTTTAGTTTCAACAGAACTAATACTTTGTAATTGTAGAGCAACGGATGAAACTCAAATTACATGGGATGAAGTTATGAAGAATTATTTGGAACCCAATAAAATTCAACAAATTGACCAGAAAATCATAGTTTGGGTCAAAAGAAAGCAATGATTACCACTGCAGTAAAGGCTCAGCAAATCCTAGAAAACAATTAGACTCAACTAAACCAGAAACAAACTTCAAACTTTGCCTTCAACAAATGGATATTACAATTGCCAGCATCCCGTATCTAAAATTGGTAACAAACTAAGTGCTAATGAATTACCATCACTGATAAACCCAAAGTATGTAACTGTCATCCCAAAGTGAATGGCTCCAGTATGGATCCACTCCACAGCAAAAACATCAGTGGGTGTAAGACCTCCCTGAAAACAGCCAAATTAGAATTGGAGATGCGCTTTGGCTGATATGAACAATGCTACTTAACAATATCAAGTCACAAAATACATATGAATGCTGCAGATGGTTTTAACTGAAAAAAGCCATATGGAGTTTCACATATAAAACCAATGAAATTCAACTTGTCAAAAGCTATAATGGAGAGACTCTATAATGGAAAGACAATTTTCCACGTATTCGCATTGGAATTCATGAGATGACACTTAAGAACCCCATGTGGCAAGTATTCCATTGCCGATATCAGGTGAACATGTGTATAAAGAGCCTGGTAATTCAATGGGCCATATTACCCGACCACAAAGTACGCAAATTAAGCATGGTAGTTATTTGAATGATGCAAAATCTTAATGGATTAGTTGGCTTAAGAAAAATAAGGCTTCAGAAGGAAATCAAATGCCAGAGCTCTATAACAAGTAGAATCACGTACAGAGGGCTGTTTAATTTTCAAAATTTTAGGGTGTTTGGCTGATCTTCTGAGTTTCATACGCCACCCCATAGAGCTACCTTAACTATTGCTAAAACAAAATTACAAAAGCTAAAACAAAACAGCTACCTTAACTATTGCTATTGCTGCAGATACTGGATCTCTAACCCCAAGAACAGTCCAGACCAATGAATTATCAGAACCAGCAGGTATAATTCCAATAGGGATTGAAATTGCTTCTTTCTGGTTGTCTCTGCTAAGTAAACCATTCAAAACCTGCATTGTGGAGATGACCATGAGGGCAGTGGAAGGTATGAAAGCAGCAAACATTCAGTTAATTACTTAACATAAATATTAAGACTTTTACTGATTTATGCATGAGGTAAAAGAATAGGCAGCTTGCACAGTGCAAATATATATTACTTAAACACCAACAAAAATACAAGGGACAATTAGTCAGATTTTTTCATAAGACCATGTGGCCTCAAACCTCGTAGAAACACAAAAGTTATGCCAACTATCAATAAATACGATTTAGATTTGCAGTTAGATTAAGGAAGCAAGCTTTCAGTTCAAATTCATCTTCCAATGTACCAAATTGGGTAGGATATTTGCAAGCTCCGCTTGTAAAAGTATCACATACCAACTCAATAATATATGAGCATTAAATTCACAATTCAGAAGTTTAATATTCAAGATGATTCAGGGCAACATTCAAAATGCGCTAAACTAACTGAATCAAAAACTTTTCAGCAATCATAGGATATAATCAACTGCGCGAGCTATTTGCCCTGGTCCAAAGAGTACAAATGGACAAGGAAGAGAAGTGACTCATATAAACCTCATTTATGATTCCATCACCCCCAACGCATATAATACCTGGAAGGAAAGTGAATGGAGTCAATACTCAAATGGACAAGTACAACTGTATCAAGTAATAGTTACAAAGCACAAAAGTCAAATGTACCATCAGGACAGGTACTGAAATCGACACTGGCTGCTAGTTTCCTTGCATGGCCAGCAGATGTTGTTTTGACAATCTCTAACTCAAATCCTGCAAGCTGTAATTACCAGATGAAGAAGACACTTATTAAAAGATCCTATCGTGTAATTTACAAATCAAGAAGGCAATAATTAAGATCCTATCACAACATTGAAGATACGGAAGCTAGCCACTTAGCCAACGGTAAAACATCTACAAAACCATACAATGAATATCATTCAGCAGTCGCCAGTCATGCACACATATCCAACTTAACAAACCAATACTCCATTTGTTGTAAAATATGTTTTCCGGTAATGCCATGCAGGTGGTCTGAAAATGCCTAGAGCTGGGCGCAAAGAATATGGACCCCACTTTGCAAGGCATACGTCTGAGAACCAGGGATGTGCCTTTCGGCGGGGAGGGTTGATCAATCGCCCATGATTCGAAGATAAGTAGTTTGCTTTATTTATTTACTCATTTATTTTAGTCTTGATGACCCCATAGAGCGAACTCATGGCCCACCATCATTTAGCCCATTTAAGAAAGAAATTTACTTAACTAAACTTTGTGGCCCACCAATATGTAACCAAATAGCTTATTTTGCACACAAATCTCTTGCAAAGAACACAATTCAACACAAGTCACCCATATTTTACTACTTCAGAGAATTGATGCTTTAATTCCACTTTGTTTTACAATTATTGTCCCTGCGAAACCCATTGTTCTAGGGATTTCATGCAGAATGGTTGCATTAAAATTGGCTTTCCTCCCAGTGATAATTGAAAATGCATTTAGGGATGTCACACTAGTTAGGAATCTGGGTTCCAGATAAGCCAAGTACTCCAAGGGTGCTTAAAATGATGTTCAAATCCATTATCTTACATTCAGAGCAAATTCACACCTCATCTCCCAAGTCAAGACCCTAAACAAAGTTAAAAAGATGATGGGAAAAGAAAAGACAGTGTAGCCCTTCATCTTTTTACAAAAATCTCATCTCACCACGAAATATAGAGGTGAAATTACTCCAAATTTAATTCAGGGCTGTATGAAATATTTCAATAAAATTGCGTCTATACATATAAATGTTCAGTTATTCATACTAATTTGGAATGCAGAACATGCTCTGTCTTTCGCATAGGAAGATCTCGTGCGAGTTTTCCCATGCCCAATGACGGGGGACAAACGAAATTGACAACATGTGATGGAGAAACAAGACAAAAGTAAAATAAAATAAAAATAAAAATAAAAAAATCTAAGCATATGAAACAATTATCAAAATGAGGATGCAAAGGAAAATGCGAGTAAGCATATAAAACTGATTTACTAAAGCATTAACCTGATTCTTATAACCCCTGTCAAAGTGTGTATCACATAAAAAGAAACCACGTAAAAGGAGGCAAATTACATTACATTTAATTGCAAATACTTAGAAGGCAATTAGACCAAGAAATCTCAAATGCACAGCAAATAGATGATACCATTATCTAAACTGATGTTTTTTACATGCCCAAGGCGCAAAGGTCCAGCATTCTAGGTAGGACGCAAAGTGCATGACTTAACAAATGTAAACCCAATCAGATGAAATCTATGAATTTCAGCATTAAATTAAATAATTATAGGAACATCCGTAGACCTCATCACCTAAATACAGAATATATATAAATTTCAGTATATTTATTTTGCATGCTTCTGGAATATTCAACAAATCATAATTGATTTCAGTAAAAAAGGAAAATAACACCCGGGGGGGGGGGGGGGGGTAGGGGATTGGAATTAAAAGTTTATCCTTGTAGTCTTTTTGCATTTCTGGTGCTTAAAGAGAAGAAACAAAGAAGAGGAAAAGAAAGAAGGGAAACCAAACAAACCAAAAAGGAGAATAGTGCCAGGAATTGCCTTTAGTTCACTTTGAACCCTAAACTGATGTCAGGCTGCACCTCACAGCACTTTTGCACCTAGGTACACCTTTAAATACTATGTCCATACCCTAATGCTATAGCTAAAATACATGAAAAAAACTAGATATTGAAAAGTACCAGCACAAAAAAAAAAACTTACTTTGAATATTGGCTCAACCAATCCATGAAAAACTTTGCTTGAACGACCCCGTCCAGACCGAGGGTTTAAGATGACCAGCATTTTGGGTGGACTTTTACATCTTATATATGACTCAGGAGGAAATTCGAAAATCAAATCTGAACTCTGCTTCTTAGAAGCCATTGGATGAGGCAAGCAGTTCACATAGCACTGCTGATCTGCAAAGGCATTGACCCACTGAATTGCATCGTCCGAGGTGGCAGCAAAAAAACGAAAGTCCTTCCGACTTCTCCCACTTCTCATAAAAAGGCCATCCTTTCTTAAGGGATATGCATGCACAGTAAAATGTCTAAGACCAACACAACAGGACAGCTGCCAAATGAAAAGAGATGCTATCACCAAGAGATAATAAAGTAAATAGATGGGAAAATCTCATTTTCAATTCCACAACTCCGTCCTTGTTCAATTTTTGTCCTGTTGATTACAAAATCTCAAATTTAATTTCATAACATTCCATTTTTTCTAAAATTTAGTCTTTCTCCACATTTATATTAGCATTTTGACAACAGAATCACGTGTCAAGCACATGGCTGTTGAGACAATTTTCCCTTCCAAACTCAGTACCAAACAGCTACTTGTGTGAATTGGCTATTTTTCGCTGAAATGTCAACAAAAAGGTGGAAAAGGGGTTAAATTTGAGAAAAATAAGAGTGAGAATTTGTTATCAATGGGACCACAATGAACTAAGACTAAAGTTATGGCACTAAAATAAGATTTACGCTAAAATAGATTAAGGCAAAATTTACGAAGGAGTTTACCGAAATCACATCTTCTAGACGCAAAATCTTAGAACCCCAAAGCAATGCCTTGCTAGTCAGTTTAGCATCAACTGCGTTCGAGTTTGCATTCTCTGAATTTTGTATCTCAGAATTCTTACTAGGTTTCCTTTTGTCCAGGGAAAGTTTCCCTGAGAAAACTTCATATCCCAGTAAGTCAGACTGCTCATCTCCAATATCAATCCTGTGTTCATCCCCTTTGGCTTTATTAGGATCAGCATTGTTGATACTGATGTCACCACCTCTTGCAGCTTTCCCTCTACTACGTTTTTCTGGATAGACAACTGGTGATGTTTGCTGTCCTGTTGATATTTGAGAACAAAGTCCCAGACGACGAAAAGACTGCTGAGTAGCCAGTTTCAAAGAACTACTATTGGATAAACTCCCACTCTTCTGCATGTTGACTTCCAGTGGAAGAAAAAGGACATCTAATAATACAAAAGTTCCAGTATCCAAGGAGCAGATAATGAAGGATCCAAGTGAAAATTCACCATAATAACTAAGCCTGCGTTATTTTTTCACGCAAAATTTTCATCATCATCAAAACACAACAATTAAAAGCAAATTCAAATTTGTAAATGCAAAGTATTCCAAATAATCAACTGGTAAGACATCATTTGAAATAATTACTCTCTTTCCATTAAGTGAAAAACATAGTCATTATTATGTAAGTCATACAGTTTTCTGAGTGTAATCGGGTTATGTACGTGACTGCATCAACCTGAGAACAATGCAGATATTCAAGCGCATCGTCAACTTATCCAGGATTGTTAAGCCCTTGTTCTTTAGTGTCCCAATACCAAGGCAACAATCCCCATAGTATGTACAAACCATTACAAAATGGCCAAATAGAAAGAAGTTCAAAACGCATTAAATATGAGTTACTTCTTCAAAAAAAGTTAAAATATAATTAAAAACTGTACTTTCAGGGAAAAATTTGAACCAGATTATAAGAATTTTATGACAGGTCAAATCAACAGTTTCATGTATTAAGGTCTTTGTGTGTCTTCGGTGCTCATCAGTCACATAGCTCCACACAATCTGCTAATTAACACAAAACTGCAGTGTACAGAGCTAGAGGACAGGCACGTCAATCAGTTCAATGGCAATTTAGTCAGCACCAGAGAAGCTTCATTTCAAAAGAAAAATATTTAGCTTAACAAGATAAAAAGAAGAATGACAGTAACAGCATACAACATTTGAAACTTTTTGAAAAGTGAACAAAGATCAATGTCACATACTGAAAATATTTAGCTTAACAAGATAAAAAGAAGAATGACAGTAACAGCATAAAACATTTGAAACTTTTCGAAAAGTGAACAAAGATCAATGTCACACACTGAAAATATATAATTCACAGTTACACAGGGCAACCTAGGTGCCTCAGTATACATATAGGGAAAATTAGATTTAATGGTAGAAACAGGTGAAAGTGCTATATCAAGTTTTTCCTCCAATAGATACCCATGCACAGAAGGAAATAGCTAAACCTTTAATTCTATAAAACTCAAAGCAACCCAAGACTTCTAACAAACTCAATGACGAGTATACAGGATTGCAATATCAGCTGGTTGGATCATAACACAACCAAGGTAGCAGTTCCTGAAGAAATTTCACAAGCCCAAATAAATAGCAGAAATCCTAAATAAGTTGACAACAAGTATACGTGCATCACTTTTTCTTCAATGAGTACATTCTGTCAAATAAATCCTATCGACTAACTAAATACAATGTAAAACTTCAGTCAAGTTCAGTTGACATCAACCTAAGGTAACAATATAACCTTGTTTATACATTATACATCCTACAAATGAGCAACAACAGCACTTACAAGCCTTAGCAGCAGCAGTAACATATCAGTAATAATACCAATAGGAAATGAATAGCCAAATCAAACAACGTATCCAGTCTTTTCAAGATCTTCCACAAAATTCCACCAGAAAAAAAATCGCCAGCTAGATTTCTTAGCATACCTAATAAATATATCATGAACAAATACAAGTACTCACCGATATAACAGGTGCACTGTGCACATAAGTTCAATCTCATTTGTAATTGTTCCTCTATGGATTCAAAACTTGATCAACACTATACACTAGTAGGGTAAAGTGTAAGTTCTGAAACTCTCCACCATCAAATGAGAAAACCAAAAGGGTTTAAATAAAACCCAATGTTTCAAAGTATCGAAACAAAGATAAGGAAGAAAAGTCATACAGTAGCTGATCACTTCCATTGTTACAGCCAAAAGACACACTGTGCCATAGCTGACGACAAATTTATCATTTTCACAGAAATTTACAATCGCAGACACGGGCTAAATTTTAGTGCCAAAAATTTAAAATAAAATTTAAATTAAACCACCCAAAAACCGCAGGTTAGCCAACCAAATGAAACCCATATAAGCCGATGAAATTGAAAATTTATCAATATAACCGAAAATGAAAAAATTCCAATTAATAAAGAATTCGACTGAATTCAGGCCAATTCATATCCATAATTATCAGATCAACCTCCATAACACAAACTCAGGAACAAAATAACACAAACATCTAAGCAAAGACTCAAAAACGGAGTATAAACAAACAAATTTACGCATACATACGAATAACAGTGTATGTCATTTTTCGTTGAGAAAAAAGACCTGCCTCTTTGTTTCCGAGAGAGAACAGAGATAGTCCCCGGTGATGGCGGCGGCCGGCGGCGGAGACCGTGGGTGTATGGGGGTTGATTGGAGGAGCAAGAAGGAAAAATGAGCAGCGAACCCGGGACTGGTTTCTCGGGTTTTTACAATTTTAGTTTTCTCTCCTTTTTTTTTTCTTTAAAAATGATCTTTTTCACTTTTCTGCTTTTGCTTTTTCTCTTTGATATTTTTTTTAGCTTAATTAAGATTTTTGGATAGATAGAAGATTTTTATTTGCTTTTGGATTTTGTATAAGCATTATACGAAGAGATTATATGAAGCATGGTGTAATTGATTGTGACATTTTCATTCATATCAACACCCTATTTTATAATAATGCCAGTTTAATTTCTTTTGAATTCCATACGACTAGTGTAAATTTAAGTGGCAAAAGATCAACACTTGGTTTGAATGGTCTTTTTCCTCTAGAAAAAAGAAAAAGCACTTGTTTTCTTGGAATAAAGCAGTTGAATTAAAAAAACAGAAAAAAAAAGTGTATATTGGGCTTTTTTTTTAAAAAAAGAAAAAATAAAAAAAAGCATAAAAGTAGTTTTTTTCTTCTTTTTGAAAAACTATTTAGGGTAGCTTTTAGAAAAAAAAAATACATTTCAAATACTATTAAACTACAGCATTGAAATTCAAAATTATTTAGCTTAAAAAGAGAAGTTCTACTATAAATAAATCTATTTAAATGGACCCTAAATGCAAAAGATGAATAGTTCGTTCGGATGGTCTTTTCCCTATATAAAAAAACACTTGTTTTCTTAGAAGAAAGAAGTTCAATTTTTTTTAAAAAAAAAATGGTATTTAGTTGGGCTTTTCGAAAAAACAAACAAGAAAAACAGTACAAAAGTAGCTTTTTATTTTTTTAAAAACTATATCAAGTAGCTTTTAAAGAAAAACACATTTCGAAACGATATTACACCATTGTATTAAAATACAAAACTGTTTATTTTAAAAAAGAAAAGTTCTACTATAAAAAGTACTTGAACCTATTCAAACGGGTTATAAAGCATATTACAAGTATTTTTTTTTTTAATGGCGGAAGGATTACTCATTCTATAAATAATTTTTATAAGAAAAGATTGAGTATATTTTGATAGTTATATCAATATCCTTTGAATTTATAAAATATAAATAATCAAAATTCGATAAAACTTCGTAAAAAGAATCACAACTCAAAAAAAGATTCATAAATAAATCATTAATACACTTACTATACTTTACAGATAATCAAACAACTACTTTTATGATACTAGTTTACTTTCGAGGTAAAATTATTGGCAATTTTATGAGTAACTGTGACCTAAAAATTTAAATTCTTTTAACTTTTAAAACAAGCTTAACCTTGAAGTTCATGGAGTTTTGCTTTCCTATGTACTGAACTTAAAAGTTGTATAATGTTGCTATCATTACAATACAACGTGTTGTAAAGTTTTTTGTCCGATATACATATGATATTATGATTAATGTAGACTGGTTTACTTGTACTTGACGTTGTCTTATATATGTAATAATAGAAATTTTGTGTTAGTCGCAATTGTGTGCTAGTCGTAGTTGTGTGTGAAACGCAAGCATGCCTGAAGGAATAATAATTTTAATTAGAGTTTAGGGCCTCAAATATCAATGTTTGTCCAAGGCACTCAAATCACGTTTTCAAAATATCTGGAACTAATAGTCAAAGGCCACTAGAGCTAAGGGGGCTGACGGGTGTGGTAGCGGCCCCCATCCCAAGTCTAACTCAAATTAAATTTGATATGTATTTTTTTAAAATTTTAAACTTTAACCTCCACCCCCCCACCCCAAAAAAAAAGATAAAAATATCTTTAATATTTTACTAAAATTCGGTTTCACACCTTCCTCTTCCCCAAAAAAAATAAAAATACCTTTAATATTTTATAAAAATTCGATTTCACACCTTACACCACCCCCCCCCCCCCCCCCCCCCGCGCGACTCACAAATATAATGAAAAAAATTTTGATTTTGCCCCTGCTAATAGTAGAAGAGGAAGACGGTGAACACAAAACGTTTAATTTACAAATTAGTATCACATGTAGCTCAAAGTAAACATTTTTTTATTATAATAATGAAGTTTGCTATATTCCTATTTCTATAATCTTTTTTTTAATCTTTTTAATTGGGATAAAAGGTGAAAGTCTCAAATTTTATTTTATTACTTTCTAAGGTTAAGAAGTTAATTAACTCTTGAATAACCTTGAACTTAATATGTTCTCATTCCAGCAGACAACTTTTTTGCTTTGTAGTATGTTCAAATTCATTTTTCAAAAATTTTTAGATTCTTTCATATACCTCAAATTGATATGTTTGTTAGCTAAATTCCAAAACTTTTAATAAAAATCAATTACCTTCCCCCCAAAAAAAAATAAAAAAACCAATGGCCTTACTATTTGTTTGTTTCCTTTCACATTGTTTGTTCTATATGAATTAATTATAATTTCAATGTATGTATTAAGAAATATCTTCTCATAAATTAAGAATTTTATTACTTTTTCTCTCGCATGGGAGAGTATATTACCTTGCATGAGGTTTTGAGTCATCTAAACAAAATTAGATCGGGTTTTCTTGTCTGCTTAGTTCTATTGTTTCATCCATAGTTTTGTGTCTATTAGTCTGTTTCTCTATTTTCTAATAGTCTATTTGATTCTCTTATTTCTTATCGTTTCCTTTACACAAGGTGACCTATCCTATTGATTGGCTTATTGATTAAGGTTTTGGTCTCACTTGCTCTTGGAAGTAGTTGAGGCTCAAACGACTAGAGTATGGAGGAATTCTAATGGATGTGTCATTAAGTGGGACCGAACCACTCCAAATTTCAGAGGAGGCTTGGGATTAGAACATTAATGTCGGGAAATTCTTAGAAGTGGGAAGAGTACACACTCAGAAATTACTGAACTTTGAGGGGGCTTAAATCTTCTCTGTTGGCTATGATGAACCTTTTTTGGGAAATGGAAGTAACAAGACTGGTGCAAGGTCGGTTTCTTTTAGCATTCCACCACAAACTTGATCGTGATCGTGTGTTCGAGAAGGGTACGGAGGAAGAGGATCCTATGTTAGCCAACCTGGACTAGCTTAAGCTATATGTTCACATGCATAGGCTACCCCTCAACAACATGATGAGCGATATAGCTCGTGTGATAGGGAACATGGATGGAATATACAAAGACGTGGATTTCAGATGGGAGGAAAGGGCTTGCAGAGATTTATATATGAGAAACTAGAAAAAATTTGCTACTGCTATGGACATTGAGATCACATCTTCAGATTATGTGATAAGTTTTTTTTGGGAAGTTAGGGAGGATTTGGGCCAAGATTATCCCTTTGGGTCATGGCTAAGAAAGGTGACTCAAATCGGAAGAGCATCTCACCGAAATTTTGGATCTCAGTCAATCGGCTTCTTATAGGCGTCCATGGTAGCCAAACTGATCGAATCTAATCGAGATTTTGGGACCGATAAAGGGAAACAAATTTTGCAAGATTCTGCCTCTATTTTGGTAAAATCTCAAAATGCAACTCCTCATTATACACTTGCTGATATTGAGAGATCACGTGATCCTCCTACAACCCACTCTTCTTGTTTCGTTGCTAACCAAGACCTAGACCCTAAGCCTGCGTGTGAGCCCAGTCCAACCACACAACTATTAGCCACAACAGACCTTAAAACCTAGCCTAGTTCCAATCAATAGCCTGTCATGATCCACCTTAGCCTAATTAGAAATTAACAATCCACTTATAACTTAAACCATAAGCACTAAGACAATATCCACCCAAACACCAAACCTTATCAACCCAATAGCCTCATATAATGATCCCATGAACCCAAACCAATCCCCTAGCCTAACCCCTTTATCTGTGACCTTGACAATTTTGGTTAACGCCCCCTTTGAGCTTGCGATTGAACCCATTCCTACAATTTTCACAAAAGGCCGAAGCCAAAACAACTCAAACCCAAACCCAAAGTGTCACCTTGTAAACCCACTATCCACTCTACTAAAAGAAAAGCCATAAAATCACCTGGAGACCACTATCATCAAATGAATCTGCTAAGAAGGTTGCTCCTCTCCAATTGAAGCTTATTGATGAGCCTGGGTAGCCACGCCAAGACCAATAAGTCTCTTATTATGGAACTCCCAAGGCATGGGGGCTCCCTGGATAGTTTGAGACCTAGAGAGGATTCTCCAAGAGCACCACCCCTCACTGGTTTTCTTATTTGAAATTAGATGTAAAAGTTGAAAGATTGAGATTTTGAAAGCCACACTTGAACTAGAATAGAGTGTGTGTTGATTCTATTGGAAAAAGTGGAGGACTAGCGCTATTATGGAGTATGGATATTAATACCATTCTTCAAAGCTTTTCGAAGAACCACATTGATGTCGCAGTGGAGATGGAATCATGAACAAATCAATGGAGATTTACAGGTTTCAATGGAGAACCTATGGTACAAAATCGTCGACATGTGTGGAAGCTTATTGATAGACGTAGCCTCGAATCAAAAAGGCCATGGTTATGTAGAGGATATTTTAATGAAATACTACAACCATCTGAGAAGAAGGGAGGAGGCCAACAACCTCAAAGTCAAATTCGGGCTTTCCATATGACTTTGGAGGAAATAGGACTAATGAATCTAAGTTATTGGGGATTGCTGTTCACATGGTCCAATAATAGGGAGGGCTCTTTTATAGTTTGGGAGAGGCTTGACTGAGCCATAGCCTCGTGCTCGTGGTTATTCAGAAAAATTACTATCGATGGCAAGTAATGAGGTTTTAGTCAAAGCTATGTTGCAAGCAATCCCGACATACACTATGAGTTGCTTAAAGCTACCAACTATTTTGTTGATGAATTGGAGCAACTCATTTCAAATTTTTGGTGGAACAATCAAGCCCAAAAGAAAATCTATTGAGTTAGGTGGGGAGCCCTATGCACAAAAAAGAAAACGAAGGCCTAGGGTTCAAACAACTAAAACTCTTCAGTTTGGTATTATTGGCAAAGCAAGGATGGAGATTGCTTAGACACCCAGACTTCTTACTTAGTCGAGTCCGAAAAGTCTGATACTATCCGAACGGAGATTTTTTCAATATAAAAGTAGGAAGACAGGCGTCTTTCACTTGGCAAAGTTTAATGGCAGCTCAACATGTACTATTAAAAGGGACCCGATGGCGGGTAGGAGATGGGAGAACGATCAAGCCTTGACAAGATGGGCGGCTGCCTAACAAGTTCCCTTTTAGACATCGAGCTAGAACCCTTGATCGACATGATCTTGACAGAGTGCATCATCTCATTGATTCAAGTCTGGGGACATGGAAGGACCACTTGAACCACAAATTATTCATGTCAGATGACGCGGACCTCATTAAACAAATTCCATTGACCCAGGTCTCCTACCCGAATACCTTTATTTGGCACTATTTAATGAATAGACAGTTCACGGTAAGAATTGCTTACCATTTTCTGATGGAAGACTAGCGACAATGTGCACCATCTATGCTGAAGACCCCTTGAACATATGATTGGGTGAAGTTATGGAAAGTTAAGATCTCACCAAAGGTTAGAGTCTTTATGTGGAAGGTGTGCAGATGGGTGATTCCCACTGCCGCAAATTTGAGAGCTCGTTACTACCCGAGAGATCACCACTACCCATTTTGTGAAATGGAAGAGGAAGACATCTATCATGTGGTCATAGGGTGCACACTTACTAGGCTGATTTGGGCCTTATCGAGAGTTCCAAGATACCAGATTTTAGGCTGACTGGAAGATACGAAGACTTGGGTCTTTGGATTACTAGAGAAATTAGAGACTAAAGATGTGAGCCTCGTGGTGCTCATGCAATCTCTATGGAATAATAGGAATAAGAAACGACCAAATGAGAAGTGTATAAACCACCCAGACCCACTAGTACGATCCATGAAGTGCTACCATATGGCTATTTGGAACGCAACTTTCATCTCAGCTACTCTATGATTCAACCCCCTGCTAGCGGCATAGTGCCCTCCACCACAGGGCATTATCAAAATCAACTTTGATGGGGTGATTTTTGTAGGATTGAGTGAGATTGGACTAGATGCTATTGTGAGAAACAAAGTGGGGACAGCGTCTAGGTTGGTTGTAGTTGAGGAAGAGGGGACCGAACAACCTCAAATTGGTTGAGATGTATGCATGCTTGAAGGTTGTATATATGGTTGTTCATAGGAATTGGGACTTAGTGCAGATTGAGGGCGATTGCGTTGGTGTGATCTCTCATTTCCAACAAAGAACATGATCTCTTTGGACTAGGAAATATAACTACGGAAATTCGCCTCTTAAGTGATTCCTTTAATGCTATCTCGTTTTCTTTGGTGAAACGAGAAGCAAATGGTGTTGCACATGTTCTTGCTCTCCGATCTACTACCTCTGAGAGGGATTTAATATTCTGCCTACTTATGGTAGAGACGTTGTTTATTATGCGTTGATTATTTAATAAAGTTATCATTTCCCTTCAAAACAAAAAAGAAAGAAATATCTTCTCATATATTGTTTGATTTGTTTATGTTCAAGAAATATCTTTTCATATATTCTTGATTTTTTTTTTATATTTTTATATTATGTCTATATTTTCTTTTCTAGTCTAGAATATATCAAATCTCATTGATTGTGGATCATAGCACTAATTGTGCTCTTATAGAGTGTGTGTGTATGTGTGTGTGTGTGTGTGTGTGTGTGTGTGTGGTGCTCTCTCAATGATGAACACACACAACAAACTTTCATTTCATTACTCTTAGCTTACTTTGTTGGGAAATTCTATCGTTAGTCACAGTTCGTAGGTGACTAACGTTAGTCACCTTTAATTCTAGCCATTAGATGTGTGATATTTAATTTAAACCATTAATTTTTATATGACCTGCAACCTGTTATACAGGTAAATTGGAAAGACTACTTGCTATGCAGGTTAGTAAGAGATTTTTTATACAACTATTATAATAGTAGACCATTTATGGTCGACTAAATATTAACCAATTAAAATTTTATTTTTAAAATAAAAAAGGAAACCATGGTACTCATTATAATTTTTTATTTTTTAATACCATTGTACCATTATAATACTGTGGTACCATTATAATCAGTTAATTTTTTATGCCTTAGTACCATGGTACTATTATTTTTATTTTTACATTATAAATACCATGGTACTTTTATAACTTTTTTGTAATTTCAGAAATGTGTATTAACAAGGATAATTAATTGAAAATTATGATAAAAAAATAAAATACTAAATTGATACCAAAATAAATATTATTTATAACTCAAAAATTCAAATATATGTTAATAGTTGATAAAAATTTACATTTAATTTAACTTTTTAACATATTTCAAAAAATGTATCACATTGATTATAAATTATTTTAAGAATATACATAGAATATGAACATCTATTTTTTTAAAAAAGATTTTGTTTTTTATAAAATATGGATATCATTATTAAGTAAACTGTTTATATTATCCATAAATTTACTTCAAAATGATTGATCTGTAGTGATATTGAATAATGTATTGTGCTTTGATTATTAATGGAGATAAGCTATGAAACACAACAACAACAACAACAACAACAATAATATAAAAAATCGTTTATTGATTTGAATAGTTATGGTTAATATGTATAATGAAATATTATTTGCATAATAGTTTGTTTGACTTATTTAAAATAAACAAAATAAATGTGAATAGTTTATTTGAATTTATTTATTTTTCCTAGAATTTGTATTTTATTTGTACGTTTATGAATTCATATAATATTTTTCATACTAGCGAGTCAATATTTTTAATGATAACTTGGAGAAAATATATGTACTTATATGAGTGAATATTGAATATTAATAATAATAATAATAATAATAATAATTTTAGTTAAATTCATCCATGAGAACACTTAAAAGAGAATAATAATATTATTATCTGTAAGTAATGAAATAAAATATGATGTAGTTTTTATTTAATTGAAGCTAAATATTTAAATTGTAGTCGAAATAATTTATCTTAAGAAGTCTTAATAATTAAGGATTTTTTTGTGAGGAAATTACTGTTTCCAACCCAAACTATACGCGTTTTTCCACTTTGCAACCTAATTTTTTTCGACTTACCGGTTGCCACCCGATCTATGCGTATTTTTGCAGTTTGCAACCCAAATACATTTTCTGATGAAAAATCGTCATCGGGGCGGCCACACGTGATCGGCACGTGTTTTGAGTAAGGGTGTTTTGGTCCTTTCAGTTGAAAATAAAATATATAATAATTCACTCCTTGTCTTGGCCGTTATTATAGGGAAAGGAAAATGTTACTTCTCATTTCTTCTCCTCTTGTTCGAGTGGCCAAATGTGGAAGCAGACGGCTGAGTTTTTGGTGACAGAAGAGCTTTGTCGCTGTGGAAAAAGCACAGTAAGCAAGACATCCTGGGGTGATGATGACCCGGGAAGAAGATATGTGTCGTGCCCAAAATATCGGGTAAGAGGGTTTATTTGAAACCCTAATTTCTTTAGGCAAATGAAATATTTGAGATTGCTGCCATGCAATGGGAATTTGGAAAGCTTATTATCTTGGAAACCTTATTATTTTTGAAATACTTTTCGTTTTTGTAAGTGATTTTTCCCTGAATTTTTTTTTCTTTTTACTGTAGCAAATGGGAAACTGTGGATTCTTCATGTGGATTGATCCTCCAATGTGCACGAGGGCAAGACAAATTCTGCCTGGATTGCGCCATCGTGTGAGGGTTCTTGAAAAAGAAGTGAAGCAAAGGAAAAGAAGGGAGAGGTGGCTATGGGTGGCATTAGTCTTGTCTTGGGTCTTTATGTATTATGCATTTAGTTGTGTTGTTGTAAAACGAAATCAAGCAAGTAGATTATTTTTGCAGTAAAAAGGCATGTTGAGCTTTCAATTTTGAAGCGCAATGGAAATGTTGACAAGAACCTAATGTTTTGTATGTAAATGAATTCAAGTGCAATGGATGAATCAAGCAAATGAAATTAATGATGTTTGATTGTAAGCATAAAGACAATTATAATGAGTAGCAAAAGTTAAATTTACATTCCATTCATAATCAAAGTTACAATGAAGGTTGTCTGTCCAATGTTTTTCCTAAAGTTCCTAAAAGACAATCTCCCAAAAAACATTAGTAAGCTTAGCTTGACTAACCATTCATGAATTGTTAAGATCACAAAAATACACCTAAAAGACAGTCTCCCAAAAAACAGTAGTTCGCTTAGCTTAACTAACCATTCACGAATTGTTAAAATCCTAAAATACACCCTTTCATTCATTGACAAAAACTTGCACAATAGCATCTGACATTCACATAATGGAACAATTGTCATCTTGAACAACTTGTGTTGACCATCTGCGATCGGGTGTATTGGTAAACCTGGCATTTTTTGTTAAGCTACTCCCGGGTGCCCTCCAAGGTGGTCTTGACAAGGTTGACCTTGTTTGAGTGCTGTTATTTGCTTCAGATAACTTCTCATTGCTGACTTGCTTGAAGGCAGGTGCTTGTGATCTTGGTTTTGGTGGTGGATCATGAACCACTTTGGCCTTGCCTTTATCTTGATTGGCCGCACAGGAACTGGTATTTCTGAGCCTAGTTACTGGAATGTCAATAGGTTCTCTGATTGTGATACCTGTTTGTTTCTTAACAGGTGGCTCTTGGGGTGTAGCCTTGTACACCTACAAAAAAACAAAATAAAGGGTTATGATAGGTATTATTTTGAGAACTTGCTAAAAAATTTGATGGTATGTACATACTTGAAGTTTCCTCTTGAGACCAAGTGCTCTCTTCTTAGGCTGTTGTGCTGAACTTGGTTGCTCAACTGACATGCTCCTTGTCATCATTCTTGGTGAGGTTTGAACACTTGATGCTGTTTTTTGCTTGGACACTTGAGGTCCAATCTTGCTTTTTTTGCCCTATACAGTGATAATAACGGTCAATGATCAATAAAATGACAGTTATAATTGACATTTGTGTTTGAGACTGGATTTTACCAGAGTTACACTCTCTTGGGTATTACTGATTGGGGCAGGCACCTCTAATCTTTCACATGTAGGCTCACTTTGTTTCTTTATTGGGCAGCCTCGGGCATTGTGATTAGGCTTGTGGCAAATTGAACAAGTTATGACGACCCCCTTTTTGCCCAAGTGTGACTGACCCTTCTCCTTTGGTTTTTTAACCTCATCTTTTTGCTTTTTCCTTGCATGCTTCTTAGGTCTACCAGGCAATCTCCCATTAACAAGAGGTACTAAAGGTTGAGTATCCACTTTTGGCCACAACTCACATCCATACAAGGTGTCCATGAGGAAAGAATATATCTTTAAATAAGTTGTTTTTTTGTAATAGTCATGGACATAATCTTCAGGCACATATCCCAAATAGTACATCCCACATATAGCATGTGCACATGGAATACCAACTAACTCCCACTTCCTACAGGAACATGTTTGCTCACCCAAATGAAGTCTAAATTTTTCACCATAACAGTTTTCTATCTCAAACTGATCTTTCCCATTCCAGTGACATATAAACTCCATTGCCTTCTGTTTTTGTAAATCTAAATATTTGCTGGGTTTAGGGCAGATAGGTCCATCATGTTTAACCATGTCATCTCTCGTCAAATGAATCCTCTTCATCAAAATAATTCTGATTGTTTCAAGTAGGCTTAGAATAGGCATACACTTTGATCTTAATAGAAGAGAATTGAAAATTTCAGACATGTTGTTCAGCAAACAGTCACTTTTTGAATGAGTGCTAAAATGAGACCTGGACCGGTGAACAGGAGGTCTTTGTGCTAACCATACAAATGCATTTTTATCCCTATCCTTCAATTCTTCCATTGCCCTCTGAAATTCAATTACCCTTGAGGCTCTAGCAGCTTTTCAGACAAGATTTTTAAGTTCTAAACCCCTATGCAATTGTTTGAAGTTTTGATATAAATGCATAACACAAAACCTGTGTTCACAACCTGGGAGTAATTCATCAATAGCATCAACCAACCCTTTTTGTTTGTCTGACATAATAGTCCAGTATTGATTATTTACAACATGCAAATCATCTTTCAAAAGAGAGATGAACCACTGCCATGATTTTTTCTTCTCTTTTTCTACAACTGCATATGCAAATGGGTAGATGCAGTTGTTTCCATCAATGCCTACTGCAGTTAATAAAACACCCCCAGTTAGGTTCTTTATATGACACCCATCAAGAAAAATTACAGGCCTACACCCTTCTAAGAAACCCTTCTTCAGTGCCCCCCAACAAATATATAATCTTTTGAAGTGACATTGCACACCAATCATTTTACTTTTGATTTTAACAGTAGTGTCAGGGTTTGTCCTCCTAATTTCTTCTGCATATGACCACAACAATGCAAATTGTTGACTATCAGACCTAGTCCCCAGCTGTAACACCCTTTTCTTTACCCTGTACATTTGACTCTTACTGAACAAAAGTTTTATATCTTTTTGAAGCACAGACATCATTGATTCAACCGGCCATCTAGGATCAGTAAGAATTTTATCCTTATACAGATCAGCTAAGAATGTTGATGTGGCATGTGAAACAGATTGTTTTCTAGGGCATTTATGAATACCCTTGTATGTTTTAATCTGCAAAGTGTCCTCTTTTTGAACCTTGGAAGCATAAATTAACCATGGGCAGTTTTCATGTTTGCACTTGGCTTGAACCTTGAACTTATGGTTAATGGTAAAAGCCATATCTCTACCATTTGTAATAGAATGCTTTCTAACTGCTCTTCTAAAGGTTGCACTATCAGTGAAACAAAGCCCCAACTCAAATTTAGGGTTAGCAGTATCCACTTTGGAATTGAACATAGGATAACCATTATGTAGGTTTCCTAAAGGCCTACACCCCTCATTCAACAAATCATCTACATCTTCATCTTCATCATTCCCACTAACATTCATCCCCCTATGAAGCCCCCCCCCCCATTCCACATCAAGGTCTATGGTTTTTTCAAAAATGTCATCATCATCATCAGAGAATTCATAATCACTATCAACTAAGTAATCAGAGTACTCTGAATCTGATCCCACAGATTGTGATTCACTGTCACTACTTTCAACAGTTGCTGGCTCCCCCACCCCTATATTATTGACACTGGATGGCTCCCCTACCCCTACATCATTCACAGTAGATGGTTCCTCTACCCCAATCACATTATCATCAGATAAATCCCCAACAAATTGAAGAGGCTCATTAACAGTTAGTAAATGTTCATTAACTTCATCAATAGTCTCACTATGATCTACAAATAGCCCAACCATTCTATTCTCATCAATGAAGTTAACCAAATTCATGGCATCATTATCATTAGACATGAGGACACAAGACTCTGTATTGTTCACACCATCAACATTATAGTAATAACTCATTAAACCCACAAGTCCCAACTCTCTGGCCATGTTACCTATTTCTAACATAGACATTTCATCAGATTCACAATGGTCAATGTGACTAACTGTCCCATTAACATAACAATTTTTCCCCAAATTAACAAACAATCCAGAATGGTGAAATCTTATAGTAAATTTCACATTTTCAGGTCCTGTTGGGGTGGGATAAAGAACAGGCATCCATCAGTGACGAAGAAAACTAACAAAACCCCACCACACACACATTACAAAAATAGAACACATGCACCAATTGGGACCACATCAGAGCCACCCACACAAAGAAAAAAAATTTCACTTTTGGGACCACAACTACATCAAACACCTAATGTCCCCTACAAGCAAAACATTATCAAACATCATATAAATAACATACAATGACGCATAAAAAATCTATACATCAGGCTTACACGTTTTAGGACCACATGCAGTTCAAAAATTGAAAAAAAAATGGGAACTTTTTCAAGCACAGTGACATAAAATGCCAAAACGCACTATAGAAATCCAAAAAACAACAAAAAAAGCGTAATACCATTCTCAATCATAAGCAAAATTGAAGAGGAATCAAAAAAATCCAAAATTCTAACACGTACCATACTCAGGGGTTAGCTTCCCTTTTCGAAATCTCGCATTCCTAACTTCCCAACCCATCTTCTCTGCGATTCATTAACAAAATGAAAGCACGTGAAACGAAGACCAAAACACACCCCCGTGAAAATAGATGAAGAGAGGATTTTGTGAAACGAACAAAAAAAAAGACAAACCCTAAATTTGATTTGACGATTCGAATTTGGGCAAAAATTCTGATTCACACACCCCCGTGAAAATCACGTGCATAAAAATACTGAAAGGACCAAAACACCCTTACTCAAAACACGTGCCGATCACGTGTGGCCGCCCCGGTGACGGTTTTTCATCAGAAAATGTACTTGGGTTGCAAACTGCAAAAATACGCATAGATCGGGTGGCAACCAATAAGTCGAAAAAAATTAGGTTGCAAAAATGGAAAAACGCGTATAGTTTGGGTTGGAAGCAGTAATTTCCTCTTTTTTTGTTTAAGGTTAATAATTAAATGAATGATTTGAGAGAGAGAGATCGAATATGGAACGTTAGAGAGAGAGAGAGAGAGAGAGAGAGAGAGAGAGAAAAATTAGAAAATATGGAGAGAGGGGGAGGAGAGAGAAATTTTGACTCATGATAGCGGGTTGCTCAAAAATTAAAAAAACTTGCAACCTATTAAAATATTTTAAAATTGTACATGTGACATTTTTTTAGAGGGTGATTAAGAGTAGTCACCTACGATTATGACTAATCATAGAACTCCCCTATTTTGTCTTGCTACTCTTTCTAAAGTACGTTCTCATTGTACTTTAAGTTGGTATTAGGGACAATCTTGTAAAAAAATAAAAAATTATCAAAAAAATTCCCAACCCGAACACTCAACAACAAGAAGTTGTTGGTATGGATCCATCAAATCCATACTTCATTCACCGTTCAAATCACTCTGTTCATCTTTTTTTTCCAATAAAATTGAACGGTAACAAATACCCATCATGGAGTAAATTCTTGATTCATGCTCTTACAACCAAAAACAAAATTGGCTTCATCAATGGAGCTATTCAATCGCCTTTAGAAATAGAACAACCCGCAGAGCATTCTTTGTGGAACCAATGCAATAACAAGATCTTATCATGACTCACTCACTCAGTAGAGCCCAATCTAGTGAAACGATAGTTTGTGCCAAAACTATCCATTAGGGTTTGGAAGATTTTAAAGATTAGTTTTTACAATGAGGAAAAAAAAATGCTCCAACAATTTATCAAATTCAAAAATCAGTAGCCTCTCTTTCTTAAGGTACCATGACAATCTCTACCTACTTCACCAAACTCAAAGATTTGTGGGACGAACTAAGGACATATCATACTTTTCCCACTTCGAACAAGACGAAAGCACACAATGACCAAAGAGAAGTAGATCGAATGACGCTGTTTCTCATGGGTCTTAACAATACCTACACCACTGTTCGTACCAATATCCACATGATGCCTCCACTACCTAATGTTCATCAAGCATATTCATTAGTCATTCATGAGGAAACACAACGTCAAATGATTTCAGTATCTACTGAGAATTTCTCCATTGTTGCTGTAGTTCAAAATCAATCAAATAACTCGTCAAAAAGATCTAAAGACAAGCAATATTGTGGGAACTACAATAGAGAAGGCCATTCAATTGAGAATTGTTGAACTCTTAAATATTTCTGCGACCATTGTAGCAGAAAAGGACATAATGAGGACAAATACAGGTATAAATATGACACATAGCTTGCCAACAACATCGGGACTCAAGTTAATTGACAAAATCAACCACAACTGCAACAATAATGATCTCAATGGATTGTTCCCAAATCTTTTCCTATTGCCAATGCAACAATATCTTCCTAGTTTGCTCATAGAGACCATCCTTATAACATTAATGAACTAATTCAGTGATTTAGCTTGGTGAACTCTCAACATGGATTCTTTGCAGAAAACTCCAACAATTTGTTTATGCCTTATCTATGATGAATTCAAATAATGCCCCAAGTAATAAAAATGCTTATGCAAATGTAGTAGGTCAGTCCATTTTTTATTTCTGTATTTACTAAACCTTAGCTTTTGGAACGTAGAGCAACTGATCACATTACTTTAATTCCACGCTCTGTACACATGTTAAGCCCCTGCAAACATTAGTTGTTAATTGCCTAATGGTTCTTCCACTCCAATTACTTCTATTGGTACCATACCATTCGATTCTCACATCACCTTAAATAATCTTTTATGTGTTCCTTCTTTTTGCTTAAATCTAATGTTTGAAAGCAAGCTCACCACTTCTTTAAATTGTTGTGCCATTTTGTTCCCCACATTTTGCATCTTGCAGGACTTGGCTACGAGGAAGATGATTGGCTCAAGTAAACAACTTGATGGTCTATATTACATGTCTCTATTAGAAAAGGCACATGTCTCTTATCAAGTTTCTCAACACCCAAAGTTATGGCACATGCGACTTGGATGTACATCACCTCTTCGTCTTAAATTAGTTTCTCCATTGCTTCCTTCAAATAATAGTCCTTTTGCAAATAATTGTATTAAGTGTCCTTTGGCTAAACAAACAAGACTTCCACTTTCTTTAAGTTCAATATATACACATGTTCATTTCCATTTGTTACGTTGTGATATTTAGGGCCCTCACAAAATTCCCATATATATATAGGGACACGTTTTTTTCTTCCTATTGTAGATGATTTTACAAGATGCGCATGGGTTTTCGTTATGCGATAAAAATCTGAAACTCAAAATATTTTACAATCTTTTATTGCCTTTGCATACAATCAATTTCATGCATCCGTAAAAGCTCTTAGAGTAGACAATGATTCCAAGTTCAAATTCATGAGAAATTTCTTTCAAAATAATGGAATTGAATATGAACGTACTTGTTTTTATACTCCACAACAAAATGGAGTTGTAGAACGTAAACACCGTCATATTCTTGTCATCGTACGTGTATTATTGTCTGTCAATTTCATCGACCTCTTACTTTTGGGTTGCTGTATGGTCGTCCACTATAACTTGATCATTTAAAAGTTTTTAGTTGTCTGTGTTATGCCATAGTTGTACATCTTACTAAAAAATTTGATCCCTATGCTAGAAGTTATTTCTTTGTTGGATATTCCATTGGTCAAAAAGGTTACAAACTTTATAATTGAGAGATTAAGGAGTTTTTTTTTATAAGTTGTGACGTCAAATTTTGTGAAAATGACTTTCCCTTTGCTTCAATTGTATCGGATCCCACTCTCACGTTACCTTATACGTCTTTTGACATTATGGACAATTGATTTCCATGCTAGAAGTTGTTTCTTTGTTGGATATCCCACTTGTCGAAAAGGTTACAAGCTTTATAACTGATAGATTAAGGAGTTTTTTTTATAAGTTGTGATGTCAAATTTTGTGAAAATGACTTTTCCTTTGCTTCAATTGTATCGGATCCCACTCCCACGTTACCTTATACTTCTTTTGACATTACGGACAACTTGCATTCTATGCAACCTTCTTCCACAGTCATCCCATCTAATGACTCACAACAAATCAAGTTGCATAATACACAAGAGCCCCCATCACCTATACACTCACTTCATACTACTGAAATTTTTTAAAGTTCTACATCACCTTCTAATGCCTCACCTCCTATTGAATCAACCGTACATACTCCCGATACTTCAAATTTACAAACTTCTTCTGTTCCTCCCATTCGGCAATCTATTTATCATAAACAACATCCGGCATGGCATAAAGACTACGTACTGTCTGCATAAGCCAATCAATCTACCTTGACATGAGGTTTTGAATTGGGTACTTGATATCCTCTTTCTCACTTTATTTCATATTCTCATATCTTTTATAGCCACCGTACATTTTTAGTTAACATTATAGGCGAAACAGAACCTCACTCTTATGCTCAAGCTATTCTAGATCCACATTAGAAGCATTGCAAGAGAATAGTACATGGAGCTTAGTTCCTCTTCCTGCTAGTTATAAGCCCACTGGTTGCAAATGGGTATACAAGATCAAATACAAATCTGATGGAACTATTAGGCAATATAAGGCTCGTTTTGTTGCCAAATGATATATTCAAGTTGAAGGAGTCGACTATAGGGAAACTTTTCTCCTAATGCCACCACATGTTATTTTCTCCTTAGTATTGTCGTTGCCCGCAATTGGTTCATACACCAACGAGATGTACAAAATATTTTTCCACATGGAGAGTTACACGAGAAAGTATGCATGGAGCCTCTATCTAGTCATTCCCAATGGGGAGAAAACATTGTATGTGGGCTTAACAAGTCATTGTATAGCCTCAAACAAGCATCAAGAAATTAGTTTTCCATGTTTTCAAACACCGTTTCAAAGGCTGGTTACCGACAATCAAAGGCTGATTACTCTCTCTCACTCACTGTGTTCCTTATTTGTATTGATGATACACCTTTGATAGGAAATGATCTCCAAGAGATGAAGCATTTCAAAGATTTCCTTTCCAAATGCTTCCGCATCAAAGATCTCAAGATTTTAAATATTGTTTGGGCATTGAGTTCTCTCATTTCAAAAAAGGTATTTTCATTTCCCAAAAAAATATGCCTTAGACATTTTGCAAGATTCAGGACTCTCAGGTGCACGTCTAGACAGGTTTCCAATGGAAAAAAATTTGAAACTCACCCTGACAGATAGGGAATTGTTTAATGATCCAACTAAATACAAAAGACTTGGCAGATTGATCTACCATACTGTCATAAGGCCTGCCATAGTATATTCGGTTCGAACACTAATTCAGTTTACTCACAAGCCTTGAAAACCTCATTAAGATGCTGCCATGAGAATTCTTAGATATATCAAAGGTACTCCAGGACAAGGTTTACTGTTTTCATCTACAAACAATCATGTTTTGAAAGCATTCTGTGATTTGGATTGGGGAAGTTTGTCTTGCCACAAGAAGGTCGGTTATAGGATATTGCATTTTTCTTGAAAAATTTCTCATCTCATGGAAATCTAAGAAATAAGCCAATGTCTCCAGATTATCAGCAGAAGCAGGATATCGAGCTATGGCCAACATATTCTTGAAATTGACTTGGCTATGTTACATACTAGAGGATTTGAAGGTTATTCAAGAAACTACTACTCCATTATTTTGTGACAATTAGACGGCTTTGTACATCGCTACGAATCACAAGTTACATGAGAGTACAAAGCACATTGAAATAGATTGCCACATAGTTTGAGAAAAAACTACAAGTTGAAATGATTAACCCTTCTCATGTACTAATGCGCTTCCAATTGGCAGATATATTTACAAAAGCTTTGGATAAAGACTAGTTTATAACATTATGCAATAAGTTAGGACTTCATGATATTCTCTCTCCAACTTGAGGGGGAGTATTAAGAAATATCTTTTCACATATTTCTTGATTCTATATATTTAAATATTTTTTCATATATTTCTTGATTTTGTATATACTTTTATATCATGTGTATATTTTCTATCCAAGACGACTAAGTTCTATCCCATTGATTGTGTATCATAGCACTAATCGTGCTTTTGTAGTGTTTACTCTCTCAATAATGAAAATACACAACAAACTTACATTTCATTACTCATTCTATAGCTTACTTTGTCCGCTATTCTTTTAAAAGTATGTTTCTCATTATATTTAAGAATATGCATTATCATAAATCCAATTGTTATATAAGATATTGTGGTTAGCTCCTTTGATATGCAAAACATAGTCCAATAATATCATGTTTTCTTATTTTCTATTTTGGTTCATGATATTATTAACACTTGGAAACATTTGTCTCGAGGAATTGAAGTAAATTCAAAAAACTTAAATTAACATATATGTCCCATACTTGAATTACTAATAATTACAAGGAATAATTATATTGAACTATCTTGAAATATGATCAAATTATAAATTAAATCCTCGATGTTTGAAAATTACCTAGATAACCTAAGATATGCATATTAAATTGCAATGCTAATGGAGATGTGAGAAAGACAAAAATACCCTGAAATCTTTTACTATTGAAAAAAGGGTAAATTACATTAAATTGCTCCGAGGTATCACAAAATTACAAATTTAATCCTAAATTTTAGGAAATTACCTATATAACCTTAAGGTTGCATACTAAATTGTAATGCTAACGGAAATTTGATAAAAATAAAATTCCCTAAAACATTTTTGTAATGAATGATGTTTTTTCATGGAGAATAATGTTATTTGGTAGTTTAGTTTTTCATCGAGAATGATACTTAAGGTATCATGTATGTGGTGTATTATGAAAATTAAATAACATATGTTCAGCTTTTTTTTTTGAAAAATTTGCAATTTTTCATTGTAGATTCTAAGGTTTGTATCTTCTTCATCTTTCTTTTTGTTTGGTTATTAACGATTTTGTTTTGTTAAGTTGGTACAAAATATAACAAAGCAGACTTTATTTGTTTCAAAATATTACTAAATAAACCCAAGGCAATTTGCAAATTTTGGTTAAATTTGACAAAAGGATAAAATAGGAAAAATATGTTAAAATTTAACGATTTCCATTGAAAACCCTAACGACAATAGATAAAGGGTTACATGTATATAATGTTTGCAAACCTCTGGATTATTGAGGTAATGTTCAGAAATTGAGAAGTTTATTTGTAATTTGATCATACCTCATCGCAGCTGAGTGAAATTATTCCTAATTATAAATAAAAAGATCTTAATAAATTAAATCATAAAGATTACATTAGCTAGCATATGAATGATATTTGAAAATAGATTTCACTTTTTTGTAGATTCTATAAAAGTAAGCTTTCTTCTAAGCGATAAGCTTAGATGCAGCATTTCCTCAGAGGGATGTCAACGGGGTTGGTTTGAGTTGGGTTTGGCCAAACCTCAAACCTGCCTCGCTAGGAATTTTTTAGCCCTGGACCAAGCAGGTTTGGATTGGACCTGGTACACTCGATTTGTATTTTTAAAATAATTAAAAAATATTGTTTAAGAAAATTTATATTATCATAACTTTCTAAATATGGAAAAATAATAGTATTACCAAAATACTAATTATTTACAAATTTCTATGAATATATTTTAATTTTCAAAAAATTAAATGTTGTTATCACATATTTATTTGTACATAGGTTGAAATCATAACTTAATTACTAATGTTATATACATATATATTTTTATACAAAAGTATCATATTTATTTATTTATGTGATTACTTATATAATATATACTTTTATATATGAAGTATAGATGTATGTCATATATATTTACATAAAATAATAAATAATAAAATGGGGCAGGTCCGGGTTAGCCCCAAATCCATTGTTGTCCCTAAGAGGTATTGGTGCTTTATAAAAGAGTATAAATATCACAAATATTCCTATTTTATCAAAAATACTAAAAATATTCATAATTTTGATAATATTTATGTTTTCATTCGTGTCTTTGATAGAAATTTACAGTTTCAAATTTTGATTATCATAATACTTTCCACTAAATTAATATACCAAAATAATTAATTCGTTAATCAAAATCTTAGATAACCCAATTTCCCAAAGAAAAGAGAGCTAAGTATAATTTATTTAAATAATAACTAACCTAATAAGCAAGTTGCGGATTGTTCGATCCATTTTGTATGATTTCTTTTTTCATATATCTTAATATTTCCATGAGTGTACAAAAATTAATAAAAGTAACTTTTCTAAAGAACAAAAGAGAAAAGTACCTTTATCTGAACTCACCTTTTCTCGCTTTAGTCTCTACATTTTTGTTTTATCAAAGTCATGACTACTTCTTCTCCTTCTTTGTTTTTTGGCCCCCACAATTTATATATATATATATATATATATATATAATTTATGTATAACGCGCACTCATGAATCCGAGGATATCATCAAAATGAAATATGTTTTTCTTTGTAATAATCACCAATCGCACACATGTATATGTGCAAGAATATGAACAAGGACGAACCTAGAAATTTGATTGAGGGGTGAAATTTTTTTAAGGTCATTAATTATTAAAACGTATAAGTATAAAGGTTATATATAATATTAACATATAAAATAACAAAAGTTATCATATTTAAGCATATACGATTAATATAAAAGAGTTACAATTAAAACACTATATAAAAAATGATACTAAAAAAATAACAAGTTATTCTCAATTTCAAAAGAAGCAAATATAGTGGATAATGAGTTGCTTTTAAAAGAAACTTAACAAAGAATTTTCTAACAATACTTAACAAAATTGATACAAACCCACATAAAGATATATAACCAAAACTCAAAAAGGATTAGAATAGATTTTTTTTTCCCCTCTCTTTGTTCTCACAATAAAAATATGTATTCAAAGTTCAAAAAAGGTTTTTCTCCACCATCACATTTCCCAAATCACTCCCAATTAAATATCAAGTATCAAATAATTAATATTCATTCAAGTTCAATAGCCAAACAAATAAACATCAAGATTTATTAAGTTTAATATTGAACAACTATCAAGATTCATATCAACAATTCTGAGATTCAAATAGATCTCCACATAGAAGTCAATTACAAAAAAACAAAAAAGAAAAACGAACTAAATAAATATATAAATTTCAAAATTAGTACCTACATGTACGTTGCTTTTAACAAAAAAGTTGAATATTGTAGGATTTGTTTATTTTTATCTAGGTTCTTATTTCAAGAGAAAGAGAGAAGAAAAATTGTAATAAGATTTTTGGTGTTTTAATTAAAATAGAAGAAAAACGTAAATAAATCTTATAGAATTTTTAGTATTTTAATTTGAAGATGTTAAGAAGAAGAAAAGGATGAAAGAGAAAGAGAGAGAATTTAATTAATTATGGTAAATGAGTTTGGATAAAAATAAATCACTAAAATTAAAATAAGTACAGAAAATTAAAAATCTTATTATATAACTTATATAATTTTTTTTTTTTAATTGGGGGTGGGGGGTGGATTTTGAAATTCTAATAAATATATACACTACAAAATGGATTTATAAACACCCCCCCCCCCCCACACACACACACCCGTGTCTTTGATATTGCTTTGATAAAATATGAATTATTTGATTTTTCTTTCATCTCATAAAAATAAAAGCATGTTTTAGGCACATTTATAAGCCTGTTTAGGCATAACTTTGGAATTATACAGCTTTTTTTTCCCCTTCTGATGGTTAATTATAAAGCTTTTGTTGTTCCTATACGAATTTTTTTTCTGAAATTACATTCACAAAAATCATATTTCACAATCACTCCAAAAATTACCTAAAGAAGATACCTAATTAACATTTTTCAATTAAGGGGAGCTAGAAAGGGGCATTTTGGAAGAGTCAAAACTATTTTTTAATATCATCATCTCAACATATTTATAACTTCAAAAATGTGGTTAATTAATGAAATTGACATGTGTCATAATCAAGCCAACCTTGACCTAACCCTTTAATTTATTCCAAGTTATCAATGGATTTGTGTGATAATTATGGCAACTTTTGGCATGTATATTATTATTATTTTTATCTTCTTTTCTACGGCAAAATTAAAAGTTAATCAGCCAACTAAGATACTGACTTAAAGATATCTATTGCTATCAAAAGCTTTTTAAGTGCATGATAGAAAATTATTATCCTTAGTACTACTAAAGGTTTGCTTTCAAGAGAAGTGGGAGAGAGATTAATTAAACCTCCAATAATTGGATCGCTGTTGCTGGGGTAGTTAACAACATCTTAATTTAGTTTAAAAATTTTCCAAATCGCTACTCTAAATTATATATAGTTTTATCTCATATCTTATACTATGAATGCATGTGTGTGTGTATATATGTATATATATATATTTTTTTTCTACGATATTTGTAGTTTAGAATACAAGATTCTCGTCTGAAAGAAAATATAAGGAGGTTGGTATTTCTTATACGTTAGCTAATTAGTATATTCCTTAATACGAATCCTTTTTGAGTTCGTGTAAGTTTTCTAATAGATACAACTACTCTACCTCTCTCTCTCTCTCTCTCAATTAGCAAAAACTACTTACGTACACGTATTCGTACTTCCGGATAGCTTATCATAATCATTTCATAACTATAGTTATAATTTGAGCAATTATCGTAGCTAAACTTAGAGTTGAAAAATAAATCAAACTACTTGATACTCGTCTTGAAATCAATGATAAAAAGCTTGTTCAAGTTTGGTTTGTTAAGCTTAATAAACCAAGGTTGAAGATATTTTTTCGTTCGGCTTGAACTCAACTCAATGAATTAAAACATGATAATGTATACGTAAAAAATATCAAATTAATTGAAATTGACTCGAGCTTGGCTCGATTAAAGTTTGTTTGAGCTCGGCTCGTTTTAATAATCAAACCTACTTCAAACAAGATTCCAAGTTCGATAGGAAATTCAAATCAAGTTTGAATAATACTTTATTCGACTCGACTAGACTCATTTACAATCCCAACTAAACCCTTTTAGGCAAAAGACTCCCTCCTTAATTTTGTTAAATGCATGCCTAATTAGTAAGATGGTTGTCATAATGCTTTGCTTTTTCAAGAACTTTGATTGATCTAGTAATTTTAAAACTAATAACTAACTAATTGCATATTCTTCTTCATGTCGACATGCTAAGTCTTAAAAAGAAATTGTGAAATAGAATTTTCCAAATTAATCATAGGAATGCAAATCATTTTAAAGTCCGAGTTTTGCATTTAACGTCAATCGATTAATAAGTTTTTCCAGTTGCCTCAAACGACACATGAGTGTTGATATAATTACCAATTCTGTAATAATCTAGCGATAATCATTAAGTGCCTGTACATTTAGTTCAAATAGTTTCTCTTATATAAAAACTCATGAAATAACTTTTAAATCTAAAAAATCCATTTCATCAATCTTTCATTTTCATATTAAAAACCCGCACATTTAGTTCTTTTATTTTTTTGGGCTACATTACATTTGACTAGTTAACTTAAAAAATCAATGATTTTTTTTTCTTTTTTGTTCTTTAAATTAATTACCTAAATCAGAGATGAGTTTAATTAATTAATTAATTTTTTGAGAAAATATTTTTCTGATTTGTAAAAGATATCTTTTTTTTTTGAATTTATATAAAGATGCATAAAATATAGTGAGACAATTTTAATTTTTAACGTTCAATGAATTATTAATAACAAGATTAAAATCTTTAAGAAATATTTTTGTGTTTTCTTTAAACATAGATAACCAAATCTAATTTATAATTACATGTCAATAACAGTTTAACATCATTACCAATGGGAAATTATGAGTATAGGCCCTTCTCAAACACATACCTTTCATAGTAGTATGGGCTTGGGCATTGTTTAAGTTAGGGTTGTCAATGGGTCGGATTAGGAGCAAATCAATGCGATTTGAATCCTGTCATAAGTACTAACAACCGAATCCGACCAAAATCCTATAGGATCTTCATTCATTATTCTGAATTCGAAATAGATCATAGATTCAAGATCCGAAAACAAGATCAGACCCGATTTAATTAAATACTAATGAAGAATTTATAGTTAAAAATAAAATTAAAGAAAGGAGAAAAGTATTTTAGAATATGTCTGAAAATTATACTTTGGAAAATAATTAATAGTGTATTAAATACTTTGTTCAAAAAATACTTTGGAAAATAATAAATAGTATATTATTAATTATAATGGCACATATATTATATTCTATTGAAGTATCTTTACTACTATTATATTATATATAGTGTATTAATTTAATAAAATATATTATGAAAATTCAGATTTGGATTTTTAACGGATCGGACTATTTGATTCCACATCTAATTCGTTTATTTCGGATTACGGATATTTATTATCGGATCTGATCGATCGGATTTTTTAATCAATCGAATATGCTAAAATTCAGATCGAACTCGAATCGAATTCGGATTAAAATCTGATCCATTGACAAACCTAGTTCAAGTATAGCTGAAACATATTGGATCTTGTTTTGACCTAGGTAGATAATCCATACCAGCCTTAGAATTTATTTATGGGTCTAGATAAGGTAATACCTTACTCATTTGCAACCTTGCTATAAGCACTCATAAAAAAAACAAAATAGATGCTTCTATTACAAAATAGTATTTCATCTCCTAATTCGTAATATACATTCATGTTATATATATAAGTTATTTTCTTAATTATACACTTGACATGAGATCTTTACACTTAGCGTATATCCATGTAAGTATGTAATAGAATATAGGATGAAATACGATTTGAAATAGAAGATTTCAAGTGAAAAAATCATACTATAAATTGTACCAACCTTAGAATTTATTTAAGGAATACTATTAATTTATTTATTCCAATTTGGACTTCTATTAATTGAATATTTGTTTTAATAAAATAAAATGGGCTAAATTAATATAGTTAATGGAGCTTGACTTATAAGGCTTGATTTGATTGACCCATTATTGTTAAGAGCTTTATTTTAATAGACGTGGTTTGACAATTGGTGTAAGCCCATCTTAGAAAGTTTGTGAAGGGAGGGCTCTAGTGTTACATTATATATTTGGCTAGATATCTTCTCCACTCTACATTCTGATACTCACTTGTTCCATTGAAGCTGTCCATATTGGTGTCAGATGGAGATGAAGAACTAGCATATGATGTTTGTCTAAACATCCATATTGATTGGCTATTAATTATTGGTGTAAGGTACGCTGATTTAAATTTCTTTATATACATATATATATAGTATTTTAAATTCATGGTTTATCAATCCTGTGATTATAAATATATCTTACAGTTGGTATTAGAGCGGGACACTTATGATTTTAGAATCCTAATATTTATTGTTAGTATTTGATAAAAGTTTTGTTTGTTTGTTGAGTATAATTAGTAGTTGAATGAACTAATAAAATTTTATACTACAGAATATTTGGTGTAAGTTTTATACATATATGACAGATATTATGTCACATACATGAATTAACTGTCCATGGTGTGAAGATCTACGAACATCGAATTGTATTGATTGGTCAATTAAGCAATGATATTACTAGGATACAATTGATTTTCTCCTTGGTCAATTATATGTGCTTATCTTTCCGACACGAAAACTTCCGTGAAGATGTAGATGATTGTGACTATTATGTACATTAAACATACATATATATGTATGTATTTGTGTTTAAAAGTGGAAATATTTTCATTGATATAAGTTGGCATCATGTTGCGAGACCCATCGAAATCATGAAAGAGTTTAGTCGAGATTTCTGAAATTGAATGATTCGGCCACTTGTACAATGCCGATTTTGATAAATTTGGATTCTCAGATCACTAGTGTGGAATTTATCTTAGTGGTTATTATCTTGATCTCTGATTTTAAATTATGATGGTAAATTTGTGTTGTTAACTTCTTTTGTTATTTGTGAATGTGTTTTGTGCTAGTTTGATTCTTTAGTATTTTGACATCAAGTTTCATTTAATTTATCTACTAGTAAAACGAGTTAAATTTTGTGACAATTTGAATAAAACGAATTGTATTTGTAACTCCCTAGAGTACATATTGTTTTCATGCTCATTTTGTAGGAGTTTTGTATACATATTGTGCGTGTGCAAGTTGGGTAATTTATTTTAAACTAGCTATGTTCTAATTTTATAGGTTGAGATAGATAGTTACACCAAAGTGCTCTATTTATTAAGACTTGTAGAATTTGTGACATGCATATTTCAAGTTGATGAAATTATTATACATTCTTGCCTGCCCAAAGGGGGTAAGATATGTGTCATAATTTTGATTAGTTTGTGCTGAACATATTTTCGAAGATTAGGGCACTTCTATACCGTTTTACACAAAGGGACCTATTATGTGTGACTACTCTACCCAAAGGGGAGTTGTCATGTCATGTTGAACTCTCTGAGTAGTAAAATTATATTGTTTCAAGCTTATTCCAATTAATTGCCTATTGATAATAATTAGTTGTATTCTTGTTAATTTAATTTGGATTATTACTGTGAACTTAAATGGTGGTAGTGCAAGAACATATTGATAGGGATGCATTGATTTAGAGGGTTTTCTCTCCCAAAGGAGTCAACTTTTCAAAAATCAAGATATTCTTCTGCTCGTTCTTGCATGTAGAGGACCTATTGTGGATGACATACTCTGCCCGAAGGAGAGTTTTGTCATAGTGTGCCTAGATCCTTTAGTAAATAAGTTATATTTGTTTAAGTATATTCTTACTATTTACCTCCACACTACATGACAATTATGACATTCATGTTAATTACATTTTAGGAAAAAAGAGCCTCTGTGAGTGGCATACTTTGCCCTAAGAGGAGTATGTTATTGCACAAGAGGCCCCAATCTTGTTAGCTGATATTATGTTTGGGCCTGTTATATATATATATATATATCAGCATATTTGAGTTTGTTTTATTTATTATTCCATATGTGGAATAAGATTATCTATTGTTAGGCATTTGCCTTTACTCTAAGTTACTCAACAAGAGTAAGTTTGTTATCGGGCTTGTAGAGGCAATATGAGATGGACATGATATATTATTTATTGTGAGATTTATCAATACGAACACTAGTTTTGCATTTAATAAAATCTCTAAGTTCGTTGCTTTGAAAGAGTGCTATGTTTTTAATAATAAGAATCATCACTTGAGTCTCCAAATTATTGAAAAATCCACTTTATAAGCAATTAGTAATGATCTGACTATTTGGGAGTTAGCTACATTTATTTGATTTGAGCACAAAATTGGAGTTGTGTGTCAAAGGAATATATCATTATGTGATTTTGATGTCATAAATACTGCTTTTGATTTAGCGATTATGTTGGAGGATTTTAGATATCTTAAAAGTTTAAACCAAAATTTAAAATTTAATATCTCCATACTTGATATGAATGATGTACCTTATCAATTTATTCTTCCAGAGTTTGATTATGTGAAAAAATCATTCGCATAGCTGACGAGAGTATAAGGATTTGTGTTCATATGTATGAATGGAATTATAGAAAATATTAATCTTCGATAAGTAGAGACCTTGATTTTCTATAATAGAGAGTGATCATGAAAGTTAGACTCATTCATTAATTGGTCAAATAAGAGATATATTATGGGGTTAATGTTTGTAAAGGCCCAATAGGCTAAAAACCTTTAGATAAATGAGCTTGTTTAGTCCATGTGTGAATGTAATATTTGAATGAAATTACTACCACTGGTAGCTTTAGGCTCCACTATGATTTGAATAAATTCAATTTTAAACTCTTATTGATATTTATTTATTTTTACAAAAGTTGAATTTATTTTGATTTGATAGAGTTTGATTTGTTTCTTTTTGACTAAAAAAAAGGAACTTATCAGTTTGTTTTCCAAAGCATTTATCATCTGTTCTGTATATCATTAACATGAATAAAATAGGATTCTTCGTCTTGATAAATACTTTGTTATTCCATGACACATATTAAAGGGAAAACTTTCCCATGTGGTGACAAAATGCTTAGGTCACTTGGGAGAGAAAATAATCACATTGATAATTGAAATTAATGTTTTCAATTAGTTTCATAAGGATTATTCAAACTTTTTTGATATTGGTTATGGTACTATTCATATTCTCATCTGCTTGATATATTTGATCATAGGTTTTTCTCATAATGTTTGAAAGGAACTATTCATGGTTCGTGTAAGTATTTACACTCAATTTATTTCATCATAATCGTCTTCTTAGAAGTGCAAGTTGTTTTCTTGAAAATGACTTTGATATATTTGTGAAAGTCCTTTTCAAAGGGTGAAGTATCATCATAATTATAAATATTATGGGAACATATTTGAAATTCCTCATTTATCTTAAAAGTGTGCTCATTGTTAAACATCACTTACCAGCTTGATAGTTCTAAATGATTGATATGAACAATATTTGCTATCAAATCTTGAGGGACTTGTCTGAGTGTGGTTGTGTTCTTGATTTTTCCCCTTATACTTAAAAAAGTGAAGTATATATATTTAATATAGAAGTTTATTTGAAATCTTAATGAGAGATCTCAATTGGGAGCTATTGTTCAATATTTGGAAATATCCTATATTTTGCTCCTAGTGCTTCATGAAAAAGTGATTTAGAAATTCAAATTTCTCTCCCTATACCCATATCTGTGGGTTTAAGACTTGAATGAGAAAGTTTTTCGCCCAATTTGTTACTTTCCCAATGTAAATCTAATTGATATGTCACTTTTGATATCATATTAGGATCTAGCAGATATCTTTATTTTGATTTTGGAAAAGATATTTTACATTTCTTGATTATTGCAAAAGTGATTGTTTACGAATTGTTTAACTAATCCTGGAAAACTATTATATATAGTTTCTAGTTTTCAATTTGATATTTAAGTTGGGAATACTTGAACTTTGTTGTAATTCATATCTCATAATGATTTGTGGGAGTTCATAGATATGGATCATTATTGTAAATTGCCAATTATGAGAGAATATTTGATCGATGAGAAGTTCTGTGATTGATTCAATCAAAATTTGTTGGTAAGAAATTTATTAAAAAGGGGGCATACGTCAATAAGTATAAATCCTTTAATCTCCTAATTTTAAATAAATTTCTTTATAATATGATGAGCTTGAAAATTTCCACTTATAATTTTTGTAGCATTCGTGTTCCTTTTGGTTGTAAATTTTGATTGAAATTTTAAAGATGGAACTTCTTGTATTAGATAAATTCCATACGACATAGGAGGTGGTAAGGATGGCTGAACAAAAAGAATGGAGGGACATCTGGATATAAGGAGACAGTATGGTAATAATCTAGAAGTTGACTGCAACAGAAACGGATTATTCATCAGTTGGCAACTTGCGTAGGGAAATTAAACACATCCTTAGCACTTTATACAATGTTAAGTCTTCTCTTATGAGACGTTCGAGCAATATGGTTGCCCACATTTTAGCCAAGAACACGTTGACCTCGATAGAAGGTGATTCAAATATTCCTGCATTGGCTTTGCCAACTTAGTGTTCGGACTTTCTACCTTATAAAATGGTTGGTTTCCTCTCAAAATATATATATATATATATATATATATATATCAACGAGACAATCCATATGCAAAATTCACGTATATAATGGGCTTCTAATATGACTTAATTAATGTGTGCATAATTTGGTTGACTATATTTATGGCATATATAATACACACACAAAATTACACAGTGCTAGTTAGTTTATGGCCAATGATTATGTACTCAATTTCTATGAATTTATTACGACATATAAATAAATCTATTATTATTATTATTATGCATGTGGGTGGAAAATATGAATTTGTGCCAAAATCAAGAAAGTAATTAAAATAATGACTTTAATCACATATATGTAATATTATATATATGTAAATATATACATATACTAGCAACCATTACACGAGGTCCCCACATGCATAATGTGATTTGAGTATTACAATGACTAGATGTAATAACCTTTACTGGTTGAAATTTGACATCATATATTCATATACTAATAATTTTGGTAGTGAATTCTTATGTAATTCGAACTATGCTAATTCTTGATTTCAATATAAGTTAGATGTCATTTATATTTTGAGTGTCATATATATTATATATATATATATTCATTTATTCATATATTTCATAATCTTTCCACATTCTGATAACTTTGTTTAGATTAAAAAACTAAAAAGATGTGGAATCTTGATTCATAAGTTTACAGGCTTTCTTTGAACTCTTACTTTTTCAACTTCTAGTTTTTATTAAAAACATATTTGTAGTGATATTTTCTAAAACCACCACCAACATTAATTTGCGTTGTTATTTTGACATTAACATCCAAATCCAAACTAAATTTGGTAAAAATAAAGCATAAAACTTACAAATGCCTCAAGCCAGAAGTGCCTAGAAACTTTATTTGCAACAAATGGTTATCAATATTGACTCTCATAGAATAGAAACAAGGGATTAAAATGACAAATTCAAAACAAAAAACAACAAAATTACAAACCGGTCTCTGTAGAAACAAATTGAATAAACATAAAACATATTTACCTTACTAGTCAGTGGTTCCCTACTATCCACATAATGTGGCAATCAAGTATGTTGTCACTATTAGAAAAAATGCAATTAGCCACGGATTGGCCACGGATTAGCCACGGATTTTTTTCGTGGCTAAAAGTGGCGTGGCTAATCGTAGCCACGGCCATTTAGCCACGGCTGGGATTAGCCACGGATTGGCCACTTTTTTTTGGACATGCCTGGCCGTGGCTAATTTAGCCACGGTCTGGGCATGGCTAATCCGTGGCTAAAAATAGGCGCCAAATTTTCCTCTAATTTTAGCCACCAAAAATAACCACGGATTGGCCGTGGCCAATCCATGGCTAAGATTTTTTTTTATTTTTTGTTTAAATCCGTGGCTAATCCGTGGCTATTATCCTCGGATTAGCCACGGATTTTTTCCGTGGCTAAAATCCGTGGCTATTTGCAGTTTTTCTAGTAGTGTGTCAACTCACTTCCAAATTCAGGTTGACAAACATGAAATATATGAAAAATAAAATTATGCTCTATCATGGAATAGATAAACATATTGATCACCCCAAGACTGAAATAGATCATCAAATTTACCTAAACAAGCGATACTTTGAAGTTTGTCTCCCCTCCGTGTGAAGCATTGAATAATGTATTGATGTCTAGAATACAAAATTACAAAGTATATATAGAATACAATGTGGGCTTTAATTAATACAAAAGAAGCCCTAGTTTGTACACAAGAAACCCTAGCCCATACAAAGGGAGCCCTAGCACATATGAAAATATAACCCTAAATATACAATATTTAATATTCTAACATCCCCCCACAACCTTAGTGGGGTGGTCCACCACGTAAAGGTTGGAACAAAGACGAATAAAATTGTGAGATGACAAACTCTTAGTGATGAAATCGGCAAGTTGTTGATTAGTAGGAATATATTGAACGGAGACCATTCCTTTAGCAACTTTTTCACGGACAAAATGAAAGTCAATTTCAATGTGTTTGCTGTGAGCATGTTGAACCGGATTGCATGCCATGTATGTGGCACTAATATTATCACAAAAAACATGACTTTGAAGAGGTAAATTGACACCAAGCTCATGTAACAAGGAATGAAGCCAAGTAAGCTCAGCTACAACGCTAGCTAATGAGCGATACTTAGCCTCAGCGCTAAAACGAGAGACAGTAGCTTGCTTCTTTGTAGACCAAGAAAGCAAAGAAGAACCTAAAAATACATAATTGCCAGAGGTGGAGCAGCGAGTGTTAGGACAACCAGCCCAATCTGAATCTGAGTAAGCAGTAAGACAATCAAGCTTCCTAGGACACAGAGACAAACCAAAATGCAAAGTACCATTTAAATAGCGAAGAATACGCTTGACAGTAGAGAAATACATTTCAGTTGGAGAATGCATATGTTGGCAAACTTTATTTACAACAAATGAGATATCTGGCCGAGTGAAAGTTAAGTATTGCAAAGCACCAACCAAGCTGCGATAAAGCAAAGAATTTGAAAAGAGGAGACTGTTATCAGCTGAAAGAGTAGCACAAGAAGCAAGAGGTGTCGCAATAGGTTTACAATCAGACATGTTGGCACGATCCAAGAGTTCCTGGGCATATTTGGATTGATTGAGAAACCAACCATTAGATAACCATTGAACAGAGATGCCAAGAAAATAATTTAGAGAACTAAGGTCCGTCATAGCAAACTCAGAACCCAATTTATTGATGATACATCTCAAGAGAGAATCAGAAGAGGCTGTTAAAATGATGTCATCAACATAGAGTAATAAGATGGCAACATTTGAACCATGGCGAAAGATAAAAAGAGAAGGATCTGCAATACTAGAAATAAAGTCATGAAGTAAAATATAAGTAGTAAAGCATTGAAACCACGCTCGGGGTGCTTGCTTTAAGCCGTAAAGAGCTTTATTCAATCAACAGACATAATGAAGAAAGTCTAGATGAACAAAGCCAGTAGGTTGTTTCATATAGACCACCTTGTCAAGGTTGCCATGAAGGAAGGCATTTTTGACATCAGGTTGGTGGACATACCATCCAAAAGAAGCAACAAGAGTCAAGACTACACGTATTGTGGTTGGCTTTACCACAGGACTATAAGTCTCATCAAAGTCAAGACCTTGTTGTTGTGCGTATTCTTGAGCAATAAGGCGAGCCTTGTGACGTTCAATAGAGCCATCAGATTTTATTTTTGTTCGGAAAACCCATTTAGAGCCAATGATATTTATATTAGGAGGTGGCGGGACAAGGACCCAGGTTTTGTTGGAAACTAAACCATTGTACTCTTTAGCCATAGCTTCACGCCAATAAGCATGTTTTGAGGCTTGAGTATAGGAGGTGGGATCGGGAGGGGGGGGTGGCGTGAGGGTGGACACTGAGAGGGAAGGAAGAACTTTTGGTTTATGAATGCCAGCCTTAGCACGAGTGATCATTGGATGAGTTGGTTTAGGAATGGATTGTGAGGGTAAGTGTGGGGTTGTGTTAGAAGGCGCAGTGTTGAGAGAATCAGAATTATGTGACGCTATCAAATGGTTGTTGGTGTTAGAAGGAGAAGAGTTGAGAGAATCAGAACTATATGACGGTAAACTGAGACTTGGAGTAGCGGAAGTCGATATATTGTCATGAGTAGAACTAGACGTAGAAGGAAAGAAATTATAGGGTGAAAGTTGTGGATGTGAAAAAGGAAATAAAGATTGTGGTGGAGAATTTGAAGAGTGAGCAGCGGACAAAGTAGAAAAAGGAAATGTAGATTCATCAAATCGAACGTGAAGAGAGATAACGACTCGTTTGTACAGCGGATCATAGCATCGGTATCCCTTATAATTGACTGGATATCCTAAAAATATACAATGGACAGAATGAGGAGCTAATTTGTGACGAGAAGTTGATGTTAAATTAGGAAAACATGAACATCCAAAAATACGTAAATGAGAATACGATGGAGTCCGTTTAAAAATAATTTCAAAAGGGGATTTATTATTAAGTGTAGAATTAGGTAAAAGGTTAATTAAATAAACAAAGGCATTTAATGCCTCAATCCAAAACTGTGATGGTAAGTTAGCTTGAAATAAAAAGTGTTCAAACCATATTTAAAATGGTACGATACATGCGTTCAGCTTTACCATTTTGTTGATGGGTGTGAGGAAAATAAATACTTAAGTGAATGCCATGTCGATCCAAAAAAGTTCGAAAATCAATTTTGTTAACATATTCAGCAGCCCCATCACATTGGAAATTTTTAATAGAGAGAGAAAAGTGATTTTGGACAAAAGAATTAAATATTTTAAACTTTTCAAATACTTCTAACTTTTGTTTTAAAGGATATACCTAAGAAAATATAGTAAAATCATCATGAAACAAAAGATAATATTTAAATCTAGAAAATGAAGAAACAAGAGATGCCCATAAATCACTATGAATTAATTCAAGTGGCAAAGTAGTTGGCGAACAAGAATCCGAAAATGGCATTCTAGAATGTTTGCCTAACTGACAAGCAATACAAAAATCATGACGACTCTCGGATGACTTAATAAAACTAGAACTAAACAATAGATGCATAATAGTAGAACCAGGATGACCGAGACGACGATGCCAATAATCCGCAACCAAAGCATTGGAAGGTTTTGAAGTGGGTCGGTGAAAAGAAAACGAGTAGAGAGGACCACTCCTATTGCAATTGAGGAGTTGCTTCTTCGTTAAGTTGTCCTTCACAAAAAAAAACCAATTAGTAAATTCAATAGAGCAGTTATTATCAGACGTAAAGCGCTGGACAGAAATAAGATTTTTGCAAAGTGAAGGAACAACCAAACATTGGACAATTTAAAATTGTGACCAGAATGAGTGAAAAGAAGAGATCTAACGTGAGTGATGGGTAAAAGAGAACCATCACCTACAAGAACACTATCAGTGCCACAATATGGTGAGAGATTAGACAAGTTACCAAAGTCTGGTGTCATTTGAGATAAAGCTCCTGTATCAGGATGCCAATTGGGATCAAATTGTAGTGCATGCGGAGAGGAGGCTTGAGCGGCAGTATTTGTAATCAAGGCTTTCTGAGAGAGCATAGGGCAGTCACGGGCGGTATGGTTAGAACCCTGACAATACTGACATATCAGAGGAGCAGGATAACAACAATACGACAGTGGAGGACCAAGAATAGACTGGGATGAAGGACGAGGATAGAAAGATGGTTGAAACATAACATGCGTGGGTACAGTATTAGAAGAGTTATCGCGCCGACCACGCCCTCCTCGGCCACGATTAAAATTACCATAGTGGTTAGACTGATGATAACCACCATGGCCAGGATGAGAGACACACGACTTTTATTAGATTTTTGTTGTTTGTGAGAAAGAAGAGCAGTGGTTGAGTTATTTGATGAATCCGTGGAAGAGTTATAGTATTGAAGGAGTTGAGATTCATGAATAAATAAAGTAGATCTCGCTTCGATGAATGATGGAAGGACTATACGAGAAGAGTTCGATGCATGGAAAGAAAGATAATCCGAAGGAAGACCAATAAGAAGTTGAAGAACTAGATCTGCTTCAGATATAGGATTTCCAATCGCTGTGAGCGCATTGGCAATAGCTTTAAGACGATGTGCATAATCAGTGATTGAAAGATCACCTTTCTTAAGATTGTGAAATTGCATCTTACGATGGAGAGTATGAGAATTAACTGGATCATAAAATAGTTTCTCAATTTGGAGCTAGGCATCGCGAGCCGTAAGATTTTGGTTCGGCTTGATAATAGCTTGGAGAATATCCAAAGAGACATTAGCCTGAATCCATGAGAGAATAAGAGAATCGATTTGTTGCCAAAGATCATACTCAGGATTCGGATAAAATTCATTTTTGGCATCTCGAATAGACCTAGGAGGACAAGGCGTAGATCCATCAATATGACCATATACTCGATGGCCTTTGAAAACGGGAAGAAAAAGCTCACGCCAGAGAAGGTAGTTAGTGAAATCTAGGATTGTGGAGACATAAGACTTGATATTAGATAAACTAGGAGTGGGGTGAGGGGAGAGTGGGTCGTGGTTTGTAAAGTATGGGAGGAAGGAGAAGATTCAATAGTTGATTGGGGTGAAGCCATGGGAAAGAGTTAGAAAGAATAGCAACGTAGGTTTAGAGGCTCTGATACCATCTGAAGAATTGAATAATGTATTGATGTCTAGAATACAAAATTACAAAGTATATATAGAATACAATGTGGGCTTTAACTAATACAAAAGAATCCCTAGTCTGTACACAAGAAACCCTAGCCCATACAAAGGGAGCCCTAACACATATGAAAATATAACCCTAAATATACAATATTTAATATTCTAACACTCTGGAGCCACTATCTTTGTACTATTGGTTCTTCTTCCATAGGAAGGGATATCAGAAGACATGAATTGAGTTACGATTATCCAATAGATGAAATTGAGTTGATAAGATGAAAAATCAAATATCAATCCCACATTAAATATACACATCAATTATAGAACCAAAAAAAAAAACATCTATAAATCCTTCAAATAAAATTAAAATTCATAGAAATTATATGAAATAAAACAAAAAGCTCTTCCTAGTTCATGAAGAAATTCAAAAGGGAGCTAAAGAAAAGCAAACAATAGAAACCAAAGCAACTATAAATCCTCCAAATAAAAGAACAAAAAAAAAAAGAACTATAAATCCTCCAAATAAAAGAACAAAAAAAAAGCAACTATAAATCCTCCAAATAAAATTAAAAAGCCAAAAAGCTCTTCATAGTTCAAGAAGAAATTCAAGAGGGACCTAAAAAAAGCAAACAATATAAACCAAGATTACTGTTGGGTGAGATGCGAGGTGAAGACTATGAAGGGAATGATTAAAATTATTGCCCTTGAGATTTATTTCAATTGAAAAAGATGGACAGAGAAAAACAGACTTGGAGAGACGGTTAAATAATGTGCACATAATCATGGATTCTACTAACGTGGGTTTCATCAAAACTTGGATTTAAATCATAATGGCATATTACAATTATAACCTCATTTCATCAGCAATGTGGGAAATATAGAAGGATAAATATTGGAATTAAAAAAATTGGTATCCAAATTGCTGAAATATATTGGGAATGTTCAATTTTGCCCTCTACATTACAATTTTGTTGTGACTTTACTAAAAATTAAAGTGTGAAAATCATAAATTATAAGATAATTGCTATTTTAGACACAGAATCAAATTTCTTTTTATAATAGTGTATGTATACACACACACACACACACACACACACACACACACACACACTACATAATGTATATGAATAATAAATAAGAGTTGAATAAGGACAAATAGTTAAGATAAAGAGTAATTACAATGCAAGGATCTTAAAAAAATGAAAATGGCTTATATATGGAATTTAAGAGACTTTTATTTAAGCATGTAGTTGAATTTGATTGGTCTAAATATAAAAATAATAATTTATGACACTAAATGTGAAAATACTGAGTAATAATCAAGGACATTATTATTAAAGTCAATATAAAAGCTTTTCTGGTGTAACTGTTAGGGGTTGGCGGTCTCTGGACAGTTTATGGACTTGAGAAATTCCTATAGGAGTTTCGACCCTCCCTGGTCTTCTTATCCGAACCTAAATGGAATAGCAAACGAATTGATAAACTGAAGACCAGACTAAATTTGTATGGGATTAGCATCGATCCAATTAGTCTGAGTGGCGGACTTGCATTACTATTACTACGGTCCAAGGATTTAAATATGGTCCTACAAAGTTTATCGCAATATCACATTGATACCTTGATTAGGTGGGTGAATGATAGTGAACCATGGAGGGGGCTTTTATGACGATCCAAAATAGTGGAGTAGATATCAGTTCTAGGAGTTGATGTATCGACTCAATTTACAGTCCCATCAGATATGGCTTTACGCTGGCGACTTCAATTAGATATTAACAATGATGAAAAGTTGGGCAGCACTCTGAGATTGTTGTGTGAGTGCTAAGCCTTCCACGATGCACTTGAGTATTCAAGTCTTATCCATTTGGGCTATGTGGGAGCACCTTATACTTAGTTCAATAACCGTGAAGAACCGATTACCATCAAAGAGCGCCTCGATTGGGCGATGGCGTCTCCATGATGGTGTGATCTCTTCTAGTTATGTAAGGTGTCTCACCTTGAATTCCCTAATTTGGATCACAATCCAATTTTGATAACCTTGGAATACAAAGTGATTAATAATTGGCCCAGAAAACAACAATTCCAATTCAAAGCTATATATGTGGTTTAGGTCTGATGAGTGCTGTAAAATAATAGAAAAATTTTGGGATAGTACCTTGTCTTTCCCATCAGGACAACATGTGTTTTGAAAACATTAGGAATTGTCATTGGAGCAAATGTGAATTTAAGACACCAAGAAATGAGATTGATAAGCTTGAGAAGGAGTTGTGCAGAATCAGATCAGGTCCAATTACCCTTTAGCCAAATTAGAAGAGAGTGGAATTAGGCAATCGTTGGAACAGATGCTATTTTGAGATAAGTTAAAGTGAAAACAATGGGGAAAGGCTCAATGGCTCAAAGAGGGTGATAACAACACAAGTTTTTTCCACTCAAAAGCTTCAAGTCGGCAGCAAAATAATCAAATTTTAGGACTAGAAGTGAGCACGGAGCATAGCAAGACGGTTTGAATGAAGCGAAGTGGATCATTGAATGGTATTTAATTGCCCCCCTTACAACCAACGGGGCAACAGAGGGCAAGACTGATATAGTACTTGAGGCAGTGGCTTCAAGAGTTTATACTTCCATGAACTAGTGATTGCAGATGCCTTTTACTATAGAAGATGTGTCTTGTTTATTAGCTCAAATGGCCCCGTTGAAATCCCCAGGTCTAGATGGTATGCCACCGATTTTTTATCATAAATTCTGGTATGTTATTCACCGTGATGTGGTTAAATGTGTTCTAGATTTTTTGAATCAAAATAATTTTTTTTTTACCCAAACTGAATTTTACACACATACTCTTGACTCTGAAATGTCATAATCCTACTTTCATTACCCAATTTCATCCAATTAGTGTTTGTAATGTTATTTACAAAATAGCATTTATAACCCTTGCAAATCAATTGAAACCCATGTTGAATGATCCCATTTCCCCTTCTCAATTTGCATTCATTCGGGGCTGACTAATTATTGATAATATCTTGATAGCGTTTGAAATAAATCACTACTTGAAAAATAAGAAAGTAAAAAATAGATGCTTTGCACTAAAACTTGATATGAGTAAAGCATATGATCATGTTGAGTGGCTTTTCTTGTTGCAGAGACGTGGTGGGGTGGTGTAGGAGAGTGTCACGCCCCGGATCTGGGACGCAACACGGCGATGCCCCTAAGCCCAAAGGATTCAGAGACACCAAGCCACGAAAATCAGAACATACTAAAAACCATAAGATATTTATTGAAAAGCCTTTGTCGTAGCGGAAAAGATAATAATCCTAACTATTACATCTCCAATTCCAAAACATAAATAGAAGCTAATCCGTATTAGCCTTAATAGATAGAACCATACAAGGAAATATCAAAACTAAATAGCGATCACTAAATTCCCTAAGCAGGGACCTTCAATCCTCTCACCAACCCCAAAATTGTTCCTCGTTACCTTTTTCGGCGCTATCCTCTGCAAAATGGTTATTAGTGGTGTGAGCGCACTCGCCCAGTAAGGGATCTCTTGACCCTCTATCGAATTTGAGCAAGTTACATATATATATATATATATAGCATTTAAAATCACACTTTGCACACATAGATAATATTCAAAAATTCACATTTTCCACTTTCAAGTAACGGAACAGATAACAAAACAGAATCAGACAAATTTATTTATATATACGTGCTCGTGAACATTCGAAATCTCTATTGGCCAACTTGATCAAGCCCTAACTATAACCCCGTTAGGTGGGTTTGGACACTACTATTATTACCCGTAGGAGGGCCTTAACTACAACCCCGTTAAGTGGGTTCGGACACTACTATTATTACCCGTAGGAGGGCCTTAACTACAACCCCGTTAAGTGGGTTCGGAAACTACTATTATTACCCGTAGGAGGGCCTTAACTACAACCCCGTTAAGTGGGTTCAGAAATTGCTACTGTACCCCGTAGCTCGGTCGGAAATTTCAGAACTCGTTCCTACCAATAGTATCCCAAGTGTTCGGAGCATGTTCACATATACACAAACAGCACAACACAAAACGATTTTAGCTTTTCATATAGAAAATTCATAAAATAGCATGCTCAAATCCAATTTTTCATAAGAAAATAATTTACTTGAACAAAAATATAAGTTTCATAAAAACATATTTTTATAAAAGAAATAGAGGGAAGAAACCACTTACCTCAATCAATTACTCCCTTAATATGTCAAACTCTTGATAACTCAAAAATATAATCCCGATAGTCTGAATCTAAAAGTATAAGATATGGGTATTAAGCTATTGCTAAATAATCGTATAAAATTCATAATAACGGAACCTCATGAAACCTAAATCTTAGACCTTGTTTATGAGATGAATTATAAATCTAAACCTATACGGATACAATTTTCCATAACACCCCTATTCGCAGACTAAAAGGTGTGGTTTACACGTACTTTACAATAATAACCTGGAAACCTACACACACTCGTACTATGTATACGTAACTCACCATATACACACATATATATACACACATGCATTGATATATATATATATATATATAATTACCTATTTTCATATTTACTTACATGTATGAATATAATATATATATATATATCTAGTAAAACAAGGACTTGATCTATTCACTTACGTCAATATCTATATACAACCATTATTAGTAATAAAAAACCTACTCACAAGTTTACTAAGGTGCCACTACCCTCTATATGCATAGGATTTGTAACATGTAAAGTTTTGTCTTTTATTGGACCATTAATCATGATATATATATAAAGATAACTATATCTATTGAAGGCAAAATAAAACAAAAGAAATTACAATATTGATTACGGTCGTAATGTTTGACCCCATCGACTCCTATGGTGTTGGATTATGCGGGTCTTAGACATACGAGTTAGGATATAAATTAGCGGGATCAATTCTTATTAGATATATATATATATATATATATATAACCCTAAATCCAAATTTGATACACTATAGGATTTATGGGTCATGAAGGATTCCTAGACCTAATAGCCCAATAGTCACAAGTCTAATAGGATTGGCTTAATAATCCTAAGCCCAATAGAATTTGGCTAATAATCGTAACACTTATAAAAGTAATTATAATAACAATCCGTTTGAATATTTATAGTACCAATATTAATAATAGAATATCAATCCTAGCTAATAATAATAATTATAATAACTATAATACTAATAATAATAATAATAACTGTAGTAATAATAATAACAATAATAATAATAAGAAGAAGAAGAAGAAGAAGACTCATAAATGGGTCAGGGTATCACAGAGAGTACTTAAAATTTAGGAGAGGATGAAGTGGAGAGAAGAACACACAATTTTTTTCAACTCAATCAACACTTCTATTTTACTCAAACTTTACTAAAAAACCACTTTCACAAATCCTTTTCTCTTCTATTTCTTTAACTTACTCACTCTGTCACACACTCACTCACATTCACTTCACGACACAAAAAGCCTAATGCCTAACCATTATTTATACTACTCTCCTAATAAATGACATGACTCTTAGAATACTAATTTCATAGGTTACAAATTTAATTATACGAAATAACTTTTGTAACTCTTGACCATTTTGCCACCATCTTGAATGGCTCTTTGATTTCTTAAAATCAAGATTAAACTTCTCATTTCTCAACACACCTCCCTAAGCTTGATTCTTTCATTCCGAGACAACTCCTCAACTTCTCGAACACTTCTCGTTTGAGCAGCTTCATGAAGATATCAACAACTTGATCTTCGATTTTGACATATTTTACTTGCACATCTTTCTTAGCAATGCTATCCCAGATGAAATGGAAATAGGTGTCAATGTGTTTACTCCGATCATGGTAAACTAGGCTCTTTGCTAAAGCAATCGCTAACTTGTTATGGACATAAATCTCTATTGAATCACTTTATTTGACATTGAGCTCGTTGAGCAAAATTCTTAGCCATAATGCATTGCAAACTGTTGATGTTAAAACTACATATTCAGCTTCAAATGTTGACAAAGTCACTATTGGTTGCTTCTTTGAACTCCAAGTAAAAGCAGTTTTTTCATAGAAAAAGACAAATCTTTTGGTGCTTTTACGATCATCAACATCTCCTACCCAATCACTATCATTGTATCCAACCAATTTCATGTCATTACTGACTGGATAGTGTTTGGGCCTAAAAACGAATTTTTGTATAGGTATGGAGTGGGCTGGTTTTGGTTATTTTCGCACGGCGAAATAAAATTAATAGGGCCCAGGTCACTTCGACATGAATAGATCAGCCTACGTTAGAGGCCCAAGGCGAAGTGAATTGAGGCCCACGACCCAATAAGCAAATAAAAAAAAATATATATATAGGAAAAAAGATGATAATAATCAAATCCCTTGTCTTTAGGGATCGTGGGATAAGAATAACCAACTGGGCGAGGATAAGGTAGGAGGTTGTACCTGAACATGCCTCGAATAAAGGATATGTGCTGCTAGAAATTTGAAATCCAAATAACCTGGCATAACTGCCATGTCCTACAAATCAGGGCTGCCTTTCATTTCGAATGGCCAATTCGAAGTAAGGTAGCTAACTCCAAAAATAAAAGAGGACGGTTGCAGCTTAAAGGTAATAAAAGAGAGCTGGATTCACCATTCAAAGGACACCAACAACAATCAATCAACACAACACAACAACTCTTTCAATCAAGAAGTCAACACTTCTTTTATTTTTTATCTAAATGAACAAAGATTAGCTTTAGTTTAGTAGGTAACAAACCGTTGCTTGAATGTTGTAGACATGCCTCATTTGGCTAGAAATGGGATCATCAATGCATTCATTTGGTAACGACACGAGATCGTAGCCATCACTTACTTAGATTGGGCCCGGTTCAAGGTGAGACATCAATGTGACGGAGTGGTACCCCGTATTCGTATCGAGCGCATGCATGAAGAGGAGTGCAGATGGAGTCAATCAATGCTTGTTGGAGTGAACAGCCTCTGATTACATCCACAAATAGATATGGTCAGAGTCATCAATGTGGCCAATTTGTTGCTAGAGTTCTTAGGGACTACTCAATGCATCTCTGTCATAGATATGACCCTAGTCATCAATGCATGTATCTGTAGTTGAGTCTTGTAAGGTCCAGGTGGAAAGTAGCCATTGTCTTCGAATTCATTCTCTTTTTGTTTAAGCTTTTCGACCCTTTCTATCTTTAAAGTACTGAATTGTTAAGTCCTACATTAAGTTGTTGGCAAGTAGAACCTTAGGGGTATTGTTTGCCTACTCTGATTCAATTGCTTTTCGATAGAAGTCTTAGGCACGTCACTTCACTTTTTTACTTCGAATCAACAAGACTTCACTCGTGTGTTCTTGCACACTGGTATGTTTTCACCTGAATTTACTATTTTTCTATTGAACTCAGTGAATTTGAACACTGAACGACCACTTCGGCGTGAATGTTGAAAATTTACACAAACAGATAAAATAGACCATAACTCATTGTACCTTTGATATAGCGAAGTATTATTTTCGCCACATTGACATGATAGGTTGTTTGGTTCTCCATGTACCGACTAACCATTCCGATAGCATAAAGGATATCCGGTCTCGTGCACGTTAAGTACCTCAAATTCCCAATCAAACTTTTGAACAAGGTGGGATCAACTCAATCTCCACCGAGGTGACTTGATAACTTCTCTCCCACTTCAATTGGGGTGCTGATTGGCTTGCAATCCTCCATCTTGAATTTCTTTAGCACTTCGTTGGCATAACCTTCTTGTGAAATGAAAATTCTAGCATCGCTTTGTTTCACCTTGATTCCAAGGTAGTATGACGTTGTTCCAAGGTATGTCATCTCGAACTCCTTGGACACATCCTTCTTGAACTCATCCATCATTTTCCCATCGTTCCCTATAAATATGAGGTCATCAACATACAAACAAACTATTAAGATGTTGCCATTTTCCATATTGACATAGAGAGAATGTTCATGGGGCCATTTCTTGAATCCTTTCTCTTGAAAATATTTGTCTATCTGAGTGTTCCATACCCTCGGTGCTTGCTTTAGCCCGTATAAGGCTTTCTTCAATTTCAACACCTTGGCTTCTTAACCTCAAATAGTGTAACTCTCCAGTTATTCAATGTAGACCTCCTCGTTAAGGTAACCATTCAAGAAAGCAGACTTTATGTCTATTTGATAAATCTTTCACTTATTTTGAGTTGCTAATGAGATGAGAAGTTTTATGGTTTCCACTCTTGCAACTGAGGCAAAGAATTCAACATAGTTAATTATGACTTTTTGCTTGTAGCCTTTTACTACGAGCCTCACCTTGTAGTGCTCCACTTCTCCCTTTGAATTTTTTTTTGCTCCGACAGGCTTACATCCTGCTGATAACAAGTATGCTCCCAAGTATCATTTCATTTAATTGAATCAATCTCTTCATTCATGGCCATCCACCATTTGGGACTTTTCGATGCTTCTTCAAAATCAATTGACTTCGTACCTGCAAAGAGACAAAATAATGTATTATTTTAATCCAATACATTATATATATAGCTAGCAATCTCTTCCTTCTAGGTTGACTACTAGATTCTACATTTGTCAAAGTGGAATTGGATGTCAATTGTCCAATCAAAGTGACTTGCTCCTCCACTTTATATTCCTTTTAATTCTAATCTGGTTCCACTTCGAATGGGTTAAAAACTATATTATTCTTTCTATTGCGTTCTCCAATTCCATGAGCTCTTGTCATCGAAGTGAACATCAAGACTCACTTTTACCTTATTGTCAGTTGGATCATACAACTTGTAACCTTTAGAACTTTGATCATACCCAATAAAAGTATACCCCTCACTCTTGTTGTCCAGCGTACTCCTTTATAATCAGGAACATGCAAATGTGCAATGCTTCCAAAAACCTTCAAATGAGATATATTTAGCTTGTATTCGTTCCACGCCTCTTGTGGTGTTTGATTCCACAGTCTCCTCGTCGGATTTCTAATTGTCAAGTATACAACATACTCTACAACTTCTGCCCACAACTCTTTAGGCAAGTTCTTGCTCTTCAACATGGATAGGGCCACATTCAAAATGGACCGATTCTTTGTTTTCGCTACTCCATTCTGTTGTGGGGAGCATGGATTCATCGTGGGGCATCGAATACCCTGTTTTCATCACAATATGCCTTGAACTCTCGTGATGTGAACTCTCCACCTAGATCTGATTGAAGTGACTTGATTTGATAGCCAATTTTCTTTTCCACGAGTGTTTTAAATCTTTTGAAGGCGAGAATGCTTTTGATTTCTCTTAGAGGAAGTACACCCATTGCTTCTTACTATAATCATCAGTGAACAAGATGAAATATTTGTTCTTACCAAGTGATGTCGGAGTGATAGGACCACAAATGTCTATGCAGACTATCTCTAATGGTTTCCTTGTTCTTGTTTATGAGTACTTAGAAAAACTGTAACGGTGTTGCTGTCCGACAAGACAACTCTCTCACAACTGATTGGGGTGGTCAATGGTAGGAAGTCCTTTTACCATCCTCTTTTTCAACATCAACTTAAAGCCTCCAAAATTGAGAGGTCCCAACCTTAAGTGCCATAACTATGATTTATCTTCTAAACATGCCTTCAAGCACTTAGCTACATCATTCTTGATGTTCAACAAGAACATCCTGTTGCTTGTCATAAGCACTTGAGCTAACAATACTCCTTTGTCATTTTGCAGGTAAAGGGTCATGCCTTTCATGTGTATATCGTATCCTATCTCCAAAAGTTAGCCTACACTCAAGATGTTTGCCTTTATCCCAGGGATATAGTACACGTTTGAAATGAATTGATAATCTCCATTCTTCAATCGAATTAAAATTTTATCTCGTCCCTTAATAGGAATCTTTGATGAATCTCCAAATGAAATATTTCCTGTCACTGATATATCCATTTCAACGAACATGTGTTTGTGACTACACATGTGATTGCTAGCACTTGTGCCGAGGTACAAATTGCTCATTTCTCCTTTACCTTATTGGTTGTGTGCTAATAAGAGAGCAGTATCACCATCAACTTTCTTTTCCTCGGCAAGGTGAGTTTTCTCCTTCTCCTTGCTAGATTCACTTCGACACTCATAGGCAGAGTGTCCTTGTTGATGATAGTTGTAGCATTCAATGTCTTTTCGATTTTGTGACCTAATTTGAAATCCTCTACCTCGAAATCCACCTCGTATCAGAGTGGATTCACCTTGTTTCTCTTTATTTTGATTGGTACTGTAGGTACCTCATCCTCTTCCACGACCTCATCCACGACCACAATAAGATGAGCCGTTACATCGTCGATTGCTTTCACTACTAGAAAAACTGCATATAGCCACGGATTTAAAAACAAAATTAAAAAAGATCATAGCCACGGATTAGCCAAGGCCTGACCGTGGCTAATTTAGCTACGGCCAATCCGTGGCTATTTTTGGTGGCTAAAATTGGCGCAAAATTTGGCGCCAATTTTTAGCCACGGATTAGCCTCCGTGGCTAAAAATTTGGGACCAAATTTTTTTATTTTTTAGCACCAGATATGGTTTGAACTCTTGACCTCTTAGTTGAAGTTAGAGCATTAAACCTTTACACCACTTTAACTATTTGTTGAATAATTAATTTTTGCTATATTTACGTAATATATTTATATTATATATATTGATAAATATAATAAATGATTCGATATATTACATACATATAAGAGTAGATATACTTATGTATAATTAGATGTACATATATTAGATATATATGTACACATATAACATATATTAGATATATAATACACTGATATATGCTTATTTCATATAAATGATTGATATATAGTACATAAGGTTAGATATATAGATATATATTAGATATATATATGTGTGTACACTACATTTATAACATATATTGGATATGTTATATCATATAGACTGTATATATTAGATATTAGATATGTTAGATATAAGATAGTTAGATATTAGATATTAGATATGTTATACTATCATAATATGTTAGATTATACTACATAACTTATTCTGATTTTGAAAGTTTATAATTGATCAATTGTCATAACTTATATTATAGTTTAATTTATTAGTAATTCAAGAACGTATAATTGTTATTGATAATTTAAAATATCTCAGTGTAAAATAACTAGGTTAATAAGACCAAAGTAGTTTAGCCACGGGCAAGCCACAGTTAGACCGTGGCTTCGTTAGCCACGACCAGGCCGTGGCTAGCCTGTGACTAGCTCATGGTTAACAACCACGGTCTGACCGTGGCTAGTGTTAGGCACAAAATAATTTCTTTTTTATTTTTTTGAATATGATGTGGTTCAAACTCTTAACCCCCTGGTCGAAATTAAAGTATCAAACCGCTACACCACTTTAATTTTTTGTTGAAAAATTAGTTTTTGCTATATTTAACTAATATAAGTTATGCGAAATTCTAAATATAAATTATCTAAGTAGATTTTTGTGATAATTTTTGTTTTTTCTATTAATTAATTAAATATTTTTTATAATTAATAAATTACTTATTCAATCACTAAATACTTTTTAATAACAAAAAAGGGAAAGCCAAATATTAGTAAAAAAAAATAAAATAAAAGACTGGACCATGACATATATATAACCTGATATATATATATATATATATATATTGAATTTTCAAAATATTTAAAGGCTACAACTCGAATAACATTTCATATTTTAGACGGTATTTTATCTTTTATTTCATAATATACATTTAGGCTATAGAAATATGTGTTTGAAATTATTTTCTTAATTATACACTTTATTTAGAATACTTACAATTTGATGTATATTCATGCAATATAGTACAAATAAAAAAATGAAATACTTAATTTTGGAATACTACTTGTCAACATAAATGATTTTATTAAATTATGAAAGTTATCCCACGATATAAAGATAGAGCTATACTTAAATACATTTGATATAACTTGTCTAAAATTAATTTAAATAACTAATTCAACAAAATAAATTCAAATATTTGATTTGTGTATTTAAATTGATTTATGATTATTATTCATTTTACTCAAAAGGAAAATAAAATTAGTATTTGAAATTGGTGAAATAAATATGTTACCTAAATATTTGAAATAAAAAAATAAAAATTGGTTAATAAATCAAACATTATTAAAACTAATAAATTATAAAAATAGATAAAATTAATGAAATTTATATAGCTAATTAATATTTAAAATATAATATACATATATGTTAAATATAAGAAAAATCATTTTACAACCAAAAATGTCAAGTGGCTTAATGGTTTGATGCCACACTTATAACCATCAAATCCATGGTTCAAAGCCTATGAAGTGCAAGAAATGTTATAATTATAAATATGACTCTTTGGAGTGTGGGGTTGGTTCGGGGGTGGGTTGGGGGATACTCGAGTTGGGTGGGAATTGGGGGGTGGGGGGTGGGGGGGTCAGTTAGCTTTAATTTATTTATTTTTAATTTTTTTTTGGATGGCCATGGCTAATGGCCACGGATTAGCCACAGCCATGCATTTTCCAGAATATAGTGGCCAAATTGGCCACGGCCTGACCGTGGCTAATGTCCGTGGCTAGAAATTGGTGGCCAGCCGTGGCTAATCCATGTCCAAGTGAAGCCGTGGCTAAAATTAGCCACGCCTCTTTTAGCCATGGAAAAAAGCCGTGGCTAATTTTCTGGGCCACGGATTTTTATCAAAATCCTTGGCTAAAATTCGTGGCTAAATTGATTTTTTTTAGTAGTGTTTTATTGATGCAATCTTTGTTTTCATGGAGATTCATCTTGACTTGGAGAGCTTGTTCAATTGGCTCTTTAGCTCTCTTCTTTATTTTCTCTTCATAAACTTGAAATTTGCTTACTAATTCATCAACTTTCATTTCGTCCACATCGTTAGACTCCTCTATGGCAGCAACGATATGATCAAACTTTGGATTGAGATACCGAAATATCTTCTCAACAACTCAGGTATCTTTTTTCTTTTCACCATTGCTTTCAAGTTGATTTACAATCGAAAATATTCTTGAGACATATTCAAAAATGGCATCATTTTTCTTCATTTACAATGACTCAAATTCACATCGTAAGGCTTGTAACCTTACTTCTTTACCTTGTCAATACCTTTGAAGGTATTGGCTAGAGTGTCTCAAGCTTTTTTTGCAGTATTGGCTTGTGCAATTTCCTAAAAAATATTGTTATCCATCGCAAGTTGGATGAACAAGAGAGTCTTTTGATCTCTTACCTTGGCCTCCTTTGCATTTTTCTTTTCTTCTCTACTTGCAGTTGCTAAATCTGCTGGCTCTTCGCATTTCTTTTAGACGGCATCCCATATGGCTCCAAGAAATGCCTTCATTTGGATACTCCATCTTTCATAATTTTTTTTGTGAGCTTTGGGAATGGGAAAACTCTTGTGGTTGCCATCTCAACTTGGCTCTGATACCACTTTGTTGCAGAAACGTGGTTGGGTGTTGTAGGAAAGCACTTAAAATTTAGGAAAGGAGGAAGTGGAGAGGAGAACACACAATTTTTCTCAACTCAATTGACACTTCTATTTTCCTCAAACTTTACTAAAAAAACACTTTCACACCTCCTTTTCTCTTTTAACTCTGACTTACTCACTCCTTCACACACTCACTCATATTTACTTCACCACACAAAATGCCTAACGCATAACTACTATTTATACTAGTCTCCTAATGAATGACATGACTCTTAAAATACTAATTTCATAGGTTACAAATTTAATTATAAGAAATAACTTTTGTAACTCCTGACCATTTTGTCACAATCTTGAATGGCTCTTTAACTTATCAAAATCAAGATTAAACTTTTCATTTCTCAAGATTTCTTAGGCGAGTTTTGAGCAAGTTGGTTTTTAACGAGCGTTTTATAAATCTTATTATGCAATGTGTAACCTCTATGACGTACTCTTTCATGCTTGATGGGTTACAATTTGGCTATCTTATACCCCAGAGAGGTATATGGTAGAGGGATCTTCTCTTGCCTTACCTATTTCTATTTTGTGCAGAAGTGTTCAAATGTCTTTTACAGAAAGCCGAGAGAGATGGACAGTTCCATGGTATTACCGTGATATGTGAAGCCCCTCTGGTGACACATCTACTATTTGGCGACGATACCTTTATTTGTGGTCACGCAAGTGTTGAGGCTTTGGAATGTATAGCTGGATTGCTAGATCGCTAAGCAACAATTTTGGGCCAGATTTTGAATTATCAGAAATCAAGTATTGTGTTCAGCCCAAATCTAGAAGACACTCATTGCCGGGGAGCTTGCGTAAGTGGTAAATGTGCCCATAGATCGACGCCACGACTTGTGATGTGGTCGGATTTGGTCTGCAGTACACGTCACCCCGATCTGAGTATGAGCGTCCAAATCCGGTCAAAGAAATCCAAGTAAAAGTGTGTGAAAGATGGTCGGGTCCTATTCTGCAAGGATGGAGCACACGTGAGGCTAGCCGGAAGTGTCTCTAGCGAAGACCCTCCGACGCTCAAGTCAGTATTCGAGTAGACAGTCGGAAGGTAACGATATGCGTAGTAAAAGATTAAAGAATGTCTTACCCAATGAATAGTGTCGTCGCACTATTTATAATAATAAAAAATAGGTGGGCCGGACTAGGGTTAGGCTGGCCCAGCCCCGTTGCGGGCTATAGGAGTGCTCCTTGACACGCGCCATGGGCACGTCGGTCTCGTCCGTTGCTGAAGACGGTTGTTAAGGGATGAATTCGAGGATGGAATGGGATCAATCATCGAGGATGTCGTGACCCTGAGGACACAGATAAACCGAGGAGGCGTGATGAACTCTGACCGAAATAGGTCGACGAGAAAGAACTCCAAGTGGATGGCGAAATCAAGCTCATTGTTGAGCTCATCCCACAAGTAGACGCCAGCTCCTTCCCCAGAGTTCGTGGAAGACCCATCGACCATAAGGGTCCAAGGGGTCTTTTGCTCGGCCTTTGGCCTTGAGGTCATTTCCATAACAAAATCTGCCAGTACTTGAGCGTGAATGGCTGTGCGCGGTTGAAACTGAATGTCGAATTCTCTGAGCTCGATGGCCCACTTCACCAGCCGACCTGAAACGTCGGGCTTAGTCAAGACTTGTCTTAATGGCTCGTTGGTTAGGACCATGATAGTGTGGGCCTGGAAATATTGCCTCAATTTTCGGGCCGAGTGGACCAGGGCAAGCGCCAGCTTCTCAATCTCCAGGTAGTTTCGCTCAGGGTCTTGGAGCAGCTTACTTAGGTAATACACCGGGCGATGAACACGGCCGTCCACGCTAACCAAAACCGAACTGATAGCATTCGCGGATACCGCCTGATAGATGTGGAGGGGTCTCCCCAGAATTGGCTTTGATAGCAAAGGAGGCTCAGTCAAGTAGCCCTTTAACTCGAGGAGCGCGCGTTGGCATTCCTCTGTCCATTTCCAATCGGGAATCACCCGGAGCGCCTTGAAAAAGGGCAAATTCCGGTCGGCTGAGTGGGATATGAACCTGTTGAGGGCGACTACGCGCCCAACCAAGCTTTGGACCTCCTTCACTGAGCTGGGAGGCTTGATATGGAGGATGGCGCGAATCTTGGCGGGGTTGGCCTCGATTCCTCGATGGCTGACTATGTATCCGAGGAACTTCCCTCCCTGGACCCCGAACGTGCACTTGTTAGGATTGAGTTTCAGACCATACTTCCGTAAAACGGTAAAGGCCCGAGCGAGATGCTCCAGATGGTCAGATTCTCTCTCACTGTTTACTATCATGTCATCGACATAGACTTCGACAGTCTTGCCGATCTTTTCTTTGAACATAAGATTCATCAACCTCTGATACGTAGCGCCAGCGTTATTGAGTCCAAAGGGCATCACGAGAAAGCAGTATGTTCCGGTTGATACGACAAACGATGTCCTTCCACGGTCCTCCTCGGCCATGTAGATCTGATAATAACCCTGGAAAGCGTCCATCATGCTCATCAACTCGCATCCCGCTGTCGAATCAACGAGCTGATCGATGCGGGGCGGGGGTAGTGGTCCTTTGGGCAGGTTTTGTTGAGGTCGGTGAAATCGTTGCACATCCGCCATCGACCATCCCCTTTAGCAACCACAACCACGTTGCACAGCCACTCGGTATATTGGATTTCGACGATGTATCCAGCATCGAGCAGCTTATTGACTTCCTCATTAATAATCTGGTTACGCTCTTCACAAAATATCCTCTTCTTCTGTCTCACTGGCCTGACCGAAGGGTCCACATTGAGGCGATGGACAATCACTTCGGGATCGATCCTCGGGAAGTTCGAAGCCTTCCAAGCAAAGACGTCGACATTAGAACGGAGGAAATCGATAAGCATTACTTCCTGCTGCGGCACGAGACTTGTTCCTACCCTAGTGGTCTTAGTCGGATCTCCTTCGACGAGCTCAACTGTCTTGAACTCTTCCACCGGCGTTATTTTTCCTTCCTCGAGTTTCCGTCTCTTCACCGGATCAATCTCGGAGGACTCGAGAATGTTGACGTGCGGGGCATTTGCATTCCCGGGTCGGGGTGCTGGAATCTTTCTCCCTTCGGCGGATGCCGTATAGCATTTCCAAGCATTCAGAATTCGGCACGTCACCTGCCCGATCCCAGTGGGGGTCGGAAACTTCATCTTTAAATAATAGGTGGACACCACCACCCGAAATGCATTAAGTGCGGGTCGCCCGAGGATGATGTTGTAGGTGAACGGGGCATCAACTACTAAATACTGGACCATCATCGTTTTCCTCCTCGGCGCTTCTCCCAGCGAGGTGGGGAGTTGGATCATTCCGAGAGGGACCACCTCGAACCCCTCGAACCCAATGAGGGGGGTCTGCACGGGAGAGAGTGTGTAACCTCCCAGATCCATTTTTGCGAAGGTGTTGGCGAAAATGATGTTGGCAGAGCTCCCGTTGTCGATCAGGGTCTTGGCCACGGAATAGTTGGCCACGTCCAGGTTAATGACCATTGGGTAATCCGGCGCATCTTCAAGGCCTTCCGTCTTGGGTATGTGCGCGAGGTCTCGATCGGAGAATTCGAGCGACTCCGACGTCGGCGACCCTGCCCCTGATATAGTGTTGACATACAGCCTCTCGTGGTAATAGCGCTCCTCGATTCGGTATCGGGCTTGGTCGATGCGCCTTTCTACATGCTTTCTCCTGCTCTTAGAGTCTCTTCCACTCGGCCCTCCTGCAATGGTGTGGATCATTCCCCTGGTCGGGAGATTGTCTTGTGTGGCGGGTTGCTTGTTGACCCGAGCAGAAGGTGTGTAACCTCTTCGAGGAGATCGAGATCTATTTCTTTTCAGCGACTCGTGTTGATCGTCCATGGAGGACGGCGAGTTGTGTCGGCGGCTTCCCTCACCCTTGTGACCCTGTCCTTGCTTTTTCACGTATTTTTTGATCTCCGGACGACCCAGGTCGATGAGGCGCTGTATTTCCTTCTTGAGGGCGTGGCAGCCCTCAGTGTCATGATTACCCACTTGCTTATGAAACGCACAATATTTATTTCCTCTCGGGGGGGCTCCATCTTTGTCCTGGATCTTCCTCGGCCTCCGGAAGACCGTCGGGTCGCTGGCGTTGATGGTGGCGAAAATCTCTTCCCTCGACATGACCAATGGGGTGATCTCATTGTCACGTCGGCGATCCTTCCTTTCCCCGATGTCCGACCTCCTTTTGAATCTCATATCCTCGATGTTCATGTACTGCTGAGCGATGGACATAACTTTCTCCATAGTGGCCGGACGCTTCTTGGCTAAGTGGTCCGAGCACGCTTGATTTCGTATGGCTCCCATGATCACGTCGAGGAGGAAGTCCATCTGAACACTTTCTACCTTGAGCAGTTCGGTGTTGAACCGGTTGAAGAAGTCCCTTAAAGATTCACTGTCCCTTTGCCGAATCTTATGCAGGTGGGATGGAGGCAACTTTGCTAGGCTCTTCGTCTGGAAATGGTTGACAAACTTCATTGCCAAATTGGCGAAGCTTCTGACCGAACCTGGGGCTTGGCGGACATACCATTGCAAGGCCACGCCTTGAAAAGTCGTAACCAGCAACTTCACCGCGAAGTCATCGTCGATCATGTGCACGCGCATGGCGTGTTTGAATTGTATGAGGTGCTCTTTGGGATCAGCTTCTCCATTGTATCGGGGCAGGTCGGTCGGGATTCGGACCCCTCTGGGTGCTCGGGCTCATTGAAGGTCGGCACAGAGTGGGTCTGTTTCGTTGGGCACAAAGTATCACTGCGCCGATCCATGCCCGGAACGGTGAGATACCTCCTCGAGTTTCCGGTTGAGGTCTTCCATCCGGTGTGAAAGCTCCCCGACATCATCACGAGATCTCTCGCCGCGGCGGACCTCATCGATCCTCTGCTGGATCTCTGTGGCCTGGTGGGAGATTTTCTCCAGCATTTCTCTGTGACTCCGTGCAGGATGACCCGAGGATTCCCCCACGGAGGATTCGTCGACTTCCTCAGCAAGTCGAGGAGGTGGGGGCCGCCTGTCTCTTCGGGCCTCCCTTGTGGCAAGGACCCGTTCGCGCACCTGCATGTCATCCCGCTCGGCGTGGGTTGCCCGAACACCTTGCGGGAGGCAAAATTCCTCCCTCACAGAGTGAGGGTCTTCAGCAGTGGCAGCCGGGGCGGGGTCTGGGTTCTGAACGCCTTAAGAGCGTAAGAGCGTATTGAACTGATCCGCCGTCAGAACGACGAGGTTCTGCTCGGCGGGAGGTGTAGGTGCTGGCCCGGTGACCTGCGGAACAGCGTGGGGTGGAACGGTGTGAGTCTCGGGAACAGGATTGGTGGTGGTTTTTGGGGCCCCCGACTCTGTTCCAGTCCTTCGTGTGTTCACCATTTTCTCACTTGCTCGAATAGGAGCCCTCCTTCTAGCGCCAAAATGATGTGGTCGGATTTGGTCTGCAGTACACGTCACCCCAATTTGAGTATGAGCATCCAAATCCGATCAAAGAAATCCAAGTAAAAGTGTGTGAAAGCTGGTCGGGTCCTATTCTGCAAGGTTGGAGCACACGTGAGGCTAGCCGGAAGTGTCTCCGGCGAAGACCCTCCGACGCTCAAGTCAGTATTCGAGTAGACAGTCGGAAGGTAACGATATGCGTAGTAAAAGATTAAAGAATGTCTTACCCAATGAATGGTATCGTCGCACTATTTATAATAATAAAAAATAGGTGGGCCGGACTAGAGTTAGGCTAGCCCAACCCCATTGCGGGCTATAGGAGTGCTCCTTGACACGCGCCGTCGGCGCGTCGGTCTCGTTCGTTGCTGAAGACGGTTGTTAAGGGATGAATTCGAGGATGGGATGGGATCGATCATCGAGGATGTCGTGACCCTGAGGACACAGATAAACCGAGGAGGCGTGATGAACTCTGACCGAAATAGGCCGACGAGAAAGAACATGGAGCCTGATCGAGCTAGGCCAGACACGTGGCAGCAGGAGAATGGCGGTATGCGCTGAGCTGGATCCGACGTGTGAGCTGAGTTGGTGCCCACGTGGCCAAAGCAGATCCGACCATGTCAACTTATGTCTAAGCATGCCGTCGGTTGTGGGAAAATCAAAGAAAATGATTTTTGAGTCTATTCGTAAGAAGGTGCTGCAGCGGATTCAGAAATATTCGATCCAATTCTTATCACTGGCCGGTAAAATGGTTACGATCAAATCAGTGATACAAGCTATTTTAGCCTACGTGATCAGCTGTTTCTAACTTACCCGAGGGATTTATTATGGAAATTAAAAGATTGATCTTAAATTTTTAGTGGGCTAACTGAGACAAAAAAAAAAACAAACCCATATTCATTGGGTATCGTGGAAGGAACTTTGTAAGAAAAAATCGGTCGCGGGACTAGGCTTTCGGGGTTTGAGAAGTTTCAACCTTGCTATGTTAGCCAAGCAAGAATGGCGCATATTAACAGAGGATGACTCATTGATCTAAAAAAATTTCAAGGGTTGTTATTATCCCCACTCATCTTTTTGGGATGCTAAACTGGGTAATCAACTGTCGTTCACTTGGCGCAGCATTTTTGCAGCCAAGAAAGTGATGGAAGATGGATGCCTTTGGCGCATCGGGAATGGGAAGATTGTTCACTTATAAACAGATAAATGGTTTCCTCGTCAGGTTCTGATACATCCTATATTCAATCTCAAGGTTGTAACATGGAAGAAAAAGCCAGCTGGCTTATTGATTGAGATAGAAATAGGTGGAACATCGCTAGGGTTCACGAACAACTTTTTTGGGCAGATACAGATACAGTTTTGGGAATTCTACTAGGCCGACACTCTAACTCATATCACATCATTTGGCACTTTTCTGGGGATGGAAGCTTCGCGGTTCGAAGTGCATACCATCTTTGTATGGATATGTTAATTTAATGAGAGATCATTCTTCCACAAGTTCGACATCGGCTGATCTCAATTGGCAACAGGTTTGGCAGGCCAAAGTTCCACCTAAGGTCCAAGTTTTTGCTTGGAGAATAGCTAGAAGAGTACTCCCCACAGTGGATAACCTGAGCCATAAGCGGGTAGACGATGATATGGGCTGCCCTTGGTGTGGTTCAATGAATGAAAGTATTTTGCATACCTTGCTCCCATGAAACCATGCAGTATGATTTGGGTGATGTCCAACCTGCCTTGGCGTGTGATTTCGGGGGCTTGTGAGGATCATAGCAGCTGGTTACCACATGGGCGATTTGGTGGAATTGGAATTCAAGATTGGCTAGCAACAAGTTTCTTAAGCCGAATGGCCTGGTTCGTTTTGTAGAGAAGTTTTTGCTCTCCTTATGGGAAACGTTGGCCCTATGGGAAACGTTGGCGCTTCCATCCATCCCTTCGTCGGCTGCTTTAATAATGCGTTGGACTCCTCCCACACAGGTCACTATCAAAATTAATTTTGATGCTTCAATATTTTGGGAATTGGTGGCGATTGGAGTCGGGGTTGTCGCTCACGACATTCGTGGCCAGTGCGTGGGTTAGCGGCAGAGCATTATGGTGGGATTGCTATCACCAGAACATGCCAAAGTGTGGGCTTGTTGGGAGGCTGTGCAGTGGGTGGCGAATCATCAATGTTGTAGTTCGGTTTGCATTGAAGGGTCTGCTCCGACTCATAAGGAAGATTAGCTTGTAAGAAAGTTTGTAATTGCAGGATCGATACACCACGAATTTAGAACACTATATATATAAATTTATATTAGCATACCTTACACCAATGATTGATAGTCGATCATTATGGATGTTTAGACAAACATCCTTGGCTAGTTCTTCCTCTCCATCTCTCACCGATATTGACAGCTTTCAATGGGACAAGCGATTATCAGAGTGTGTAGTGGAGAGGGTACCTAGCCAAATATATAATGTAACCCTAGGGCCCTCCCATCATGGGCTTTCTAGAGTGGGCCTACACCAACTGTCATACCAAGTCTGTTAAAATCAAGGCCTTAACGATAGTGGGTCAAACAAATCAGGCCTTATAAGTCAGGTCCCATTAATCGTATTAATTTAGCCCGTTTTATTTTATAAAAATAAAATATCCAATTAATAGAAGTCCAAATTAGAATAAAATTCTAACAATCTCCCACTTGGACAAATATTAATTGACATTTTAATCTCCCAAAAAGAAAATAATTTATTGAAAAATTACCCTCGGGCTAAATTACAAGTTTTGACTGTGGCCACATTTTGAAAACAACAATACGGCAAAGGAACAAGACTTCTGCAATCCGATCCAGTGAAAATTACTAATATTGGATCATGGCGATAATTGCATCCTTAATTGACACAAGACCTTCCATGGTCACAAACACCAGAAATTCCACCGACATGGATTTAGACATGGTGGTGTAGCAAGAAATAGCATCACAACATGACCCAAACATATGCTATTTCATTGTCGGTCCATTGATTTTCTTGTAAGATATGGATTTCTCTATCAATATGAAATCCCAAGAAAATCTGATTTTCTTGCAAAATATGAGTTTCTAAAACAATATGAAACTCCAAGAAAACCCAATGACTTCTTAGGAAGTCATATATGTCTCGATCGATAATCGGATAACAACATGGTGTCATTTATGAGACATACCCATCTCTTAAGGCCAACACCAAGCCTTAAGATATCAAAAAATGTGTGTGCACAAATATGGATTAATCCAAGAGCTTTATATATTGATGCGCATAGTCCAACTTAATCCTGTAACAAAATGGGTTAAGTAATAATATATGAACCAAGTTAAATAGCTCCCACTGTTTCAATATGCCAAGACTTGATTGCATATACATGTTTAAATTATGTATATCCCACTTGATGGATATCGAATAAACCATCAACTTTTTAGCAACTGGCCCAAAAACTATGTGCTCTACCACAATGTTGCTTATCATTGATCAAGTCTATACAAGTGAGAAATTTAACTTCATATATCAACATATTTGAGGATGAATCATCACATAATCATGCTATAAATAAATCCTCAACCAAGAATAGATAGAATCATCAATGATATATCGTGAGACAACATTCGTCAAAATCTACACATATAGTGCACTAGCCCCAACAGACAAGCATTAGCCTTGATTTATTGAAGACTTCAAAATCCTTTATAATAATTTTCCCAACAATTACTTATTCCACTCGAGTTCATAAGTAATTCAAAATTAGAAGAATCAATCACTTTAAAAATGAGTCTCCTCTATATTAATTTAAACTTATAAAGATTGAATCAAGAAAATATGCAACAATACACCCCCCATCAATCATAAAAGCATATCCAAGTCAAATGATTCAATTATCAGGCCTACTAACGATGACCAAATGTAGGCAATTTGAAAAATCAACAATCAATTTCAAATCTTATAGACCAAGTCATAGTATCAAGCAAGAGTTTATTTTTCTAAGCATTCCATGAAAATAATAAGACATTATTGTGCTTGGTTCATCAAATAACTCAAACAATCAATCAACAATTTATTGACCATTTAATATTCCAATTTGTCCAAAACAAGAAGTCCCATCTTTAAATTTTCAATCAAAATTTTATGGCCAAAAGAGAACTTGAATGCTAAAGAAAATTAGAAATTGAGAATTTTCAAGTTCATCATGTTATTAAGAAATTTATTTGAAATAAGGAGAGTAAAAGATTTATCCTTATCGACACATACCCCCTTTTGAATAAATTTCTTAGCTGCAAATTTTGATTGAATCATTCACGAAACTTCTCACAGATCAAATATTTTCTCACAATTGACCATTTACAATAATGATCCATATATATGACTCCCACATATCATTGTGAGACATGGATTATAACAAAGTCCATGTATTCCCAACATAAATATCAAACTGAAAACTAGAAACTATATATATTAGTTTCCGAGGATCAATTAAACAATTCAATAATAATCACTTTCGCAACAATCAAGAAACACAAAATATCTTTCTCCAAAATCAAAATAAAGATATCTTGGCTATATAACATTTTCCAGTATTAGATCCTAATGTGATATCGAAAGTGATTATCTATTAGATTTAAATTGAGAAACGTAACAAGTTGGGCAAAAATTTTCTCATGTAGCTCTTAAACACAGAGACTTGCGTATACAGAAAAGAATATGAATTTGCTAAATTGCTTTCTCATGAAGCACTAGTAATAAAATATAGGATCAATATTTTCAAATATTGCACAATAAATCCCAATTGAAATCCCTCATTAAGATTTCAAATAAACTCTATATTAAATACATAAACTTCACCTTTCTTCAATACAAGAGGAAAGCCAAGAACAAAAACACAATCAAAGAAGTCTCTCAAGGTATGACACCAAATATTATTCATACCAATTACTCAGAACTATCAGGGTGATAAGTGAAGTTTAATAATAGGTACACCTTTAAGATAAATGCGGAATTTCAAATATGTTCCTCAAATATTCACAATCAGTATGATACTTCACCATTTGAAAAAGAATTTTCCAAATATATTAGAGTCATTTTCAAGAAAACAACTTGCATTCTAAGAAGACAATTATGGTGAAATAAACTGAATGTAAATTTTCACACAAACCACGAATGGTTCCTCTTAAATATTATGGAAAAACTATTCTCAAATATATCAAAAGATGAGAATGTGAAAGCACCGTAGCGAATAATTTGGTCAAAAGTTTGAATAATATTTATGAGACTAATTGAAAATGCTAATTTCAATTAACAATGTGATTATTTCCACTCTCAAGTGACCAAAGCATTTCGTCACCACGTGAAAGAATTTCTCTTTAATATATTTAATGAAATGACTTTATCAAGAGGAGGAACTCTATAGTATTCATGAAAATAATTACACAGTACATATGACAAAATACTTTGGAAAACCAACAAATAAGCTCTTTTGTTACTTCTCATGGACAAAAGAAACAAATCACATTTTATCAAATAGAATTAAATTCAATTTTCAAAGCTACCAATGGTAGTTGTTTCATTCAAATATTCAATTCACACATGGCCTTAACAAGCCCATCTATCTAATGGATTTTAGCCCATTGGGTCTTCACAAACATTAACCCCAAAATATATCTCTTATTTGCCCAAATAATGAATGAGTGTAATTTTAATAACCACTCTATATTGTAGAGAAACCAATTTTCTACTTATCGAAAATTAATATCTTCCATGATTCCATTCATATATATGACACAAATCCTTATGTTCAAAACTCGTCAGCTTATGAGAATGATTTTCACATAATCAAACTCTGGGAGAGTAAATTGATAATGTACTTCATTCATATCAAGTATAGAGATATTAAACCTTAAAATCTGGTTTAAACTTTTAAGATGTCTAGAATCCTCCAATCATAAAATGCTTCTTATCACAAAATCAAAAGCAATATTTATGACATCAAAATCACGGAATAATAGATTCTTTTGACGCACAACTCTAGTTTTGTGCTCAAATCAAATAGATAGAGCCGACTCCCACAATAATCGGATCATTGCTCATTTGCTTATAAAGTGGCTTTTTCAACAATTAGGAGACTCAAGTGATTATTCTTATTATTCAAAACAAAACATTCTAGCAAAGCAACAACTTTAGAGATTTTATTAAATGCAAGGCTATGTCTATATTGGTAAATCTCACGATAAATAATATATCATGTCCATCTCATATTGCCTTTTAAGGTCCGAAATAAACTCACTCTTGTTGAGTGACTTAGAACAAAGGCAAATATCTAACAATAGACCATCTTATGCCACATATGGAATAATAAATGAAACAAATTGAAATATGCTGATATGTAAATAAAGCAAGCCCATATGTAATATCAGCCAATAAGATTGAGACCTCTTATGTGATAACAAACTCCCCTTTGGGCAGAGTATGCCACACACAAAGGCTCCTTTTTTCAAAATACGATTAACACGAATGCAATAGTAGCCATGTAATGAGGGATGATAAACTTAAAACAATAAATCTTATATATTAGAGGATCTAAGTATACCATGACAAAACTCTCCTTTTGGCAGAACATGTCATCCACAATAGATCCTCTACGTGTAAGAACGAGTAGGAGAATATCATGATTTTCGAAAAGTTGACTCCTTTGGGAGAACAAACCCATTAGATCAACATATCCCCATCAATATGTTCTTACACTACCACCATTCAAGTCCACATCAATAGTCCAAATCAACAAGAATGCAACGGATTATTATCAATAGGCAATTAATTGGAATAAGCTTGAAAAAATAAAGCTTTATTCCTCTGAGAGTCCAACATGTCATGACAACTCCCCTTTGGGCAGAGTAGTCATACATGATAGGTCCCTCCATGCAAGAACGACATAGGACTACCCTGGTCTTTGAAAATTGCCTCCTTTGGGAGACGATCTTTCTAAACCATTGTACCCTAACAATATGTTCCGCACCAACAAATCAAAATTACGATACATATAATACCCCCTTTGGGCAGGTAAGAATGCATAATAATTTTATCAACTCGAACTATGCATGTCACGAATTTTACAAATCTCAATAAATAGAACACTTTGGTGTAACTACCTATCTCAACTCATAAAATTAGCACATGACCGAGTTAAAAAATAATTACCTAACTTGCACACGAGCAATATGTATGCAAGACTCCCACAAAATCAAGCACGAAAACAATATGTGCTTATGAGAGTTATAAGAATAATCGGTTGCATTCAATTTATCATTAAATTAATGTGCTCATCTCTTAAATAAATAAGTCAAACTAAATTACATGACTAAATGTTGTGGCAGGAGTTAAACAATACTACAAATCATATTCACAAGTAAACCAAGTATAATTATTCATCGAATTATAACATGGTGTACTAAAATTCAGTAAGTATTCCGCACAAGACAAAATAAATCATGCAGTAATAATCGGACGATTGAAGCTTATTGAGTTATAAACTTATATTCTGGCCGAATCAACTTGTACATGTACAATAATTTGATCCCGAAACGCATCTATGCACCCATGAATCTCATCTTTAATGAAATTATTAAAACAAGCATGTAATCATGGAACTCAACTTATTGGATCATGCATATATTGAAACATCCAAAATGGGACTTTGGATCATGAGATTATGAACTCAATATATATATGTATATGTACGTATATTTAATATATAATAAACAAACATCCAAAAGGAATCCACTTTTGGGATTTGCCCTTGATGAAGGGTAATATTAACCAATTTGATATATCATCACATTCAAGTTACCGCAAAATCTATCTCGTTTAACTAGTAGGTAAATAATTTAAACATTGTTAGATTTTAAATATACAATAATTAAAGCCAAACCATGCATAGTCGATTCCAATATTCAATAATAATAATAATCACAATTAAAAGTGATATTCTATATATCAATTGGGACATCAAGTTATTGAACATATCTTTTGAACTCATATTCCGTAAAAAGGAGACTTCAATTCAATCAATCACTTGAAATTGGCAATTCGGAAAATATCTTAATCCTTTATGATATTATCTCCTGATTCAGTCCCATAAAAGAAACTTATTCAAAAGGAAAGATTTGATGACGACTCATGCAAACTTCAAAGAAGACATGGTGAGTAAGAAGGTGACTTTAATGCACACAAGATTATAAAATATACCATGTATATGCCTTCTGTAGCAAAATTGTATCATATGGAGTAATCCACTAATATTGTGAATATAGTATGTTTTATGTAATTATGATGTAGAGTGATGGCATGATAGATTATTAGATTAGTACATGGGTTTAAGATCTATCATTGAAAGCTTTGAAATCAAGCAACCAGACGTCCGAATTTAGATGCACACAAATTCGATTCATCAAGCAAATCTTTACGATAATCGAATAAAAGTCCATCAACACAAATAATAAAATTCAAGGTTCTAAATTCATAGAGTGTCCTGCTCTGATACCAACTGTAAGAAAATTTGTAATTGCAGGATCGATACACCACGAATTTAGAACACTATATATATAAATTTATATTAGCGTACCTTATACCAATGATTGATAGTCGATCATTATGGATGTTTAGACAAACATCCTTGGCTAGTTCTTCCTCTCTATCTCTCACCGATATTGACAGCTTTCAATGGGACAAGCGATTATCAGAGTGTGTAGCGGAGAGGGGACCTAGCCAAATATATAATGTAACCCTAGGGCCCTCCCATCATGGGCTTTCTAGAGTGGGCCTACACCAACTGTCATACCAAGTCTGTTAAAATCAAGGCCTTAACGATAGTGGGTCAAACAAATCAGGCCTTATAAGTCAGGTCCCATTAACCGTATTAATTTAGCCCGTTTTATTTTATAAAAATAGAATATCCAATTAATAGAAGTCCAAATTAGAATAAAATTCTAACATAGCTCTAATAAATTTTCTTGTCCGATGTAGCAATGTCATTCATGAAATTCTTAAGGCTGAAGATTTATTTGATCTTTGTCTTTTTTTTGTTGGTAAAGCGTGTGGGTAATAAAGTCGCCCATGCGCTTGCCCAAAGTGCTAGTAATCTAATAGAGGGCGTGAGTGATATCCTGTTGTACGCTCTTGAACTCGAATAAAGTATTTCGCCGATTCTCGCAAAAAAAATAATAATAATAATAGAAACACTAATCAATGGACATAATATAATATAATCTAATCTAGGATATATTAAAAAGAATAAATTATATTAAGCACTCCAATCTTTGGGGTATTTTGTACTTTGATATCCAACTTTTGTAAATGTGCGCTTTGGTACCCAACTTTTATCATTTGTGTACCGATGGTATTTTTTCACTATTTCGATAGAATATTTGGGCATATTCTAGGGAATATTGAGAAATATTCCACCAGAATAGTATAAAAAATACCATTGATGCACAAAAAATAAAGATTAGGTACCAAAACGCATATATACAAAGGTTGGATACCAAAGTGCAAAATTTTCCAAAAGTTGGGGTGCTTAATGTAATTTACTCTATTAAAAATTATGTCCGCTTTATGTGTTCATCATTTTCTTGTGTGGACAATGAGGTGGAGAAGTTGTCCTTTCATTATTTTACTATATAAGACATTTTTCATATCTACATTTTCACTCTTTAATTCACATTAAAAACTTTCTATAATTATATTACCTAATACCATTATTTTCAATAATATATATCTAACTCCTTAAATTACTCCTTATTCTGAATTATTTTTTCAAACATGATTTATAATTATACTTGTTCGTTACTTTTTCTAATTGTTAACGTTTAATCAATTGGCTCAAATTTTTAGATTCTATGTATATATGTGTGTGTGTGTGCGTTTCTCAATACTACAAGTTACACATTAATTTCAATAAAGATGTCCTTAATTATTGCTTAGACTTTTCATATTTAATGTCATAAATTATTATTTTCATATTTTGATCAATCAAATTCAACCACGTGTGTAAGTGAAAGTCTCCTAAAATCCACATATAAGCTATTTTTATTATATAATATTCTCACATTATAATTATCTTCCTTTAATACTCCTATTTATTGTTTATGTAAGTAGGGCTGTCAATGGAGAGGATTTTAATCCGAATCTTAGCATATTCGATCGATTAAAATATCCGATGGGTCAAACCTGATTATGAATATCCGTAATCTGAAATAAATTGTTAGGATATGGAATAAAGCAATTCGATTCATTAAAAATCCGAATTCGAACTTTAATAATACTTTTCATTATATTAGCAAGGGTATTCTACCATTAGTCAGTTTCGTAGGTGACTAAAGTTAGTCATGCCTTGAAATAATGCCACATTTACTAATTTAAATTTTTAAAATAAGTTATCAGTTAATTAAATCTTACAATTACGAGCTTCTGTAGGTAACAAATTATTTTTCTCTCTCTACACAATCAAATCTAATCAGATTTCTCTCTCTAATTATTATTTAATCTTGAAGAGAATGGCTATTATTGGATTTTAAAGAGATTGGAGGATCCTTTAATTATTAACTTTACCAAATATAAAATATCTCCCTCAATTATTAAGAGTTCTTAAGGTATATAGTTTCTATTGCTATTTAAATGTTAAACTTTAATTAAAAAGAAATTACATGATATTTTATTTCAGCAACAACAAATACTATTATTATTATTTCTTTTAATTATTCTCGTGAATTAATTTAGCTAATCATTCTATTATTATTATTATTATTATTATTATTATTATTATTTCGACGTTCATGCAGAGTATATATATCTTCTCCAAGATACGATTAGAAACATCAACACAATAATATAATTTTTTTTTATATGAATTCATAGATGTACGAACAAAATAGAAATTTTAGAACAAAAATTAAAAGCAAACAAACCAGTAACATTGACCTCTTTTCACATTTATTTTGTTTATTTTCAAATAAGTCAATTATTTTTGTTAAAATATTGTTTATTTCATCGTCAATTATTATACGAAGAACGTATAATACAATTATTAAATATTTTATATCAAAAATGTGAGTATTGTTCATCAAATTAAGAATATGTACCATCTAATTGTTAATATTATTATCATCGTATTATTTATTACAATTAACTTTATATTTGATCACACATATAGTTATAGTCATAATTATTCAAATTAATAAATGGGTTTTATAATTGTTTACCTTCTCGAAGAAGTACATACTCTTCAATATATAATTGTTGTGTTACATCATTTAAATCTATATTAATTACACCCATACATAAATACTTTTAACTTATTATTATTTATTCACATATGATTATTAATATTATAATTGTTATTATTTTTACAGTTATCCCACAGTAAATTATATATTGCTAATACATAGTTATTATTACTACTACTATTATTATTCTTCAATATATATTATTATAATTATAATTAGTCAGACCAATAATTGAATTACATACTTGGTTACACTTACTGTGTAGAATATACATTTGAATATATCACACCATATTGAAACATATTTGGTTAAATAATAATAATAATAATACTAATAATAATACTATTATTATTATTATTATTATCATTAGTGTTTGATATTAGTATACCCTCCACTAATAATCAAAACATATTTTTTAATAATTACTATTTATTGCACTCTTCTGGATATATTTTATATATTTACACCACTTTTTAAAATATATTACTCAATATCAATACAGATCAATCATTATATAATAAATTTATAGATAGTATGAATAATTTACTTAATAATATTCAAATTTTAAAATTTTAATTTGTTATTTAAAATACAAATACTGATATTGTAGATATCTTTTTAAAATAAATTTTCATCAGTGTTGTATATTTTTTAAAATGTGTTGAAAATTTAAATTAAGCGTAAGTTTTTATCAACTATTAATATATTGTTCGAATTTATGATTTGCATATATGTTATAAAAACAATTTTATTGATTTGTATTTAGTGGGACCATATATGGTGTAATAGAATAATTGTTATAAATTAAAACCATAGGATAACTTGTGTAGCAGGTAACCCTTCCACTTTACCTACACAACAGGTAATAGTTCACACATATATGAATGGCTTAGATTTTATTTACCATATCTAATGGCTAAGATTAGGGGTGACTAATGTTAGTCACCTACGAACCAGACTAATTATAGAATTTTCCTATTAGCAACCTTACATATATAATGTTAGTGAAAAAGTTTAAATAGAATGCATAAGGAAAATAATGTATAGTTTTTATGAAAAAGTTTAAAAAGTAATTTTTTTAAAAAGTTTATAATATGAAGAAGTTTAAAAAGTAATTTTTTTTTTATAAAATAATGTATAGTTTTTATACATATTGTAAAATAACTTTCTACTTATTTAAATTTTATTTTTTACATAAGGAATAATTTTTGTATTGCTTATTTAATTTTAAAATTTCAAATTTTTTTTAACAGTTAATCGGGTAGGATTTTTTTACTGGGTTTTAACTTTTTTTCTCAAATTCAGACTTAGAGAGTGCTTGGCTAAGCTTATTTTAAAGAGCTTATAAGATATTTTTGGAGCTGATAAGCTCCTACATCTTATTTTAAAAATAAGCTTCTAAAGTGTTTGGATAAAATAAGACGATGTAGCTTATAAGATGTTTTTGGAGCTGATAAGCTGTAATTTTGTTTGGTAAAATTTAAAGCTTATATGTTTTTTTAAGTATAATGATGATTCAAAAAAATAAAATAAAATTAATTTCATGTAAATAAATATTTTTTGCGATAGTAGAAATGTAATCTTGAAAAAAAAAATATATTTATATTATTTTATCTTTTAACATTAGGCAGCTTACTTTTTTTGCCAGAGCTTATAAGCTCCTGACAGCTTATTTTTGGAGTTTATAAGCTCCTTTACTAAAAAATTTACCAAACACTTTTAAAGAGCTTATAAGATGTTTTTAAGAGCTTATAAGCTCTGCCAAACAGTCTCTTAGTTAAAATGAATGTAGATTCTATAGGATTCAAGTTGGATTCGTAAACTAAAGAGGCTTATTGGATTCGGATTCGGATTTTCCAAATTTGGTCCAAATTATGTCTGTTGACAGCCCTATACCTTATGTCGTATCTATATCTAATATAAAAATATAAAATAAAATAGTGTGGTCAACCTATTTTAGGTAAGTTGTTTATGTGTTATTGGGGTGGACGCTTTAGTTTTTATCCATTTTTGCCATTTGAACATATTTTAATATTTAGAATTTATTTAAGTCTTATGAGTTACAATTTTTTAATTATTTCTTTCATATTTCACCTCTCTCCATAAAAACCATTGATATATCTTTATTCTTTAAAATCCTTATTCTCGTTATATCATTTAATTTTTATGTTTGTAACAAATAATATCAGTACTTTTTTTTTGTTAAATTATATATCATATTATTATCTGACAATATTTCTTTTAGTTATGTTTGTGTATTAAAATCATATACTCATCTTGTCATTAGATTTATGAAAAGATATTGAGGATGAGCTCATAAGTTAAAGAATAAAATACAAAAATTTAATAAGCTCTCTTATAAAAATGAAAGTGACCCCAAATTAGTTTTATGTACAATTTTTTCCTAATACATCTTAATTTGTCAAGTGATTTTATTTTGATAAGGTGTTAATTTTCATGACTGAATGAATTACATACATTTTATACCATTCTTCATTTTAAGAAAATCATGTCTTATTATTTGGGTTTTAATATCTAACTTTCTAATTATATATATAAACCCCCAAATTAGTTATTGTGACGACCCGGTAATCTGTAATATTTAAATAATTGATTTAAAATCTTTTGCTTCTTGTAAATGTTATTATTACTTGTTGTTTTCAAATTTTCGTCTGCTTTTGCGATTAACTTACAATTTGAACGGTAAAGTGTCAATTTTCGAACTTTCTATGTCCTAAATTGCAATTTTCGAAAATATAACTAAAATATTCTTAATTTCTGAGAAATATACATATAATTTCAGATTTATAAACATTAAATTTCATAATTTTGGAATTTTTCTAAATTAATTATGAATTTTCGGATTTTATGCCCAAAAACCCTAATTTATGCCCTAAAACCCTAATTTTCAGTTTTTACAAAAATAAATAATAAAAATTCGAATTTTTAATAAAATAAAGATATGATTTCAGATTTTATAAGATGAGGACAATCAAAATCAGATTTTATTAGATTTTATTTGATTTTAATTGATTTTGTGTTAATATTTTATTAAAATATCCTACACTAATACAAGATGAATTTCTTCTAGAAATTGTGCACTTGTGTGGTCTTCCATTCATCTAGATTCATGAATCATGGATTAGGGTTACACCAAGGCTAGAATAGAGGAGGGAGGTGGAAGATTTTATTTAATTTGGCATTTAATTCTATGCCTAGTTGGGAGATTTGCATTAAATGGAAAGATTTGCATTTATTAAACCTTGGTCCCCAAGTCTTGCCTTCTACCCTCATTCTCCACTATAAATAGGACCTCCCACACACTTCCCCATCCCCAAAAACGTTCTCACACATACACACACTATACTCTCTCTATTTTCTTCCACAAACACACAAATCCCGCCTAAAAACACACCCCCTCACTTACTCTACTCTCAACACCCAAAACACTTCTTATGTATAGCCTATCTTCCACCCACATATATGTACACACAAGCCCTTCTATTTTCATCCATATATACCTATAAAGCCTTCTATATCCTCTCTTTTTCCCTAAAAACATTTCAAGGTAGGAGTATTGTTTAATTTCATGAGTAAAGTAGGAATTTAAGTATCTTGTAAGTTTTAGATATTTTATGCTTTCATTTTCATTATAGTATTATGTGAAATTATGTGTCTACGTGCACCTATTCAAACACACACGCACCTTATGGGGTTGAATGATATTTCTACTCAACCGTCGCGTTGACTCCTCCTTTCCAATACTTTTTAGACAGAAATGAGATAGCGGATCAGAGTGGCGCAGCGGAAGCATTTGGAAGCTTTTTACACGATATAGTTACTTTTCTATTCTTTTGAAAATTGTGACTTTTGTATTTTGTACAAATTATATGTGAAAATAATTATTTATACAACTATGAAAATATTACCGTTGCGCGTTTCTGTCCAATTTTATTTTATAAATAAAAGGGTATTTTTCCGGGTCGTGACAAATGGTATCAGAGCCGCTTGCCAGCCGGAATACTGGGAGCTAAGTGCTCTGTGGGGCAAAGTGCTACGCATACGTGAGCCACCGCTTGAGCCCGCAGAGCAAATGTTACGTCTTGAGCCCACGAGGCCAAGTGCTATGTATTGAAAGTCTTGAGCCCACGAGGCCAAGTACTATATGTCTTGAAAGTCTTGAGCCCATGAGGCCAAGTACTACTTCTTGAATGTTTTGAGCCTGCGGGGCAAAGTGCTACGTGTGCGGGAGTCGCCTCTTGAGCCCACAGGAGCCACCTCTAGAGTCCCGACGCCTGGCAGATGGTATTGGTATGTGTGACTTTTGCTACAAAACTTCTAGTGTATCTATTGAATTTTGTATTTGATTGGAATATATTTTGGGTTCTAAACTCTTTTGTGAAAGCATATTTTTGGAAAAATACCCTCAACTCTTTTACAAAATAAAGTTGAATTTCGAGGACGAAATTCTTTTAAGGAGGGGAGGATGTGACGACCCGGTAATCTGTAATATTTAAATAATTGATTTAAAATCTTTTGCTTCTTGTAAATGTTATTATTACTTGTTGTTTTCAAATTTTCGTCTGCTTTTGCGATTAACTTACAATTTGAACGGTAAAGTGTCAATTTTCGAACTTTCTATGTCCTAAATTGCAATTTTCGAAAATATAACTAAAATATTCTTAATTTCTGAGAAATATACATATAATTTCAGATTTATAAACATTAAATTTCATAATTTTGGAATTTTTCTAAATTAATTATGAATTTTCGGATTTTATGCCCAAAAACCCTAATTTATGCCCTAAAACCCTAATTTTCAGTTTTTACAAAAATAAATAAATACAAATTCGAATTTTTAATAAAATAAAGATATGATTTCAGATTTTATAAGATGAGGACAATCAAAATCAGATTTTATTAGATTTTATTTGATTTTAATTGATTTTGTGTTAATATTTTATTAAAATATCCTACACTAATACAAGATGAATTTCTTCTAGAAATTGTGCACTTGTGTGGTCTTCCATTCATCTAGATTCATGAATCATGGATTAGGGTTACACCAAGGCTAGAATAGAGGAGGGAGGTGGAAGATTTTATTTAATTTGGCATTTAATTCTATGCCTAGTTGGGAGATTTGCATTAAATGGAAAGATTTGCATTTATTAAACCTTGGTCCCCAAGTCTTGCCTTCTACCCTCATTCTCCACTATAATAGGACCTCCCACACACTTCCCCATCCCCAAAAACGTTCTCACACATACACACACTATACTCTCTCTATTTTCTTCCACAAACACACAAATCCCGCCTAAAAACACACCCCCTCACTTACTCTACTCTCAACACCCAAAACACTTCTTATGTATAGCCTATCTTCCACCCACATATATGTACACACAAGCCCTTCTATTTTCATCCATATATACCTATAAAGCCTTCTATATCCTCTCTTTTTCCCTAAAAACATTTCAAGGTAGGAGTATTGTTTAATTTCATGAGTAAAGTAGGAATTTAAGTATCTTGTAAGTTTTAGATATTTTATGCTTTCATTTTCATTATAGTATTATGTGAAATTATGTGTCTACGTGCACCTATTCAAACACACACGCACCTTATGGGGTTGAATGATATTTCTACTCAACCGTCGCGTTGACTCCTCCTTTCCAATACTTTTTAGACAGAAATGAGATAGCGGATCAGAGTGGCGCAGCGGAAGCATTTGGAAGCTTTTTACACGATATAGTTACTTTTCTATTCTTTTGAAAATTGTGACTTTTGTATTTTGTACAAATTATATGTGAAAATAATTATTTATACAACTATGAAAATATTACCGTTGCGCGTTTCTGTCCAATTTTATTTTATAAATAAAAGGGTATTTTTCCGGGTCGTGACAGTTATTATCATTATAGTAAATTCTAGTGATAAATTCAGAGGAAAATCCACAATGTCAGAGCAAATCTTGTACAAATGTCCTTTTTACCCTCAATGGTCGATAAAATTAAATCATTCTAAAATTTACTTCCTAATATGATGATTAGGATAATTAATGCCAATGACAAAGTTCCCTCTATACTATCTCTCTACTTTTTTACCTATGGGTCCCTACATTACATACGGTTCTTTAATGTTTGTGTTTTATTATAAAATCAAAAAAAATAATAAAATAATTGGGTGGGATATTGAATATTGAAAAAATAGAAAAAGATTATCCTGTAATCTAATCACTCTTAAAATCTCAAGATTAAATTGAATAATCAAATTTTTCGTTGAGTAATGAAACTTTGAATTTTATATGAATAAGTAATCTCCTACAGCATTTAAATCTTAAAAAAATATCACAAACATGTGAAAAACATGAGATAAAATTAGCCACTACAAAATCTATTCAATTATAAGATTATATTAGGAAAATTTACTTTGTCATTAATATTAATAATTGGAAAACTTATAAAAATTGTAAATAATATGAGCAATTGAAACATCTATTAAAAAATCCAAAATTTATAGCTAAAATATTATATAGCAAAGAGAAAAACAAAGAAATCCAATAAATCTAGCCAATTATTGTAATATAAAAATAATTAGATGAGTTCTTCTATTCAACGGTCAAAGTTCTTACTAATAAAAATAACAAAATATAAATATTTTGAAGGAATAATATAAAAATAGAAGCAATTAAATCCTTAAATAATGCCGAGTAATAGATATTTCAAGAAAAAGAAGAAGAAGAAGAAATCCGGTAATGAATTAAGTGAGAAAGAAGCAATAATAAAATAATAAAAAGAGAAATAGAAAATTCTTTCATTTTTGGAGATATTAGATGACATTAATACAATATGAATTAAAAATAAGTATGCAATATTGATAATTGATCAAGAAGAGCAAAATAGTGACTAATTAAACTTTGCTATGGCATTATGCATTTTGCTCTAGATTTATCATTAACCTATAGTAAATCACAAATTTCTCAAATCACTGTAATTTTATATTGACATATATATATATATATATATATATATGAAATATAGCCATTCAAGCCAATAATTAATATCACATTCATATTTTCATTCGTATAGTGCGCTAATTCTCACCAGGACAATCCGTATATTTTTTTTTCTCCATATTCTATAATTAGTTAGCTTCATCTAATTTTTCCTTAGAATTGATATAAAAAAGTTTTTAGTTTTTATTTTACGTGGCACAATAAGTGTGACGCCCCTCTCGTTAGGGTTTGCCTAAGCGATTGGGGCCTACTGGCACTCACACTGAGAATTAATCCGTAGGCAAATACTCAGTACTAGCACTACCAATCGATCATGTACATAGTCGAGTGTCTCAAAGTGGAAGCGATATAGAAAACAAGCACCAGTAGTATTAACCATAGGAGTCCAATAAGTTAGAAGTGTAACTTACGTAAGAATTTATTATTACATAGAGTGAGGCAATAAAAAGGAAATGTAGAGTAATGCAAATTATCAGAATTTAACAATAAGGGACTCCCAATGCTCTATTCGATACTGGTCAACCTGCATTCTGAGGCAATGGGCAAAAATAATATCGTTTGTAAGTTCGAGTGACTTAGTGAAACCATTATAATATATGTGTAAATGTATAAAATCATAAAAAAGAAAACAATAAAAGCTTAAAAGAATGGATTTGAGTATTAGCATGATATATATCAGTGCCAAGCTATGTTTATAAATGACTAATTACAGATTTACGATAGTAAGCTGAGAGATATAGTCTCCAACTTTATAACTATCCAAAATAGTAAAATCATAAAAACCTTGTGCCTCTCCTGTCGAGAAGCCACCTCAACTATGGTCAATCGGTAGGTGTACCCCGTACCCGGGTCAATACACCGATTCAACTCTACTACAACCAACCTTTGATTGTACGCAGACTTGAATCCTACGGTATGATAGCATAGAAAAACACCCCACTATCGGTCCATTCCGCCCGATAGTCTCTTTTTGCACGCACCTGGGCCCGACTCTCCCAAGGGCGTCCCCGAAGGTGTCAATCAGTCATAAGATCAGTTCAATACAACTCACATTTACAAAAACAATATTTTTTTTTTATCTTTAATTGAATAAATAAACCATAATTCAAAGAATAATAGTATCCTAAGAAGCACATACATCCCTCAAGTGATAATGAACCATAAATCAAGTAAGATAGGTCATGCAAGAGTATATACTACATATATAGCTCAATGCCCCAGAAATGAATAGTAAAAGCTCTCACCGTAGTTAGCTAATCTTCACAGGTGTCTAAAGTGGAACCGGGAATATCAATTTGATTGTGTCCTAAAATAAGTGACAATGGCTAAAATTAGTCTATCGACTCCTACTTCTGTAAGGTAATTTCACCAAATTCAATCTTGTTAATGCACACGTATATATAGAACCCTATATACACTTAAAAACATAATCCCACATTACTGTAGTATAGAAATTATAGTTTTATGCTTTTATCCTCATTCTTGATTTCATCATATAATAATGTTACAGTTACAATTATATGGGATAGTATTCAATATTATAAATCTAAAACACTTTAGTTGAGATTACACTTGGAGCCTAATTAACTAGAACAAAGATAGAGATAAAGTAGTGTATGAACTTGGGTATATTTGTATCATCAAGTAGCATATAGGTACACGTATATATATATATATACATATAAGCAAGTTTGTGTGTATATAGGTGATAAAATAACTTACACACACACACACACACACATACACATATATATGCCATATGTATTTAGATAAGTAGGTCGATAACCACCATTTTTTTTCATTACGTACACACATACATATAGATAGATACATAAGCAAGGTGGTGGATATATATATATATATATGGGTGATATAAATAATTCATACACGTATGTATATAAATAGTAATTAAGTTTAATTAGCAATAACTTTAACCTTAATGTAAAAATATCAATGCTAAACAGCTTTATAAATTAAGAATAATCAAAATAAAATAAAACACTAATAATAATAATAATAATAATAGCAAATTAATCACTTAACTTGTATACGCGTGTGTGTGCATATATATATATATATGACACAATTTTCCTCCAGTTTCAAATGCCTAAGAACATGATGATCAAGAAGTCTAGGATTTGACATCTACTACAATAAAGAAACAAAGAAAGGATGGGCATGTAAGAGTTCACCAGCTAAATCATAAAAGGAATAAGAGAGTGCGTAGCTGGTGTGAGGGAGAATGAATTTCTACATGCATATGTATATATAGTAGATGCTTTAGTTAGATTAGGCTTATAGGTGTGAAACGTGTTGTGCACAAGGTGTGATAACTAACCCCATGCACAAGGATAGAAGGATTAGTGTACTATATTAGGATGACTGTAGGATAGTTTTAAAAATTTATTTTCAAAATATCCTTCTTTATTAAAGGTTTCTCATTTTACCATTTTTAAATAGTGATTTACTCTTTGGATAGTAATTTCATTGTTCAAAATTTCATTATTTGCTTTATTATCCAAACTTTTAAAGTATTTATATTTTTATACCTCCAATTTTAATAAAAGTAAGGTATATCCCAATTTTCATAATATATGAACTTTATTAGTTTTATTCTTTCTAGATTTTTACAATTCATAAGCATATAATTTTCTAGGGTTCTATCTTCTTCCCAAAGTTCTTTTAGTTCTTTGTCTAGTTGTTCTAGCTCTTTAACATAGTTTTTAAAAATTTCGTGGTTTATATTTTTATTGATAAAATCAAGAACATAATCTTCTTTATTATTATATATTGCTATAAGAATTCTTAAATCTTCAGGTAGATCCTTTAGTGGTTTTAAAATTGCTATTTTATTTTTATAATTGTTTTTTCTTTTAAATTGAGTTTTTATGATATCAAAATCTTTTCCCATTTTTCTATGTCAAATAATACATTCGCACAAATCTCATAATTAATGATGAAATACTCTAAAACCATATATTTTCGTAACATCAAGTAGAAAAATCTTACTATTTAAATCTTTCAAAAGTATATTACCTCCTTGAAGTTCCAATTCTTTAATCCTCCTTCCGGACTCGTCTTCAATCACCTCGACAAGCCTGACTGGTTTTAGCCCAAATGCCCTCCTAGCTTCACGGGACTTATGATTCCAAACAGCTATTGTCTCGAACGGTGTAATCACTATGGCATTCGTAGGGTTAGAGAATTTTGGAAAAAAGAGGAGAAATACAAACTTAAAAGATTTCTATAGAAAGATTTCAAAGCTTGAAAATTTATGAAAATAAACTGATTTTATTTCCTTCAAAAAGGATTTATACAAACATGATCTAGAAGAGGGTTTACAAAGATTTATAAAAGTTGGTTTCCTATACTATGGATATTTTTCAGAGTGAGAAATCAATTTGAATTTTTCGATCCAGTTTTTTCCAATGCTTTACAAATGAAAACTTAGCACAATTTATAGAACCAAAATCTAACTATTCGGACTTCAAAGTTTTATTTGGCGTCCGGTGTCCTAATCTTTATGCGTTGGAATCCTTATCTTTATCTTTTTTATCATCAGAAGTCAAAAGCTGCCTCCCACAGCTGTCTGCCATAATGTTTTAGTGGATGATGACGTCATGGCATCCGTCACTCCTTGCACTGACGTAAGTGCTTACATCATGATTTGCAATAACCAATCATTCTGCAAGCTTTCTTCCTTCTAGTCTCTGTGCAATAGAATTCATGTCTGAAAAATTTAGTGAGGAATTCCTTTAAAAGTGGAGATTTTATTTGTCCTCCTTTCCTCAATAAAATCCAATTGTTGGTCTATATGAGAGTTTCATATTGTCGCTCCAAAGGGAATCATCAATGGATTGAATGGCTTTAATTCCCATGGCTCTCCATTCTGTGATCCATGAGCTGGTGAACTTGAAAGATAGAAAATTATTTATACCAGTTTCAATCATTAAGTTTGTGGTTATAACATCTATGGTGATCATATGTTGGACTTCATGCCAAATGCGCATCTCAGGTTCTGGGGCTATAGAATAGAACTTGAGTACGATTTCTCTATTTCTAGCAACTTGATTGACCTGGAAATTAAAGCGGTCATGAAATTTTGAAATTTCCTTTAGATTCTTTCCAACATATAGCAGATCTAGAAATCCATAGTTTGCAAACTGAAAAACTTTATGAGGATCAACTCCAAATATGGCGGTAATTCGTGGATGAACACTATATCCTTTAGAGTAGAATAGTGTTTTGGAATTCTCCCATCTATAAGCTTCTTCAGCAACATCTTTATATTCTCTTTCCCATTTATTTGTCGGAACAAATTCTTCATTAGAAACCCGGCTATTGAAGCTTTCAGATTTATTGATTTTTATTTCAATAACTTCAGCATCACCTTGAGATTTAGAAGGTTTTTCTTTATTTTTTATAGAGTTCAAAAAGTCTTTATCAGATAATGGTTTATTATCTTGACTTCCAGAAGACTCTGCTTTATCTTTTCCTTTATTGATCTCCTTTTTATCACTCTCATTTTTAGGAGCACTCATTTTTTCTTTTTCTGTATTTCTAGAATCAAGGAACAAATCTAGACTTTTTTGAAGGAAATGGGCTCTTCTAAGTCCTTCTTGAGAAATATTTATTATTGTTTTAAAATTTAATTCTATCATATCTTTAAGAGCTTTATTACTGTCAACAATGTCTTGACAAACCAAAATAATATCATCTATCATATTCTTTAGCTCTTCAAGATCCATCTTTCTTTATAAATTTATTCTTGCAGAAAAATAAGAATTTATAAGATGATCTGTATCATCAACTCAATTTTTGAGAAATTGTCACCCATCAACGGATTTGAAAAGTCTTTACCACCAACCGTTAGATAGTGGACTAGCTATATGTATAGTGCATACCATCACTCTATTTGCATTTATAGGGAAATGCACACCCATCTCACCCATTTAAGAGTTGGAGAACTCATTCTTTTTCAAATTCTATATTTCTAAAGATGAAATCGACTAGGAAATTTTCTGAACCTTTTATATACTCTATTTTGAAACTATAAAAGGATAGGAAAACTTGCCATCTATGTAGCCTTCTATATTGGGGTGTATTTGGTAATTTATTGAAAACGAAAGATTGTATTTGGGTATTGTCGGTTTGAACTTTAAAAGGTTTTTGATATAAAAAGAGAGAGAATTTCTGAATTCCTTTTATAATGGCTAGAAGTTCTTTCTCATGGGTTGTATAGTTGACCTCAGCTTGACCGAAAGTACCACTTGTATACCTGCGTACCTCATTGAGATCGTGTGGCACCCCTTCCGCTAGGATCTTCCTATACGGTTGGAGACTGCCGACGATCGCACTGAGCACAAATTTTGAAATTCACCCCCAGTACGAACGCCTAACTTAACAATACGCAGTAGAGGTAAAGTAAAATATGCAACATGGATAATATATATCTATGTTTAGTACAATCAAGTAGCGCAACCGAGTACAATATCAAAATAGCCAACTAGTGGCATCAAATAGCAAACTACGGATTATACATCAAGACAAAGCGAAATGAAGTTTAATATAAACAACTGGAGAAGCGGCTACCATCCTATGCACTCCCATTATTCTGATTCTGAGGCAATGAACAGAAAGAAACGAGGGGTTAAGTCCAAATGACTTAGTGAGGCCACATATAGATAGATATGTATTTGACTGAAAATGAGACTCAAAATAGTTAAATCATAGTAAAGTGCACGTAGTGTGAAATATAACTTGATAATAATAAATGAACTGAGTAATACGGACAGTGAGCCCAAGACGGAGTCTCCAACCTTATGACTACCCAAAACAGATAAATCATAAAAACACACTTATGCTTCCCTTGTCGAGAAGCCACCTGGACACTAAACAAGACGGAGATGTATCACGCGTCCGTGCAATACATCGCTCCAATCCTTACTACAGTCATCCTCCGGCTATACGTAGAAATTGATTTCACGGAATGGTATCATATAAAAGGTTCCATCGACGGTCCGTTCCGCCCGATAAAATTCCTCTTATAAGTACCTGGGCCCAAACTTCCCAAGGGCGTCCCCAAGGGTAAACGGAAATATAACGGAACCGATATGGCTCACAACTTGTCAATAAAGCAATAAATTATTTTTACACCCAGGATACATAGAAATATAATTAAAATATGATATCCCAAAGGTGTCAAAAATCATTTCGGGACAGATACAACTGACAATATTAGAGAATGCAATATTTTTGGAAATAACTCGTCTTACATCGATGGAAAATATTTTTCGAAAGATTTGATAGCATAAATTCAATAAGGTATGCTATACGAATAATATTTATATCATATAGTTCAAATCCCCAGAAAGAAATTGACAAAGCACTCACCTTAGGAGTTTATCAAGTTTATAGATTTGTTTCGGCTAGATCAACTTGACTTCCCCCTAAAATTTACATTAATAGCTATAATTAGGATACTACTTAGTAATCTTTATATAAAGAATAACCTAACTACTTATATTCTTGAACTAACACAATACTCATAGAATCATAATTTAGAAATTAAGACAGTAACTTATACCTAGTATCCACTTTACGAAAATATTGTACATTTTCACATAATCTCATATAAAAACATAAGAAACATATTCTCATATTTTAAATTATAAAAGCATAGTAAAACCATATTTTGGAATGATAACTAAGCATGCTTTATTCCTAATTTTATGAACATAGAGCATAATTACGACTAAAAAAACATGCTTTCTAGCAAGTATTCAAAAGAATAGCATTCAAGAAAATAGTATGTAACATAAAACTTATGTCTAAGTTAATCATGAAATTTCAACTTATGAAAATCACTTAAAAAATAATCAATCTACTAAACAAAGAGCATTGAAGCATGCTTGGCAAGAACTTTTACTCATGAGCATTGAAGCATGTTTTTAGCAAGAACTTTTACTCAAGAGCATTGAAGTATGCCTAAACAAGAACTTTTACTCAAGGTAGAAATAACACTCTTATTTATGGGTTTAAGCAAGGTTTCTACCTTCAAGAGTGTGTGAGGGAAATAAGGGAGTATAAGAAAGGCTAATAGGTATATATGTATAAAAAAAAGAAGGTTTTATTGATATATATATATATATAGGTGGGGAAGATATGATATAAATAGAGAGTGGTTTCTATGTTGAGAGTGGAGTAAGTATGGGTGGTTGTTTTTAGGCGGGATTTTGTATGTGTGTGTGTGGGAGAATGAAGACAGTGATCCCCTTTTTATAGAGTTTAGGGCAAGAAATAGGATTTTTATAATATAAGGTCAATTTATAATAAATGCATAGAAGATAGGATAAGATATGATAATATAGGATAAGATAAGATAAGATAGGATAAGATAAGAAAAGATAAGATAAGATAGGATAAGATAGGATAAGATAAGATAAGATAGGATAAGATAAGATAAGATAAGATATTTTAATAGAATATGAACAAAAAATCAAATAAAATCTGATATTTATTGGCCTAATATTATAAAATCTGAAATCATATCTTTACTTTATTAAAATTTTGAATTTGTACTTATTTATGTTTGTAAAAATCGAAAATTAGGGTTTTAGGGCATAAAATTAGGTTTTTAGGGCCTAAAATTCGAAAATTCATAAATAATTTAGAAAAATTCCAAAATGATGAAATTTGATCTTTATAAATCTGAAATTATATGTATATTTTCTAGAAATTAAAAATGTTTTAGTTATATTTTCGAAAATTGCAATTTAGGACATAAGATTTCGAAAATTGTGTTAGAATATCAAATTCGTTTAAAATTTGAAAAATCATGTGATTATCAGGTCACATAATTCACATATAAAAGAAGGATCATACAAAACATGAAATATTAGTAAGCATGCGCGTATATTATAAGAACCGGTTTATATCGTTGTTATACCAAAAATGGGGATGTCACAACTCTCCCCCCTTAAAAGAATCTGGACCCCAGATTCTTACCTGATTGAATAGCTCCAGACAATATTTACGTATTTTCTCTTCGGGTTCCCAAGTTGCCTCTTCGACTTGATGGTTTTGCCATAATTCCTTGACGAGTGGAATTTTTCGATTTCTTAACTCTTGGAACTTTCGATCTAAAATGCGAATAAGTTTTTCTGTATAGGTAAGGTTAGGTTCACGGGGTAAGTTTTCAGGTGGAAGGATATGGGTTTCATGAGGGTAGTATTTTCGGAGGTGAGATACGTGAAATACGTTGTGGATTCCTATTAGGCTAGGTGGTAAGTCTAGTCGATATGCGACTTCTCCTATTCGCTCTATGATCTCAAATGGTCCAACATACCTGGGATTCAATTTTCCTCCTTTACCAATCCTTGTAAATCCCTTTCTTGGAGAGACTTTAAGGAATACTCGATCCCCGACTTCAAACTCCAGTTTTCTTTGTCGTTTGTCTGCATAATTCTTTTGTCGATCCTGGGCAACCTTCATCTTTTGTTTGATAATTTGCACTTTGTCAATTGCATCTTGGATGAGTTCAGGTCGTACTGCTCTATGTATTCCATCCTTTGTCCACCACCATTCATCCAAGTCCCAATATAGCGGTGATCGACACTTTCTTCCATACAAAGCTTCATATGGTGCGATCTGTATTGAAGCTTGATAACTATTGTTATAAGAAAATTCAATCAAGGGCAAATGTTTATTCCAGCTGTCACAAAATTCCAATACACACATTCTCAACATGTCCTCCAAATAAGCTATCAATCTTTCTGTCCGCCCATCCGTTTGTGGATGTGAAGCTGTACTGAATTGCAATTTAGTGCCCATATGCCTTTCTATGCTTTGCCATAATCTAGATGTGAACTTAGGATCCCTGTCTGAGATGATACATGTAGGAATGCCGTGGAGTCTCGTGATCTCACGGTGGTAAAGTTCTGCTAAAGTTTCTACTCGATCAGTCGTTTTAACAGGCAGAAAATGTGCTGACTTGGTTAACCTATCCACGATTACCCATATGCTATCATATACACCTCTTACCTTAGGTAATCCTACTAGAAAATCTATAGTTACTTGATCCCATTTCCATGTTGGAATCGGTAATGGTTGTAACATTCCTCTCGGCTTTTGGTGTTCTCCTTTGATCTTTTGACATGTCAAACATCTTCTTACAAAGTCTGAGATATCTCTCTTCATACCATTCCACTAATAATACTGTTTAAGATCTCAATACATTTTTGTTCCTCCTGGATGAGCGGTATATGGTGTCTTATGAGCTTCTTCTAAAATCTCTTTCTTCATTTCTTCAGGTATACATATTCTGCCTTTGTAACGTAAAATCCCTATATCATCAATCCCATATTTCTCATTTGTACTTTCCCCTACATGGGCAATTTGCTTCTGACTCCATTATCCTTTGCTTGCTTTTCCCGGATCTAAGTGACTAGCTCCGATTGAACAGTTAGATCTGCTATTTGAGCATGAGTCTTTATGATAAAGTTATTTTTGGATACGCCAATTCCACTGCTTAATTGTGCTAATCCGGCTTTTCTACTAAGAGCATCGGCAACTAGTTGGCTTTCCTGGGCTAATATTGGATCTTACAATCATAGTCCTCCAAGAATTCCAGCTATCTTCTTTGTCTCATGTTGAGGTCCTTCTAAGTGGGTAAGTTCTTTAAGCTTTTGTGATCTGTATAGACCTTAAAGGTTGTCCCATACAGATAATGTCTCCATTTGGCCAAAGTAAATATAATTGCTGCTAACTCAAAATCATGGGTCGGATAATTACACTCATGAGAGCGAAGCTTTCGTGATGCGTAAGCAACCACTTTCCTCCCATTTTCCATTAACACACACCCCAAACCTTCTCTAGATGCATCAGTGTAGACGACAAAATTTTCATTTCCTTCAGGTAGTGTCAGTACTGGGGCGATGGTTAAACGTCTTTTTAATTCTTGAAAACTAGCTTCGCACTTTTCATTCCATTGGCAAGGAGAGTTCTTGCGGGTCAATTGAGTTAAGGGCTCTGCAATTTTTGAAAAATTTTGTATGAATCGCCGATAGTAACCTGCTAAACCCAGAAAACTTCTTACTTCAGTTGGAGTCTTCGGACGCTTCCAATTATTACAGCGTCCACCTTGGAGATCAACTTCAATTTTGGTCTTGGAAATTATATGCCCTAAAAAAGTAACATTTTCTAACCAAAAGTCACACTTACTAAATTTCGCATATAATTTGTTTTCTCGTAACGTCTGTAGAACAATTCGCAAGTGTTCCGCATGCAGTTCTGGAGTCCTTGAGTATACCAGAATGTCATTAATGAAAATTACCACAAATTGATCCAAATATGGTTGGAAGACCCGGTGCATCATATCCATAAAAACTGCTGGTACATTGGTCAATCCAAAAGGGATAACAACAAATTCAAAGTGCCCATATCGAGTATTATATGATTTTTTAGGAATATCTTCCTCTTTAACTCTAAGCTGATAATATCCTTGTCTCAAATCTAATTTAGAATATACTTGTGATCCTTGTAGAAGGTCAAATAGTTCTTCTATGTGTGGGAGTGGATATTTATTCTTGACAGTCATCCGATTTAACTCCTGGTAATCAATACACATCCGAAGTGACCCATCCTTCTTTTTAACAAATAGCACTGGCGCTTCCCAAGGTGATGTACTGGGCCGAATATATTCGCTTTCTATCAATTCTTCTAGTTGCTTCTTTAACTCCTTCAGTTCAGCTGGGGCCATTCGATATGGTGTTTTTGAATAAGGCTCGGCTGCTGGTATGGTGTCGATCACAAATTCTATTTCTCTCTGAGGGGGTAATGAATTCAATTTTTCTAGAAACACATCTTAGAATTTGTGTACAACGGGAACTTCCTCTACTTTTATTTGGTCCTTCGATTTGTTGAGCAAATAGGCAATGAATCCTAGTGCTCTCTTCTTGATACACTTCTTTGCTTCAACGAAAAAGATAAGAGATATGGTTTTGGATGAACTAAGGGGGATTGTTGACATAGGTGAGTTTTGCCTTCCCAAAATAATCTTCTTAGCAAAATAATTTAGTTGGGCCTGATGTTGATACAATTAATCCATCCCAAGGATTATATCGTAGTTTTGAATAGGAAGCTCTATTAAGTCAGCGGGATATGTTTTTCCTTCAATCTTATTGGACATCCTTTCAGAACCCGATTAGTAAGATAACTAGATCCTAAGGGGGTGCTAATTTCAAAATTATAAGATAAAGGTTCTAGTAATAGCCCCAATCGATTCACAGATTCCATAAATACGAAAGAATGAGTAGCTCCAGGATCATATAGTATTTTCATAGAAATATTTAAAATTTGAGTCGTACCTTCCACTACTGCAGTTGGATCGGGCCCTTCATCTGCCTCTAGAGCGTAAGCTCTAGCTTTACTCTTGGCCTCCTGGTAGGTGGGACTTGGGTCCTTTCTTCTTGAGTTGGACCAAGGATATTAGGGTTTCGGGCTTTCGGGCACTCTTTAATCATGTGTTGATCGCTACGCATTTTCCATTCTTTTTCCAGTAGTTTGCCTTTACGTGGCTAGGATGTCCACAGTAGTTGCACCCAATTCTTTCCCTGCCTCCAAGTTGGTTAACATTCTGATTTCCTTCAGTGCGAGGGTGCTTATTGTTCCTTGCATTGGTTTGTCTGAGTTGTCCTCCACCCCCGGACTAGGTGCCTTATTCTTGCTTACCTTGTTAGTTATTTGTTTGATTTCCCGAATTTTTGCCTCAACAACCATGGACTTACTAACAGCCTGTGTATATTCCTCAATATTGGTCGCCATTAACACCCATCGGATTTTAGGCCGCAAACCTTGGATGAATCGTTTGGTTTTTCGCCTTTCATCATTCATTATATGTGGGGCATGTTGTACCAAACGAGCGAATTTGGCCTCATATTCCGCAACAGTAAGGATCCTTTGAATCAAATCCATAAATTCTTTTTCTCTTGCATCCCGAACTATTTGGGGTATAAATTTATCAGAAAAATCCTTCAGAAAATTTGTCCAAGTTACAGGGGTTTGGTTGGCATTCTATCTTTGTTCCACGAGCTTCCACCAGTTGCGGGCTACTCCTTCCATCAGAAATACGGTGAACTCCACTTGTTCCTTTTCATTACAACGCAAAACCTTAAAGATCCTGGTAATTGCTGCTACCCAGGATTCAGCCTTTTGATCGTTCGGCTCCCCATAGAATTTTGGTGGGTTGAAGCGCAAGAAGCGATCTAACACCCTATCATCCGACTGGTGATTTTGATTTTGTTGGCTAATTTCTCTCCAAACTCCAACTATTTGGCTCAGAATATCATTATTATTTCCTTGGTTTGGAACATGATTTTCTTCTGGGTCCAACCTTGTCGGGGGTCCTTGAAGACGGTTTCCTTGGGGTTGGGTTACAGTAGGGTGAGTTGGTTCTGGGGTTGGTTGGAAGCGTAAGCGGGTACGTGTAGCTCCTTTTCGTGGCGCCATCAAAATTCTAAGTGTTACGGATTCGAATCTAGGGAATAATTATCAAAACATGATTATCACATAAAGTTATGCACAAAACTTCACTACATCATGTATATAACATGGGATAGCATATTCGATAATCACAAATAGAGCACATATACACATAGTGATTTAGTTAGAAGAAAGACTAGATGCATGCATGCTTACCTATATATAACACATGGTTATAACCTAAACCTAGGCTCTGATACCACCGCTGTGGCACCCCTTCCGCTAGGATCTTCCTATACGGTTGGAGACTACCGACGATCGCACTGAGCACAAATTTTGAAATTCACCCCCAATACGAACGCCTAACTTAACAATACGCAGTAGAGGTAAAGTAAAATATGCAACATGGATAATATATATCTATGTTTAGTATAACCTAGTAGCGCAACCGAGTGCAACATCAAAATAGCCAACTAGTGGCATCAAATAGCAAACTATGGATTATACATCAAGACAAAGCAAAATGAAGTTTAATATAAACAACTGGAGAAGCGGCTACCATCCTATGCACTCCCATTATTCTGATTCTGTGGCAATAAATAGAAAAAAACGAGGGGTTAAGTCCAAATGACTTAGTGAGGCCACATATAGATTGATATATATTTGATTGAAAATGAGACTCAAAACAGTTAAATCATAGTAAAGTGCACGTATTGTGAAATGTAACTTGATAATAATAAATGAACTGAGTAATACGGACAGTGAGCCCAAGACGGAGTCTCCAACCTTATGACTGCCCAAAACAGATAAATCATAAAAAAAACACTTATGCCTCCCTTGTCGAGAAGCCACCTGGACACTAAACAAGACGGAGATGTATCACGCGTCCGTGCAATACATCGCTCCAATCCCTACTACAGTCATCCTCCGGCTGTACGTAGAAATTGGTTTCACGGAATGGTATCATATAAAAGGTTCCATCGACGGTCCGTTCCGCCCGATAAAATTCCTCTTATAAGTACCTGGGCCCAAACTTCCCAAGGGCGTCCCCAAGGGTAAACGGAAATATAACGGAACCGATATGGCTCACAACTTGTCAATAAAGCAATAACTTATTTTTACACCCGGGATATATAGAAATATAATTAAAATATGATATCCCAAAGGTGTCAAAAATCATTTCGGGACAGATATAACTGGCAATATTAGAGAATGCAATATTTTTGGAAATAACTCGCCTTACATGGATTGAAAATATTTTTTGAAAGATTTGATAGCATAAATTCTATAAGGTAGACTATACGAATAATATTTATATCATATAGTTCAAAGCCCCAGAAGGAATTGACAAAGCACTCACCTTAGGAGTTTATCAAGTTTATAGATTTGTTTCGGCTAGATCAACTTGACTTCCTCCTAAAATTTAGATTAATAGCTATAATTAGGATACTACTTAGTAATCTTTATATAAAGAATAACCTAACTACTTATATTCTTGAACTAACACAATACTCATATAATCATAATTTAGAAATTAAGACACTAACTTTTACCTAGTATCCACTTTAAGAAAATATTGTACATTTTCACATAATCTCACATAAAAACATAAGAAACATATTCTCATATTTTAAATTATAAAAGCATATTAAAACCATATTTTGAAATGATAACTAAGCATGCTTTATTCCTAATTTTATGAACATAGAGCATAATTACAACTAAAAAAACATGCTTTCTAGCAAGTATTCAAAAGAATAGTATTCAAGAAAATAGCATGTAACATAAGACTTATGTCTGATTTAATCATGAAATATCAACTTATGAAAATCACTTCAAAAATAATCAATCTACTAAACCAAGAGCATTGAAGTATGCTTGGCAAGAACTTTTACTCATGAGCATTGAAGCATGCTTTTAGCAAGAACTTTTACTCAAGAGCATTGAAGCATGCCTAAGCAAGAACTTTTACTCAAGGTAGAAATAACACTCTTATTTATGGGTTTAAGCAAGGTTTCTACCTTCAAGAGTGTGTGAGGGAAATAAAGGAGTATATGAAAGGCTAATAGGTATATATGTATAAAAAAAAAGATTTTATTGATATATATATATATATATATAGGTGGGGAAGATATGATATAAATAGAGAGTATTTTGTGTGTGGGTGGGTGGGGAGTGTGGGTGGGTGTTTTTAGAGTGGAGTGAGTGTGGGTGGGTGTTTTTAGGCGGAATTTTGTGTGTGTGTGGGGGGGGGGAGAATGAAGATAATGGCCCCCTTTTTATAGAGTTTAGGGCAATAAATAGGATTTTTATAATATAAGGTCAATTTATAATAAATGCATAGAAGATAGGATAAGATATGATAAGATAGGATAAGATAAGATAAGATAGGATAAGATAAGATAAGATAAGAAATTATATGTATATTTTCCAAAAATTAAAAATGTTTTAGTTATATTTTCGAAAATTGCAATTTAGGATATAAGATTTCAAAAATTGTGTTAGAATGTCAAATTCGTTTAAAATTTGAAAAATCATGTAATTATCACGTCACATAATTCACATATAAAAGAAGGATCATACAAAACATGAAATATTAGTAGGCATGCGCGTATATTATAAGAACCAGTTTATATCGTTTTTAGACCAAAAATCGGGATGTCACAGATCAGTTTTAAGTAATGCTGCCGAATAAAGATCTGAAGCATCCGTTTGTATAACTAATCTATCATTTTCATCAGGAAGGTTTAATTCAGGCAAAGTTTTACATTCTTCCTTTAGATTTTTAACAATCTCTGTGTGTTGATTACTCCATCCTTTAGTATTATTTTTCCGAAGCAATTTTTGAATCTCATGATTCTTTTTATCAAGATTTATTATGAATCCCTCAGCATAATTTAGCAACCGAGAAATTTTTGAATTTGATTTCTATGTTCCAATTTATCAGGAAATTCACAATTTTTCTTAGATATATGGGGTTGAAGTTTAATTCCTTTTTTATTTAATTCTAACCCTAAAAACTCAATTTCTTCTTTACAAATCATAGCCTTTCTCTCAGATAAGACTACCATTTTCTTTATAAGTTTTAGCAAATTGTAATAGATGAGTTTTATGTTCTTCTAAAGTATTAGAAGCAATTAAAACGTCATCAACATAAACAACAAGAAAATCTTTATATGTATTAAAAATTTATCCATTCTTCTTTGATATATAGAATTTACATTTTTTAATCCAAATGACATAACTAACCATTTGAACTGTTCTTGAGGAGAACTAAATGCTGTATATTGTATACTTTCAGGTTCTATTTTTATTTGCCAAAATCCTGAAGTACAATCAAATTTAGAATAGTATTTCTTTCGTTTAACTAGATGTAGTAAAACTTCTTTATTAAGGAGATAATAACTATCTGATCTAGTAAAATGATTTAGTCTTTTATAATTTATTACCATTCTAGGTTTTCCACGTTTTTTCTCAGCTTCATTTTCAACCATGAAAGCTGGGCTACTAAAAGGACTATTACTCCTTCTAATTAAAGGTGAATTTTTATATAATAATTCATTTATTTGTTTATCAAATTCTTTTCTATCCCTTTGTGTATATAACATAGGTCTTTCTTTTATAACTATATTTTCAGTTAACTCTATTTTTGCCTTTAAATCTGATTCTTTATAAAAAGCCACAGGATGATCATTATAATTTTGTTTTATCTGTCTTATTACATCTTCAAGAGTTATCCGTTTTATTGTTATATTATGTATTTTTATCGGAATTTTATCATATGGTCCACCAAGCTTTGCTGGCTGAACTCTGAATGGCTCATTTAATGGGGGTAATTTTAAATAATGATTACATTTAGTTTTTAGAATAACATAATAAAGATTCTGTGAATAAAATTGAAATTGTTGTAAGAAATCATTTCCTAACAAAATATCAGTTTCAAGGGAGTTATAATCATATATAGTATTTATGGTAATAATTTTACTTCCTAATATAATATTTACTTTATCCGCCTTTTTATTAATATGTTCGGTTTGACCCGTAACACCTTTTATTTTTATATTTCCATTCTCTTGCCATTTAGTATAGAGAAAGGATTTAAACAACATTATTCCTGAACCATTATCTATTAAGGCACATGTTGTTATATTAGTATCTTGTACTGTTAGTTGTACAAAGACACTCAAAGAAAAATTAATCCCCTTCATATTTTTTACAAAAGATTTTTATATTTCCAATTTGTAGTGTAACACTATATTTTTCTATTTTATAATAATCACATTGATTTAAGAAACTATTATCTAGAATTATATCGTAATAGTCTCCTGCCATATCACTATCTATGTAACAAGGTACAATTATTCTTAAATCTTCAAAAATTATTGAAACTTGTACCTCTTGATCACAAGTTATTAATTGACCTTCAAAGTTTTTATATTGAAATATTATAGAAGCAACCTTTGCAATTAAACCTTCATTTTTATGTTTTTGCAAGGCGATTGCTACTAGCTCCTGTATCAATTAATATATTTGGTCCCGCAATATATTCTTGACCATTAAAATATTTAGCATTTATAATCATTTTATTGGTTATGTCTTGTCTTGTAAATTCAACATTAGTAAGCGGTAACCTACTAACAACTTTTCTAGATATAGTATTTTTCCCAAAATCTATTTGTGGTATCATACTACTGCTAGATCCATATTCTAAAATGGGTTTTCTATTTATTTTAATTTCATAATCTTTTATTTCTTTAATTTCTTCTATCATTGGTAACTTTATTGTTGTTATATCCCTACATTCATTATCAATTTCAATATAAGGTTTATCTTGATATATTTTGCCATTATTACTATTAGTAAAAGCATAAATTGCTCTATAATAAAAAGTAAATGATTGACTTTTATCTCTAAGTTTTAAATCTTTTAAAAGTTGAAAATGTAAACTTAAAGTATCATTTATATTCTGATTATTTATATCAACATCATTTTTATTCTGATTATTTATATCAACACTATGTTTTGGATAACAATCAAAATGAAATTGAGAATATATTAAATTTCCTTCAACTGTTTTCAAATGACTATTTTTAGCATCTATAAATCTTTGGTTATGAAGTGAAATAACCATAGGACTATCTATTCCATCTCTAAATAAAGCTTTAACTAGGATTTGAATCCTACCAAGATAAACATATTTTATTTTCTTTCTTACTTCTTTATTTTTGATTTTATTTAAAGCTTAATTTATTGAGGATTTAGTAAGCAAATTTAATCTAATTTGCCCTTTAGTATGTTCAACATTTATAGATTTTTCAACTATATGATAATTATAAATATTTATCTTTTCTCTTTTTATGAAATCACCAAAAGACTTAAAAATACTTTTGGTAGGGTTAGCTGCATCAAGTTTTAAACCTTTTAATTTTACTAAAGTTTCTTGATCAAAGTTTATTCGTTGAGCATAACCTTCTGATCTTTCATAAATTTCTACTTCTTTATCTGAATCTTCAGTTTCAATTATATCTTTATTCATTTTCAGAATTACTAGAGTAATTTTCTTCTACAATATATATTTCTTTATCTAAATAATTTTCTATATCAGAAACTTCAGATAATTCATCTTGAAGTTCTATAAATTCAGCTTCTATACTTCGAATCTTTTTAGGTTTTTTATATTCTGGTGATTCATGTCCAATTTCTCCACAATTCCAACATTGGCATTGTGAAAGGTTTTTATTTCTTTTATAATTAGGTCTTCTTTTAAAATATCTTCCTTTTGATTTTATATTTTTCTTTTGAAAATTATTATATTTTTCATACTTCTTTTTATGAAACATTTTTTTTTATTAATTCTTTCTTTATTACATCTTCATTGATTAGGTACCTCAAATTTATTACAATATATCGGTAAAATTTTTTTAGTTCTTCTATATAAATCTTGAGATTTACATAATTTGCTTAACTTTGAAAAGAGGAAGTTAATCCTTCTTCCTAGAATTGAAGTTGAATCTTTATTTTCTTCCTTCCATTTATTCATTATATATTTATTCCAGTGGCGTGGAAGTTTTAAAAAGTACATACTAAGATATATACTCTGAACTTCATTACTATAATATTGAGTATAATAATATTCCTTAAATTCACAAGTATATTGTTTTAAATTCTTCATACTACAAATTCTAAAATTTATTAAGTTAGTTCTTGCTTCTTCTTTTTCTTTAACACTTTCTTTATCAGGGTCATACCAATTTTCTCTTAGAAATTCACTAGAAAGATAAGTAACTAACATTTCAATTCCTTTATCAGTAGTATCTATTATTTTAGTTTGTACATTTCTTTTTATCAAAGCTTTAGTATTTTCTGTTAATCCTTGCCACCAATTGAAAACAATACCATCAAATGTAGCAATTAAATAATCTATTTGTCTATTAGATATCCATGTATCATCAGCGTTGTATAAAAAGAAAACTTTCATAGAAAACTTTCATTGTATTTGCCCATGAAATTATAGTTTTTTTAGTATCTTTTTCGTAATCTATATTTAATTTAGAACCTCCATGATTTATAAGTTCACTATAATTAGTATCTGGAGTAAATTTATCTAGTTGTTTATAATATTTATTTTTCTTTATATGGTCATAATATTGCCTTCTATATTTAGGAATAGGCATCATTTCTAATTCCTCCGTTTCCATATCTTCTGGTTTTATTGTACCACTTGGGCCTCCAGTTGTATTATTAGTGTTAACTAATACTTTATAGTCCTCTATTTCAAAAAGATCTATCTTTTCAAATCGATCAATTAATTCATTAATTTCATTCACTTTATCTTTCTCAGATTTAGAATTTTGTTCTTTAGGTGGATTAGATGATATAGCTATATCTCTACCCTTTTCTTCCTTTTTAAGGGCTTCTTCTTCAGCTAATATTTTAGATATTTAACATTAATCATATATGCATCAAAGGAATTTGGATACACTGTTTCTTTAATAGTTTTTATTGGCTTTATTATAATTTCTCTTTCTTTTATTTTCTTGTTGAATTTATTTTTCTTAAGACAAATATTCTTTATTAAATCTTCAACGTTTGAATTATAAATTTTTAAGATTTGAACCTCTGTTTTTAATTCTTTAAGTTCTTGACTTAGAACATATAGTACTTCAAGTATTTTATTCATTCCTGTATTTAATTCTTCAATATTTTTATGTATTTTATCCATTTGTATTTTTTATATCTTTTCCAAGATATTTGAGCATTTTTTTGGGTAGCTTTTATCTTTTGTTTGCAACTTTGTATTTTTGTTTTATTCTCTTCTATTTTAATGTGTTCATATTCTTGATTATATTCTTCAAGAATTATATTTAAACTTAGAATTAGATTTATACTATGTATCCATCGTTTAAGATATTTATTTGTTTTCATACGTGACTTAAAACATCAAGCCCTTCATTTATTTGGTTTATTTTGTTTTCCAAAATACAAATTCTAAACACATCTTCTCTATGATAAGCGGGTTTTCTTAAAATAAAATCCAACTCCTTTTGATATAGATACAATTCTACTCGAAGCCTATGTAATGTATAATTAGGCATTGCTAAGTAGAATCATTACGGCTCTACATGTTTTATAAGCCTTTAACTTTCTATAGTACAATTCTCTTATTTCAGCATATTTATATTCCTTGGATTCTTTCTCTAGAGACATTAAAATCTTGAGATTCTTTTCAACCTTTTGGAACCTTTTAGTGTGTTGAAACAGTTTATTCTTCATGGTGAAAGTAACTGCCAATCAGTTTCATCACATGAGAAATCACAAGATAACAATTCAAAATTTAAGTTATCCCTAAATTCTTTATCATTTATTTCATATAAATAAATAAATAGTTCTTTAATTATTAAAAGATTTATGATTGATAATTTTAATAATTCTAAATATTCCATAAGTTATAATTTTTTATTGATCTTTATGGCTCTGATACCAATTTGAACATGGGGTTTTACTTGATTTATCATTAAATTTTTTTAAAAAAAATAATAAATAATAATTAAAAAATTTAAAATTTATGTTTAAACAATGTAAACAAGGATGGTTGTGCATTTTTATATTTTACACTAATTTTTAAAGAAATGTTTTAGGTGAAATGATCCAAAATACTTTAGGATGGATTTTAGTGAAACAAAGAATAAAAGTTGGTTTTCTAAGAAAACACTCCGGCCCACATGAACAGTAAAATCGAGGTTTGAAAAGGTAATCTAGGGTATTTTTAAAAGGTTTTAAAAAAGTGGGTTATTTTAAAAATTTAAAAATTAAAAGAGGGTATAATAAAAATTGTTTCCTATAATTAACTATATTAACAATATAGACCCCATAATTTCTATTTGTGAATAAATGTTCAACCAAATTACTATCTAATTATAAAAAGCAACGTATAGAATTATACAAAGATTTCTTATTATATCCTATTCCCAAACTTGTAAAGAAATTTGGGGTGTTACAACTCTCCCTCTCTTAAGAGAATTTGGTCTCCAGATTCTAACCTGAGTGAGCGAATAACTCCAGGTAATGTTTACGCATCTTCTCCTTGTGTTTCCAAGTTGCTTCCTCTACTTTATGGTTCCGCCATAGCACTCTCACCAGTGGGATCTTTCAATTCCTGAGTTCTTGAAACTTCTGGTCTAGGATGCGTACTGGCTTTTCCTCATAGGAGAGTTTAGGTTCGAGAGTTAATTCGTCATGGGATATAATATGCGTCTTGTCGGGATAATACTTTTGTAGCTGTGAGACATGAAATATATTGTTAATGCCGTTGAAGTTGGATGGTAAGTCCAACTTGTATGCGACCTTGCCTATTCATTCTATAATCTCAAAAGGTCCAACATATCTGGGACTAAGCTTGCCTCGTTTACTAATTCTTCTGAATCCTTTTATTGTTGAGATTTTAAAGAATACTCGATCCCCAACTTCAAACTCCAAATCCCGTAGCCTCTTGTCCGCGTAACTTTTATATCTATCTTGAGTTGCTTTCATTCTCTACCTTATAGTTTGTACTTTCTCAATTGCATCCTGGATAAGTTCAAGTTACACTGCTCTATGAATCCCATCTTTTGTCCATCTCCACTCATCCAAATTCCAATACAATGGTGATCGACACTTTCTCCCATACAAGGCTTCATAAGGCGCCATTTGGATGGAGGCTTGATAGCTATTATTATAAGTGAACTCAATTCAAGGCAAGTGTTTACTCCAACTATCACTGAAATCTAACACACATGATCTCAACATGTCTTCCAAATACCCTATGAATCTTTCAAACTGCCCATCAGTCTGTGGATGTGAGGCTGTACTGAATTGTAGTTTAGTCCCCATTTGCTCCTGCAGGCTTTATCATAACCGAGATGCAAATTTTGGTTCCCTATCCGATATAATGGATGTTGGGACTTCGTGGAGTTTTATAATCTCACGATGATAGAGCTCAGCTAAAGTTTCAACTCTATCATTTGTCTTGACAGGCCAGAAATGTGCCGATTTAGTTAGTGTATCTATGATGACCCAAATACTATCGTAACCACCCTGTACTCTCGGTAATCCTATCAAAAGGTCCATAGTGACCTAATACTATTTCCATATCGGAATTGGTAATAGCTGCAAGGTACCTCCTGGCTTCTGATGCTCTCCTTTAACTTTCTGACAAGTTAAACATCTCTTTACAAAATTTGAGATGTCTCTTCATATCGTTCCACCAGTAGTTTCATTTGAGGTCTTGGTACATTTTTGTACCCCCAGGATGGACAGAGTATGGTGTGTTATTCGCTTCTTCTAGGATATTTTTCCTCAACTCTTCCGGTACACATATTCGTGTTTTGTATCATAGAATTCCTAAGTCATCTAGCCCATATTTCTTATTTGCATTTTCTTTTATTTAGGTTAGCCGCTTCTCGCACCACTTGTCATCTACTTGGATCTCACAAATTTTGGAGATTAGCTCATATTGGATTGACAAGTGTGCAAGTTGAGCGTACGATCTTATTAGGAAACTCTCTTGATAAGGTTTCAATACTTCGATTCTACCATCTAATTGTCCCAATTCGGCTTTTCTACTAAGGGCATCAGCTACTACATTGGCTTTTCCTGGGTGATACTGAATCTTGAAATCATAATCCTCCAGGAATTCAATCCATCTTCTTTGCCTCATGTTGAGTTCCTTTTGCGTGAATAGATACTTCAAACTCTTATGATCCGTATACACTTCAAAAGTTGTCCCATATAAATGATGCCTCCATTTAGCTAAAGCAAATATAATTGCAGCCAATTCGAGGTCATGGGTTGGGTAATTCTGTTCGTGGGGTCGGAGTTTTCGGGATGCGTATGCAATTACCTTACCATTTTGCATCAATACACACCCCAAACCTTTTCGTGACGTCCATGCACATGGATAGAAGGATTAGTGTACTATATTAGGATGAGTGTAGGCGCAAGGTGGCACGTTTTCACGAGTTAAAATCCAGTTTTTTCCCATTTTTTTCACTTTAATTACCAAATAGCCTATACTCAACTATATTAACAATATAGACCCATAATTTCTATTTGTGAATAAATTTCCAACCAAATTAGTATCTAATTATAAAAAGCAACGTATAGAATTATACCAAGATTTCTTATTATATCCTATTCCCAAACTTGTAAATAAATTTGGGGTGTTACAATAAGTAAGTCAATCATTCCCTCAAAATCACTATCTATTTCTTATGTTATTCCTATAATTTGTTTTTTCTTTAGTTACTTACTTAATTTTTCATTGAACACATCCTATTTTCAATTTATATAATTTAAAATTTTTGTTGTTCACAATAACTAACATAATCTTCTCCTTGTCAACCTCCACCCCTGAACTAGATATCAAATTAAACTTGATTTCTCATAATTAAACTCATTTATGTTTTCAACTAGAGTTGTATCTAGTGGCATGTCTTACTATGGATGATCTTTGACCGTAATACTCCGATTCACATTTTGAAAAATTATTAATGCTCATTAAAGTTGATTTTTGATATATATATATATATATATATATTGTTTTGCCTTAAAAAATAGATTGTGTGAAGCATTCAAAATATCCTTTTCTCTTTTGAGTTTCTAACTTTAAAGTTTATTATTTTTCTTTTCTGTATTCATATTATTTTACGATAGGAAGCAATAGTTATGAAAATCAATTGCTTTTGTATTCATTCATTTACTATATAATTCTTGATATCAAACACATTTGGTGTGTGTAGCATTTACATTATTTATTTTTTTACTCAATCATGTAGTTATGTAATATGAGGTGCATCTTTTAATGTATTTCTTTTTGTATCAGAATATTTGGTCTGAATGATATATCTTATCAAAAGATAAGGAGTGGTTGAATAGAAGCTTTTTTTTTCTTGTTAATTAATAATTGTTAAACTTTTCTTATAGCTCCTAGTGCACATTGCATAAGTAAAGTCAACTTCTTTCAAACTTGTAACTATTGCGGTTTTTTTCTTCAATTATTGCAATGATTTTGTTTAGTTTTTTCAATCCAACATATCCCTATAAATTATAATATATTATTTAGCTTTACACTTATACAATAATTATGAGCTAAAAAATAATTTAAATTAATTATGTAATTTCCTAACCTAATTGTATTGTTAAAAAGTATAATATTTTATGTATATGCCACAATTTTCCAACCACTGAAGCACATGCATATACCAATTTTTATATATCTATCTATCTCTCTCACTCTATATAATAATAGTAGTAATAATAATAATAATAATAATAATTTCTGCATATGCTATAAATAAAGTCATATCAATTGCACATATAATCATCTGTCATAAACATGTTCGTACTTATTTGGGCCCGAAAAAATAAATTTCTGTATCGATTCGAAGTGGGCTGATATTGGTCCTTTTCACCATGCCGAAATGAAATTAATAAGGCCCAGGTCACTTTGACGAGTACACAGAGACCTATGGTGGAGGTCCAGGCTGAAATGAAATAACGGCCCATGGCCCAGTCAGCTGGAATATAAAACCAGAAAAGTAAGATAAATACAGGAATAATCAGATCCCTTATTTTTAGGGGTTGCTAGATGGGCATAACTAACTAGATAAAGATAAGGCAAAAAGTTATATCTGAACACGCCCAGAATAAAGGGCATGTACGTCTGGATATTTGAAATCCAGATGACATGGCATAACTGCCATATCCTAAAAATAAGGATGGCCATCTGTATTAAGTGGCCAACCCGGAACAAGATAGGTAGTTTCGAGAATAAAGGGTGACGGTTGCAGCTTAAAACCTATAAAAGGGAGCTGAATTCACCATTTGAAGGAATAGAACAATCAATCAACACAACACAACTCTTCCAATTAAGAAGTCAACACTACTCTGATTTTTCTTAGTTTAAAATGAACAAAGATTAGCTTTAGTTCAGTAGGTAGAAAACTGTTACGAGTGTTTGTAGCCATACCTTATTTGGCTCGAAGTGAGGATATCAATGCACTCATTCCGTAACGTCACGAGGTCGTAACCATCACTCACTTGGATTGGGCCCGATTCGAGGTGAGATATCAAGACGACGTAGTGGTACCTAGCATCTATATCGAGCGCATGCATGAAGAGGAGTACAGACAGAGTCAATCAATGCTCATCGGAGTGATCAACCTCAGAATACACCCAAAGGTAGATATGGCCGGAGTCATCAATGTGGTCGATTTGTAGCTAGAGTTCTTAGGGACTACTTAATGTATCTTCGTCATAGATATGGCCCGAGTCATCAATGCGTGTGTCTGTAATTGAGTCCTATAAAAGTTCGTGTGGTGAGTAGCCATCGTCTTCAAATATATTTTCTCTTCAATTTAAGGTTTTTTCGACCCTTTTTTATTTTTGAGAGTGCTAAAGTGTTAAGTCCTACATTGAGTTGTAGGCAAGTCGAACCTCAGGGGTGGTGTTTGCCTACTCCGATTCAATCATTTTTTAGATAGAAGTTTTAGGCGCACCACATCATTTTTCAGTTCAAACTTCAAGACTTCCACTTGTGTGTACCTGCACACTGGCACGCCTGCACCCGAACGCCAAGAGTCCACTTCAAATTGGTTGTTTTCCTATCGAACTCAGTCGGTTCGATCCCAAAGCGACCACTCTGGCACGACCGGAGAAAAGTTATGCAAACATATCTTTTTGGCACACCCGGTTGGACCGCACTTTAGTTTTCCAAAAGGTTTTGTCAGCATTTAGGTCTTAGGAAGCATGTTTTATTTCTGTCAATTGAATACTTGCATTTTGTATTGAAAAATCACAAAAAATTGAAAATTAAAATTCATAAATAGCAAGCCATGGCACCACTACGGTTAAGGAGCCAAACTAGAGCTGACCCCAGTTCAGATAGTGAAAGCGAGGCAGCCACTGATTAGAACGAAGAGATGAGTGGACATAATCCACCTCCCAACATTCAGTCTATCATTGGCAGGATTGAGCAAAATCAAAGAGCGCCTGAAGAGGCGCCGATTCAGGGAGCACCCACCTTGCTGGCCAGAGTGGCCAATTGTGGCGAAAACGCATTATATGTGATGGAAAAGTGGATCTTGGAATCTAACTGTAGATTCCAGGAGTTGATAGAAAGACAACGTAGAGAAGAATCGAAGAGGACCCAACAGATGGCCACTATTTTAGAATCACTACGAGTAACCAATCCACATTACGGAATGAACTTGTGCAATGTGGTAGCAAGAATGGATAACATTCCACCGGTGAGAGAACCTCCGCGACGAAATGAGGCTAAACAACATCACAGGCCTGACCATACTGATACACGGCCAGAACGATTAAACATTGGAGGTAATCATCACCGTGAAAGATATCCTAATATTGATACCGGCAAAAGAGTGGCGTTCGAATCCAAAGGGAAATTCTTGGAAGGAGAAGGATCGGGCTCAGGAATCATTCCGACCGGCTTGAAATCCCCTATGCAATTCCATATGTGACGAAAAGACCCTAACCTGCCACCAATCATATCCATTTCCTAATAAAAAAGATTTACTTGACAGATTATATAATTCAAATATCTTTTCTAAATTTGATTTAAAATCAGGTTATTGGCAAATTCAAATTGCTGAAAAAGATCAATATAAAACTGCTTTTAATGTCCCTTTTGGACAATTCGAATGGAAAGTAATGCCTTTTGGATTAAAAAATGCTCCCTCTGAATTTCAAAAAATTATGAATGACATTTTTACTCCTTATACTAATTTTATCATTGTGTATATTGATGATATCTTAATTTTTTCAAATAATATTGAAAATCATTTTAAACATCTTGATATTTTTAAGAAAATCATTATCCAAAATGGTTTAGTAATTTCTAAACCCAAAATGTTACTTTTCCAAACTAAAATAAGATTTTTAGGACATAATATTGAAAAAGGAAAAATCATTCCTATAAATAGGAGTATTGAGTTTTCATCTAAATTTCCTGATGAAATTAAAGATAAAACCCAGCTGCAAAGATTTTTAGGAAGCCTAAATTACATATCAGCCTATTACAAAAATCTTGCTCAAGATACAGCAATTCTGTATGACAGACTTAAAAAAGTTCCTAAACCTTGGAGTTTAGCTCATACTCAAGCAGTTCAACTAATTAAGAAAAAGGTCAGTCATTTACCTTGCTTAAATTTAGCAAATCCTAATTGGGAAAAAATAATTGAAACAGATGCCAGTGATATTGGATATGGTGGCATATTAAGTCAAGTTAATCCATTAGATAAGTCTAAACAACTTATTAGATACTATTCTGGTAAGTGGAATAATAGTCAAAAGAATTATGCTACTATTGCTAAAGAAGTTTTAGCCATTGTTAAATGTGTTTTAAAATTCCAAGATGATCTGTATAATAAACCTTTTACTGTTTTTACAGATTGTCAATCTGCTAAATTTATGTTTGAAAAAGATTTTAAACATAATGTTAGTAAAGCTATGTATGCTAGATGGCAATCTCATCTTGCTCCTTTTGATTTCATAATTAAATATAAGAAAGGTACAGATAATAGTCTTCCTGATTTTTTAACTAGAGAATATTTGCAGGTAATGAAAGATTTTATTGATGATGACATCAATAAAACCTGTATTGCTTAAATAGGTTGTAAGTTTTACTGTTTTAATGAGTAATTCTCAGTGTTGTTTGTGTTCTAATCTTGATCGTTGTTTTTCGATAACATCTGATCTTGATGGTTTGATTTATAAAGCACTCTATGTTCATTCTGATAATTTCAGATTTGTTGATATTCAGCCAAGAACTGGTTTAAAATTTTTGATTAAGGATCATAAAAATACAACTAAGTTGTACAATCTCATGAAGTTTGCATTGGTTCAAAACCATTATCTGGATAGTCCCAGAACTCTTTCTTATCATGATAAGAAATTTTTAATGTACTATTATGAAGTTTATTTTAGCACGAAAAAATATCTTGCTAAAACCATTTCTAAATGCATGATTTAAATAATTTTGCAGATGGAAAATTCCTATCTTTATCAATCTCCTGATGAGAAAGAACAGGAATATCTTCATCGTCTTTATAATTTAAAGAAAGAATGTTATGAAAATATTAATCATATGCAAGATATCCTTAATAGATTTTATCTTTCTCCAAGAGACATTTCAGACATGCAAAATAATATTCAAAATCAATATGAAGTAATTCTTGAAATTGAACAGGTTGAAAAAGGATTTCTTCACAATCCCTCTTAAACAGATGGATGGTCCATTACTTTGGAGGATTATGATCGAGAAAAAGTTACTTCATTTCTCTGAAGAAGAAAAAATTGGATGGGAATTAAATTTCTCCAATTATCTTAATAAATTAGGTTTAACAACTGAAAAAGAAATTAATCTTTTTAAAATTAAGAAAGCTAGATTTCATTTTCATGGATTTAAAAATTATCCTCTCACTTTGGCTCAAAGAGCAAAGAAAATTGATAAACAAATTTTTGTTTACAAAGAATGGTTCAAACTTTTCCCTCAACCCTATAACCCTTTTTTCCATCAATTTCAAATTGAATTAAATGAACTTTTGACACAACAACAGATTATTAAAAAGGTAATAAATACTTCTTATATTGCCTAAATAATTTTATTGCAGGAAATAATGTTTCCAAACGAAGAATCTATTCATCCTCGATACGGTAATCTCCGTAGAGGAGGCAGAAGTTTTGGTTCAAGGAAAGCCTATAATGAGGATTTCCCAGGGTTATCATCAAAAGATAGAGGTAATCCCTCATCTTATGCAGATAAAGTTAAGAACCCAGAGGTATATGAAGAAATGGGACCTCTGCCCTATACTAAGTCTGATCATAAGGAATTAATATTCCTGATTGAACCAAAGGATTTACTGTTAAATACAGATCCGTATGAAATACTTAAAAGGTATGTGGATACTAGAAGCTTCCCTTGTGAATCCGATAAGACCCGGATCATCTATGAGTTAATACTCATTAAATCTGGAACCCTTCAAGTTTATCATAATTACCCTCAAGGATCCATGGCATATTATGTTTATACTACTGTCGTAATTCGACAAGTTCTTTCTGCAGAACAGTGGGGTATAAGTACCTTACAAGAAAGAGAATTTTATAGTCCTGAGTTAAAACTCAATATTAAATATAATTATTGGGATTATATTAATGCTTTTCATAAATGTTTTTTCTATGAGAATAAAGGGAAAAAACATACTTGGATGTTTAAGCTATGTCCAACTTTAAGGTCTGAAAGTCTGCCCATGTAGGTTTATTCAATGGTGGATGACATTTGGTCCTTCCATCAAAATTCTTCCAGATATTTTTAAGACCCTTTATTCAGCATGGGTAATTCATTCTCCCATTGTCCAAAGAGCCAAACAATTAAAATTGTGGCCAGAAGGCATAAATTGTTTTCATTTTTTCATCCAATTCTCTATCCCCTGGATATGGCGTTGGGAACCAGAGATTGGTAAAACCTCTCACCAATTTCCTTGTTTAAATCGCATCTTTTTCTCCTCTTTTTGGAAAAAGATGATAACAATTGATCCAAATACACATGCCTTGCATGGCCAAGAGACTATAAACGCCATTAAAAACAGAATACATGAGGACCAAAAACAAGTTAAGGAACGTGGTCCAATTTCTCTTAAAGAGATGCTTAAGGAAGCTGCCATTAAGAAAGGAAGTCCTTTAACCAAGGAAGAACGCAAAGAAGTAATCTCTGAATATCTTTCTGAAGTTCAACAAGAAATAAATGAAAATTGTGATTTTGACATAAATCCTGAAGAATTTTCATCAGTCTCATCCTCTTCTAAAGAAGAAGTTATTGCTGGTGAATCACAAGACCCATATGCTGAAGAATCTGAAATTCAGATCGATGCTATGGTTGCTTTTTTAAATCAATCCCAGGAAAAAGCTCAAGGAAAAAAGCCAGTTCTGTAATACAGAATTCCAGTTCAGTCCAAACACAATGAAGAACGATGAAGTAAGCCATGACGTCAAGATTCATAATTGAAGTCACTGTTAAAAATACCAAATCTGCCGTTTTCAAGAAGAAGTCTCCCAAGCAATAATTTTGCCTGCTGAAACACTGTTCCCAGATGCTTTGCCGACAAGTTACTGTGTACTTTTTGACAAATTTAAAGAATTTGTTTCGAAGATAAGTTTTTGTTTGCCAGTCCTTTTCCCAGACGATAATGCGACTGCTTTTTGCTGTTTCAAGATGCCAAGGTACGATAAGAATTGAAGACCATTAAAAATTGTCTGCCACTTCACTGTTATCAGATGCTGCGAAGGACAATAATTTGCCCCTTTAAGTCATAATCAGACTTTGTAAATTATTGTGTTTACTATTTTCTTTTCGTTTTGAGTGAATCCTCCTATAAAAGGAGAACTTAGTTTAGTTGTTAGATATCAGCTTGTAATCAGTTTCTTTTATCAGTTTTATATGTTTTGTATCCTTTTGCTTTGGTACGTCCTTGTTTCATTCCTAGCGTTTCTCTTTGTAAAGCTGTATTTCAATATCGAAGAAATAAAGTTTCAAGTTTTAAGGCAGTAAACGTTTGGTACGTCTTTCTCTCCCTTTTATCAGCTTTAATTAAGCTTTATTAATGTGTTGCTAAGTGTGTTGTGTGTCAAATATTATGGAAGCTGGTTCATGATAATGGTATGATTTGTTATCATAATCTTCTTGTAACCTTACTAATGGGTTAGGGTATGTCTAATTCTCCAGTCTTGTATTTAAGGTTAAAATATTTCTGGATACAGTCTTGGTATGTATGTTAAGCTGTTGTTTTGCCCGCTGGAGCCATGGAAGGCGTTTAGGGCTGTGTGTTTGGCTTGACTGGATACCAAAGACAGGTCTAGAAAAATTTTTGTAAACAGATCCTTAAGATATGACGACAGGATTAATTATAGCTGTAATTCCCGATAAAACATCCCATTTCTTACACAAGGAACTTAGCAAGAAGATTCTGGTCCTGCTGTTTATGGTATCAGAGCCATGTCATTTGATTGAATCTAGTGGAAATATATTTGACACACTTATTGCATTTTATTCATTATGAATATCTTTAGATCTGATAAACAGACTGTTAAAAACAGTGTAAGTCATGAAGTAGATCTACCTGAAGATCTTGATTTATTAAATAAATGGTCTATCCCTAAGGTGCAAGTAACTGAGATTTATAAAATAGGTAAACTTGAAAAAATTTCATTTAAGCAAGTTGTTAAAACAACTGAAGAAACTATATCTTTAAATAAAGATGAAATGATATTACATCTTTTAAGTGAAAGAGATGTAGGACGATATAAGGATAAATATAAACTTTTACATATTGGATTAGTTCAAATTGCTTTTAAACCTTTAACCTTAGAAGGATTGCCAGAAAGTTTTTTAGCTGTCTTAAGAGATGGAAGAAACCTTAATTGGGATCAATCCATAATGGGAATAATTGAGAGTAGTCTTGCTCATGGTCCAGTATATTTTAATGTTTTCCCTAATTTACAATTATCTTTGACTGATAATAATTTATTAGAAGCCTTAACATTAAATGTTAAAACACATGGATATAATTATGCTCCAGGATCAGAAGTAATATGTATTTGTTACAGAATTTATTATAAGACACTACATACACTTAATCCGCAGTGTAGACAAAAAGATAAAATGGCTAATGAAACTATAGTCATAGAATCTAATTTTAGTAAATCTAATATTACAACAAGAAGAGCCATTAAATGGGATGAAATAAATTTTCCTGAAAATTGGATAATGGAAAAAGCTGCACCTGTCATAAATGATATTTCTGATCAACCAACTAATATTCAACAAACCCAAGAAGGTAATGTTTTCATAACTATGCCAAGAAGACAACTTTCTTTACCAAGAAATAATTTTGATAGTAAATCTAGATACTCTTTTATTTCACCAAAACCTTATCATTTACAATATCCTTCTAGAAGTTCAACTTCAAGAATTTCTGAAATTAAAAAAGATGATGATAGCGATAGTCCCGCTCGATCTGATAAATCCTTGGATTCAACAATCTATTTAAATGATCCATATAAGAATTTGAAAATTGATTCTGATAATTTCGTTTCACCAACTAAGAAAATCGATGAAATCGATCCAACTTTAAGTGAAATGGGTTATCATGTTTGACACCAAAATTGATTTAAGTCCAGGATCCCTGGCACGTCAAAAATGTAAAAATGAATTTAATCTCCCTATTTGGAATAATTTCCGAGAATGGTTTTATAAAATTTTTGATAAGACAGAATTACAAATAATTTCTGAAGAATATTATAAACATCTTTCTGATATTAATGATATAATACCTTTTGTTCAGTGGTTTATTTACAAAATAAATGAAACTTTAGAACATAAAATTGCGGTTTTAGAAAGAAATTTTCAAATCTCTCCAAATAAAGTCATTAAAGGAATTTATCCTCCACAGGATACTTTTGAAATAATAACAGAAAACCAAACCAGGTATTATACTGCTTTTGGAAAAATAATGGAAGAAAAGACTTTATTAAGTAATGCTCAAATTTTTAACAAAATAATTCAACAACAAAATTATTCAAATTTATATTTAATAATTTTGGGTGAACAAATTAATTTGGCTATAAATAGAATTGATCAACTTCTTTCAAAAACTGATCGAGTTAATCAAAAAATCAATAAAGTTTTAATTGAAAAAGAACAAGAAAAAGAAGAAACTAGTAAAGCTGAATCTAGTACTTCTTCAGTTCCAACTATTCAACCTCCACCTGAAATTAAGAATTTCAAATTTGCTGCTGTTACTGAATTTGAAAAACTTTTAAATGAAAAATTCAAAGAATTCAAATTAAATAATGTTGAATTTGTAGAAAAATTGGAAGAACCTGATTCTGATTATCATAATGTGATTAGAGACGAAATAAATAAAATTGGTAAGTATGGTAGAAGGTCATATTCTAATAAATATGCTGATAAACCAAATCAAAGATTTTATTATTATCCTAGACCTACTCCTCAAGATGTTCTCTATGAAGAACAAGAGTTTGTTAATACAACTAGTTATAGTGGTAATCACATATATGAATGGAATATTGATGGTTATACTATTAATCAAATTGCTAACATAATTCATAGAATGTTGATGTATAGTACTGTTTGTAAAACAAATGGTAATAGTGATAAGTCAATTGCATCCATGATAATTGCTGGTTTTACTGGTCAACTAAAAGGATGGTGGGATAATTACCTTTCTCAAGATTTCAAACAAGAAATATTAAATAAGACTAAGCTTGATAATAATGTTCAATTTGCCCCTTTAAGTCATAATCAGACTTTGTAAATTATTGTGTTTACTATTTTCTTTTCGTTTTGAGTGAATCCTCCTATAAAAGGAGAACTTAGTTTAGTTGTTAGATATCAGCTTGTAATCAGTTTCTTTTATCAGTTTTATATGTTTTGTATCCTTTTGCTTTGGTACGTCCTTGTTTCATTCCTAGCGTTTCTCTTTGTAAAGCTGTATTTCAATATCGAAGAAATAAAGTTTCAAGTTTTAAGGCAGTAAACGTTTGGTACGTCTTTCTCTCCCTTTTATCAGCTTTAATTAAGCTTTATTAATGTGTTGCTAAGTGTGTTGTGTGTCAAATATTATGGAAGCTGGTTCATGATAATGGTATGATTTGTTATCATAATCTTCTTGTAACCTTACTAATGGGTTAGGGTATGTCTAATTCTCCAGTCTTGTATTTAAGGTTAAAATATTTCTGGATACAGTCTTGGTATGTATGTTAAGCTGTTGTTTTGCCCGCTGGAGCCATGGAAGGCGTTTAGGGCTGTGTGTTTGGCTTGACTGGATACCAAAGACAGGTCTAGAAAAATTTTTGTAAACAGATCCTTAAGATATGACGACAGGATTAATTATAGCTGTAATTCCCGATAAAACATCCCATTTCTTACACAAGGAACTTAGCAAGAAGATTCTGGTCCTGCTGTTTATGGTATCAGAGCCATGTCATTTGATTGAATCTAGTGGAAATATATTTGACACACTTATTGCATTTTATTCATTATGAATATCTTTAGATCTGATAAACAAACTGTTAAAAACAGTGTAAGTCATGAAGTAGATCTACCTGAAGATCTTGATTTATTAAATAAATGGTCTATCCCTAAGGTGCAAGTAACTGAGATTTATAAAATAGGTAAACTTGAAAAAATTTCATTTAAGCAAGTTGTTAAAACAACTGAAGAAACTATATCTTTAAATAAAGATGAAATGATATTACATCTTTTAAGTGAAAGAGATGTAGGACGATATAAGGATAAATATAAATTTTTACATATTGGATTAGTTCAAATTGCTTTTAAACCTTTAACCTTAGAAGGATTGCCAGAAAGTTTTTTAGCTGTCTTAAGAGATGGAAGAAACCTTAATTGGGATCAATCCATAATGGGAATAATTGAGAGTAGTCTTGCTCATGGTCCAGTATATTTTAATGTTTTCCCTAATTTACAATTATCTTTGACTGATAATAATTTATTAGAAGCCTTAACATTAAATGTTAAAACACATGGATATAATTATGCTCCAGGATCAGAAGTAATATGTATTTGTTACAGAATTTATTATAAGACACTACATACACTTAATCCGCAGTGTAGACAAAAAGATAAAATGGCTAATGAAACTATAGTCATAGAATCTAATTTTAGTAAATCTAATATTACAACAAGAAGAGCCATTAAATGGGATGAAATAAATTTTCCTGAAAATTGGATAATGGAAAAAGCTGCACCTGTCATAAATGATATTTCTGATCAACCAACTAATATTCAACAAACCCAAGAAGGTAATGTTTTCATAACTATGCCAAGAAGACAACTTTCTTTACCAAGAAATAATTTTGATAGTAAATCTAGATACTCTTTTATTTCACCAAAACCTTATCATTTACAATATCCTTCTAGAAGTTCAACTTCAAGAATTTCTGAAATTAAAAAAGATGATGATAGCGATAGTCCCGCTCGATCTGATAAATCCTTGGATTCAACAATCTATTTAAATGATCCATATAAGAATTTGAAAATTGATTCTGATAATTTCGTTTCACCAACTAAGAAAATCGATGAAATCGATCCAACTTTAAGTGAAATGGGTTATCATGTTTGACACCAAAATTGATTTAAGTCCAGGATCCCTGGCACGTCAAAAATGTAAAAATGAATTTAATCTCCCTATTTGGAATAATTTCCGAGAATGGTTTTATAAAATTTTTGATAAGACAGAATTACAAATAATTTCTGAAGAATATTATAAACATCTTTCTGATATTAATGATATAATACCTTTTGTTCAGTGGTTTATTTACAAAATAAATGAAACTTTAGAACATAAAATTGCGGTTTTAGAAAGAAATTTTCAAATCTCTCCAAATAAAGTCATTAAAGGAATTTATCCTCCACAGGATACTTTTGAAATAATAACAGAAAACCAAACCAGGTATTATACTGCTTTTGGAAAAATAATGGAAGAAAAGACTTTATTAAGTAATGCTCAAATTTTTAACAAAATAATTCAACAACAAAATTATTCAAATTTATATTTAATAATTTTGGGTGAACAAATTAATTTGGCTATAAATAGAATTGATCAACTTCTTTCAAAAACTGATCGAGTTAATCAAAAAATCAATAAAGTTTTAATTGAAAAAGAACAAGAAAAAGAAGAAACTAGTAAAGCTGAATCTAGTACTTCTTCAGTTCCAACTATTCAACCTCCACCTGAAATTAAGAATTTCAAATTTGCTGCTGTTACTGAATTTGAAAAACTTTTAAATGAAAAATTCAAAGAATTCAAATTAAATAATGTTGAATTTGTAGAAAAATTGGAAGAACCTGATTCTGATTATCATAATGTGATTAGAGACGAAATAAATAAAATTGGTAAGTATGGTAGAAGGTCATATTCTAATAAATATGCTGATAAACCAAATCAAAGATTTTATTATTATCCTAGACCTACTCCTCAAGATGTTCTCTATGAAGAACAAGAGTTTGTTAATACAACTAGTTATAGTGGTAATCACATATATGAATGGAATATTGATGGTTATACTATTAATCAAATTGCTAACATAATTCATAGAATGTTGATGTATAGTACTGTTTGTAAAACAAATGGTAATAGTGATAAGTCAATTGCATCCATGATAATTGCTGGTTTTACTGGTCAACTAAAAGGATGGTGGGATAATTACCTTTCTCAAGATTTCAAACAAGAAATATTAAATAAGACTAAGCTTGATAATAATGTTCAAGTTGAAGATGCAGTATATACTCTTGTAGTAAATATTTTTGAACATTTTACTGGAAGATGGACAGATAATTCTGACACAATAAGAACTTTATTACAAAATATGCGTTGTAATACTTTAAGCTCTTTTAGATGGTATAAGGATGTTTTCTTAAGAAGAGTCTTACAATTGCCTGAAAGTAATTCGGATCATTGGAAGTCTAAATTTATAGATGGTCTTCCTCCCCTTTTTGCTGAAAAAGTTAGAAAAACCTTAAGAGGAAATAATTTACATATAAATTATGAAGGTTATACTTATGGTAAACTCATAAGTGCTTGCATAACTGAAGGATTAAATCTTTGTAATGATATTAAACTTAATCAACAAGTTCAAAAACATAACATGTTGCATAAAAAACAATTAGGAGATTTTTGTGATCAATTTGGAATGAATATTCCAAAAAACCCTCAAGTAGATAAAGTCTACAAGAAGAAGAAAAAACATAAATCTGTTGGTTATTATGAATATAAACGTAAAAAACGTGAAAAACGAGGATTTAAGCAACAAAATTATGCTCAACAATTACCTCAACCACAAACTCAGAATAAAAAGAAAAAATTTAAAAAATTTTCTAAAAAACAATATAGAAATAACAATGCCTGTTTTAAATGTGGAAAAATAGGACATTATGCTAAGGATTGTAGAGTTAAGCAAAAAATTTATGCTTTAAATATAGATGATGATCTTAAAGACTCATTATGCAAAATTTTACTTGTTTCAGAATCTGAACTTAAAAGTGATAGTGATAGTAATTCTTCTTCACATAACAGCAATATTCATCAAAACATAAATGTTTTAGATCAAATTGAATTTTCTAGTTCTGAAAATGAATCAGAATGTGAACCATGTCAGAATAATGAACCTTGTGAAAATCCTAAAAATGATGAGTTATATCAACTGATTTCACAATTTAAAGATTTTGAGATAAATATGATTAAATCAAATTCTATAATTGATTTATTAAACCATACAAATGATCCTACTATTAAATCTTTCTTAATAGAACATATTACTGGTGAATCTAGTAATCGTAATAAAAGGAACAATAATATTCAAAGGAATAATCTTCCTTATACTATGGATGAAGTTCATAAAAGATTAACTACTAAGTATAATAACAATATAAACCCAGTCACTATTACTGATTTAAAAAATGAAATTGAGTATTTAAAATTAGAAATTAAACAATTAAAAGAAGAAAATACTAATTTTTCTCAGAGAATAACTTATCTTGAAAAAGGAAAGCAACCTATAGATTCCCCTAAGTTGCATACTCATAATGTGAGTAGTGAAGATGACATTCCTGAAGAAGGAACAGAATTAACTAATTTTCTTGCAACTTTAGATATTGTTACCTCCCAAAAATGGTATGTTAAAATAACTTTGTTAATTGATAATCAATTTGTGAAAAATCTTACTGCTTTAATTGATAGTGGTGCTGATCTTAATTGTATCCAAGAAGGAATAATTCCTACCAGGTATTTTGAAAAAACTACCCATAATTTAACTGCTGTTAATGGTCATAAATTAGATATTACTTATAAAATCCCTAAAGCCTTTATTTGTCAAAATAATACTTGCATACCTACAAGTTTTTTGTTAATAAAAAATATGACTACCCAAGTAATTCTTGGAACTCCTTTTATTCAAAAACTTTTCCCTTTAAAACAAATTGATACTAATGGTTTTATTGGTACTTTTGAAAATAAAGAAATTAAATTCAAATTCATAACTGAACCAAGAACAAGATTATTAAATGAAATTCAAGATTTGATAAATCAAAAACAAAATCATATTAATTTTCTCAAACAAGAAATTAATATTTCTAATATTGAGAATTATTTACAAAATCCTAGATTAAAAGACAAAATAAGATTTCTTGAAAATAATTTTTCATTAACTATTTGTAATGAACATCCAAATGCCTTTTGGAATCGTAAAAAACATATTGTTGACTTACCTTATGAAGATAATTTTTCAGAAAATAATATACCTACTAAATCCAGACCTTGTCAAATGAATAAAGAATTTTTAGAACTTTGTAAAACAGAGATCAAATCTTTATTAAATAAAGGATTAATTAAACCATCTAAGTCACCTTGGTCTTGTACAGGTTTCTATGTTAATAAACATGCAGAACAAGAACGTGGTGTTCCTAGGTTAGTAATTAATTATAAACCTTTAAACAAAGTTTTAAAATGGATAAGATATCCTATTCCTAATAAAAAAGATTTACTTGACAGATTATATAATTCAAATATCTTTTCTAAATTTGATTTAAAATCAGGTTATTGGCAAATTCAAATTGCTGAAAAAGATCAATATAAAACTGCTTTTAATGTCCCTTTTGGACAATTCGAATGGAAAGTAATGCCTTTTGGATTAAAAAATGCTCCCTCTGAATTTCAAAAAATTATGAATGACATTTTTACTCCTTATACTAATTTTATCATTGTGTATATTGATGATATCTTAATTTTTTCAAATAATATTGAAAATCATTTTAAACATCTTGATATTTTTAAGAAAATCATTATCCAAAATGGTTTAGTAATTTCTAAACCCAAAATGTTACTTTTCCAAACTAAAATAAGATTTTTAGGACATAATATTGAAAAAGGAAAAATCATTCCTATAAATAGGAGTATTGAGTTTTCATCTAAATTTCCTGATGAAATTAAAGATAAAACCCAGCTGCAAAGATTTTTAGGAAGCCTAAATTACATATCAGCCTATTACAAAAATCTTGCTCAAGATACAGCAATTCTGTATGACAGACTTAAAAAAGTTCCTAAACCTTGGAGTTTAGCTCATACTCAAGCAGTTCAACTAATTAAGAAAAAGGTCAGTCATTTACCTTGCTTAAATTTAGCAAATCCTAATTGGGAAAAAATAATTGAAACAGATGCCAGTGATATTGGATATGGTGGCATATTAAGTCAAGTTAATCCATTAGATAAGTCTAAACAACTTATTAGATACTATTCTGGTAAGTGGAATAATAGTCAAAAGAATTATGCTACTATTGCTAAAGAAGTTTTAGCCATTGTTAAATGTGTTTTAAAATTCCAAGATGATCTGTATAATAAACCTTTTACTGTTTTTACAGATTGTCAATCTGCTAAATTTATGTTTGAAAAAGATTTTAAACATAATGTTAGTAAAGCTATGTATGCTAGATGGCAATCTCATCTTGCTCCTTTTGATTTCATAATTAAATATAAGAAAGGTACAGATAATAGTCTTCCTGATTTTTTAACTAGAGAATATTTGCAGGTAATGAAAGATTTTATTGATGATGACATCAATAAAACCTGTATTGCTTAAATAGGTTGTAAGTTTTACTGTTTTAATGAGTAATTCTCAGTGTTGTTTGTGTTCTAATCTTGATCGTTGTTTTTCGATAACATCTGATCTTGATGGTTTGATTTATAAAGCACTCTATGTTCATTCTGATAATTTCAGATTTGTTGATATTCAGCCAAGAACTGGTTTAAAATTTTTGATTAAGGATCATAAAAATACAACTAAGTTGTACAATCTCATGAAGTTTGCATTGGTTCAAAACCATTATCTGGATAGTCCCAGAACTCTTTCTTATCATGATAAGAAATTTTTAATGTACTATTATGAAGTTTATTTTAGCACGAAAAAATATCTTGCTAAAACCATTTCTAAATGCATGATTTAAATAATTTTGCAGATGGAAAATTCCTATCTTTATCAATCTCCTGATGAGAAAGAACAGGAATATCTTCATCGTCTTTATAATTTAAAGAAAGAATGTTATGAAAATATTAATCATATGCAAGATATCCTTAATAGATTTTATCTTTCTCCAAGAGACATTTCAGACATGCAAAATAATATTCAAAATCAATATGAAGTAATTCTTGAAATTGAACAGGTTGAAAAAGGATTTCTTCACAATCCCTCTTAAACAGATGGATGGTCCATTACTTTGGAGGATTATGATCGAGAAAAAGTTACTTCATTTCTCTGAAGAAGAAAAAATTGGATGGGAATTAAATTTCTCCAATTATCTTAATAAATTAGGTTTAACAACTGAAAAAGAAATTAATCTTTTTAAAATTAAGAAAGCTAGATTTCATTTTCATGGATTTAAAAATTATCCTCTCACTTTGGCTCAAAGAGCAAAGAAAATTGATAAACAAATTTTTGTTTACAAAGAATGGTTCAAACTTTTCCCTCAACCCTATAACCCTTTTTTCCATCAATTTCAAATTGAATTAAATGAACTTTTGACACAACAACAGATTATTAAAAAGGTAATAAATACTTCTTATATTGCCTAAATAATTTTATTGCAGGAAATAATGTTTCCAAACGAAGAATCTATTCATCCTCGATACGGTAATCTCCGTAGAGGAAGAGGCAGAAGTTTTGGTTCAAGGAAAGCCTATAATGAGGATTTCCCAGGGTTATCATCAAAAGATAGAGGTAATCCCTCATCTTATGCAGATAAAGTTAAGAACCCAGAGGTATATGAAGAAATGGGACCTCTGCCCTATACTAAGTCTGATCATAAGGAATTAATATTCCTGATTGAACCAAAGGATTTACTGTTAAATACAGATCCGTATGAAATACTTAAAAGGTATGTGGATACTAGAAGCTTCCCTTGTGAATCCGATAAGACCCGGATCATCTATGAGTTAATACTCATTAAATCTGGAACCCTTCAAGTTTATCATAATTACCCTCAAGGATCCATGGCATATTATGTTTATACTACTGTCGTAATTCGACAAGTTCTTTCTGCAGAACAGTGGGGTATAAGTACCTTACAAGAAAGAGAATTTTATAGTCCTGAGTTAAAACTCAATATTAAATATAATTATTGGGATTATATTAATGCTTTTCATAAATGTTTTTTCTATGAGAATAAAGGGAAAAAACATACTTGGATGTTTAAGCTATGTCCAACTTTAAGGTCTGAAAGTCTGCCCATGTGGTTTATTCAATGGTGGATGACATTTGGTCCTTCCATCAAAATTCTTCCAGATATTTTTAAGACCCTTTATTCAGCATGGGTAATTCATTCTCCCATTGTCCAAAGAGCCAAACAATTAAAATTGTGGCCAGAAGGCATAAATTGTTTTCATTTTTTCATCCAATTCTCTATCCCCTGGATATGGCGTTGGGAACCAGAGATTGGTAAAACCTCTCACCAATTTCCTTGTTTAAATCGCATCTTTTTCTCCTCTTTTTGGAAAAAGATGATAACAATTGATCCAAATACACATGCCTTGCATGGCCAAGAGACTATAAACGCCATTAAAAACAGAATACATGAGGACCAAAAACAAGTTAAGGAACGTGGTCCAATTTCTCTTAAAGAGATGCTTAAGGAAGCTGCCATTAAGAAAGGAAGTCCTTTAACCAAGGAAGAACGCAAAGAAGTAATCTCTGAATATCTTTCTGAAGTTCAACAAGAAATAAATGAAAATTGTGATTTTGACATAAATCCTGAAGAATTTTCATCAGTCTCATCCTCTTCTAAAGAAGAAGTTATTGCTGGTGAATCACAAGACCCATATGCTGAAGAATCTGAAATTCAGATCGATGCTATGGTTGCTTTTTTAAATCAATCCCAGGAAAAAGCTCAAGGAAAAAAGCCAGTTCTGTAATACAGAATTCCAGTTCAGTCCAAACACAATGAAGAACGATGAAGTAAGCCATGACGTCAAGATTCATAATTGAAGTCACTGTTAAAAATACCAAATCTGCCGTTTTCAAGAAGAAGTCTCCCAAGCAATAATTTTGCCTGCTGAAACACTGTTCCCAGATGCTTTGCCGACAAGTTACTGTGTACTTTTTGACAAATTTAAAGAATTTGTTTCGAAGATAAGTTTTAGTTTGCCAGTCCTTTTCCCAGACGATAATGCGACTGCTTTTTGCTGTTTCAAGATGCCAAGGTACGATAAGAATTGAAGACCATTAAAAATTGTCTGCCACTTCACTGTTATCAGATGCTGCGAAGGACAATAATTTGCCCCTTTAAGTCATAATCAGACTTTGTAAATTATTGTGTTTACTATTTTCTTTTCGTCAGTTTTGAGTGAATCCTCCTATAAAAGGAGAACTTAGTTTAGTTGTTAGATATCAGCTTGTAATCAGTTTCTTTTATCAGTTTTATATGTTTTGTATCCTTTTGCTTTGGTACGTCCTTGTTTCATTCCTAGCGTTTCTCTTTGTAAAGCTGTATTTCAATATCGAAGAAATAAAGTTTCAAGTTTTAAGGCAGTAAACGTTTGGTACGTCTTTCTCTCCCTTTTATCAGCTTTAATTAAGCTTTATTAATGTGTTGCTAAGTGTGTTGTGTGTCAAATATTATGGAAGCTGGTTCATGATAATGGTATGATAATCTTCTTGTAACCTTACTAATGGGTTAGGGTATGTCTAATTCTCCAGTCTTGTATTTAAGGTTAAAATATTTCTGGATACAGTCTTGGTATGTATGTTAAGCTGTTGTTTTGCCCGCTGGAGCCATGGAAGGCGTTTAGGGCTGTGTGTTTGGCTTGACTGGATACCAAAGACAGGTCTAGAAAAATTTTTGTAAACAGATCCTTAAGATATGACGACAGGATTAATTATAGCTGTAATTCCCGATAAAACATCCCATTTCTTACACAAGGAACTTAGCAAGAAGATTCTGGTCCTGCTGTTTATGGTATCAGAGCCATGTCATTTGATTGAATCTAGTGGAAATATATTTGACACACTTATTGCATTTTATTCATTATGAATATCTTTAGATCTGATAAACAGACTGTTAAAAACAGTGTATATATATAAATATATGCATAGAAAACTATATAATACATAGGTATATATATCTATATCCGAAAACATACACATATATATAATGACACATCTAATTTATTTTTGATAATATTTATTCTTGATAATTCTAGCATTAAATGAATTTTACACTTGTTATAACTCTTCTAGAAATTGAAACACTTGTATTAATTACATTAACCTAGACTTCCATTCATCAATATTAGAGCACACCTAATAACATTTAGCCTTATTACTAAGCATGTATGCATTTATTAATATTGATGAGTAAGATGGATCTAATTATGAAAAAATTGACATAATTAATTTTTAATAATGTGTCTTAACCAACCCCTATAAGTAGAGGCTTGAGTTCTATTTTCCATCAATCACACACACATACTCCTACAAACACACACATACACGGACAAACCACACACAAGACAAACACACACCACACACAACACAAACACAACACACAAGACAATCACACACACACACAATACAAACACCCAACACACACCTCACGGACACAACACACAAGACAATCACACACACACAACACATACACCCAACACAAACACACATACTACTATACATACACACTTCACGTCACTCACACACAATTCTCTCTCTCTCTCACACACACACACATAGATATATAAATATATCTATATAAATATCAAGAAGGCTAGTTTAAGGTAGGTATTTCCTTAATTACATAAGTTGATTTCTATTTCTAGTTTATAATTTATTATCATGATATTATGCTTCATTATGCTACTACAAGTTATTAGAAATTATGTTTCTAGTTATATTCATATCTTATGTTCATATATGTTTATTATTCCAAAATATGCTATTTGTATGCTTTTATATTTAAAGTTATAAGTATGGAAGTATGTTCCTTATTTGAAAGTATGTGAGAATATGTTTATGTGAAAATCTTTATTTGTGCATGCCGGGCCCAAATGTGTTATCGATATGGATGCCGGGCCCAAATGTCGGTCTTAAAACAGTTCTCGCCATCCATCCCATCTTGCATGGACGGAGTGTTCCATGTGTTGGTATTGTTGTAGGTAATTGGCATAATCTCGAGATATGGCCACCGATGTGAACGGATGGAATCGATGTGGACGGATGGAATATGGGGATTAATGATGTGAACGGTTGGAATATTGTGCTGTGGGAGACATAAGGGAGTCACCAATAAGTAACTCAAAAGGTAATATTATGTGAAATATTATGTGAGATATCATGACTATGTGCACATATTATATACACGAGCATCTTATGTTATTAAGTGAAAATTCCTATTCAACGTTTATGTTGACCATTTCTCCCTGTGATAATTTTAGCCGAGAAGGAGGTGGGAATTACAAAGGACGATAGCGAGGAACGGTTCGGCGCCTTTAACTAGTTGGAATTAAGCTTGATATTTTGTATTTTGGGGAGATCGTGATGTTATAAATTTTTGTATTACTATGTATTATGCGCGCTACTCTGATATATTTTCAATAAAATAAGTATAGTTTCATGTTTTAGTTGGCTATATTTTAATAAATTAGTTAAAGGTCCGGGTCGTTACACATTAAACGAACAGCAGTCCAAGAAGGGCGCTGGACAACAGTAAGTCATCCTAATGTCCTAGCGGGAGAAGTCCTCAAGAGATACTTAAGACAAAGCAAGGAAGTTGAAATACTCAAAAAGGAAACAACGAAACCCATCAAGGGTGGGGCAGTGACATCAATAGAGCTACGGAACCAGAAGATCATCCCGATCGACATTCAGTCAAAGGAAAAGATTGTTGATCCAGTGATATTGGAAAGTGATGAATCAAAGAACGATATCCCAAGCAAATCGGGCGGTGTTAGAGAGGAGGATCTACTGAGTAAACACTAATGCTAACAGTGATTCTCAGGATAACACAGGAGAAAGCAGTGAGGTATGGGACGATAGTGAGTCGGTGGCTTTCTTTGTGAGCAATTCCGAACAAACAGTTCAGAAGAGTAAGACAATTGAATAGGTCAAAGCTTTGTTCCAAAAACCTCCTCCAAGCATGGTGAAGAATGTAAAGCCCCTCTTCATGGCTGGCTATCTTGATGGCAAGCCTACTGGAAGGATGCTGGTGGATATTGGAGCCGTAGCGAATATCATGCCTCTCTAAACCATGAAGCGCATCAAAAAGGAGAAGGATGATCTCCTCAAGACAAATGTGGTAGCCGACAATTTTGTAGGGGAAAAAGCAGACATTATGGGTATACTGCCTATCGAAGTTAGTATTGGGAATAAGACTGCCACCTCTGCATACAATGCCTTGCTAGGAAGGACTAGATCCATTCCGCCATGTGTATCCCGTCAATCTTACATCAGTTTTTTAGTATTTTTGGGAGATGACGAGAATAAACCAGAAAAGGTGAAGGTAGAAAAAAGGTCGTTCACGGCCAATGTGATTGTAGTAGAAGCCAGATATTACTCCGACAATGTCAGACCCTACAGGTGTATCGGACAAGACAAATATAGCCGTCCACTTTGTGCCACTTCGTCTGTGGCACAGTTTAGAGGTAGCGATGACTAACGAGGTTAGCAGGCCTTGCAACATTGAAGAAAGGCCATTTCTATTTTTCAAGATATTGATCATGAATAACATCGATATAGACAAAGTTGTAATAATATCGGATAGCACCGGATCAATAATAATAAATAAAGCTTTGGCCTTATTGGCTAGAAACCTTTCCAGTTACTATAGTTGTAATGCAGATCTAATCTATAAACATGATAAAGATCTCACTTCGACAGATGAGGTCACACTAAGTGCCACTCTGGCAAAGCTCGATGATGTTAGAATCTAGGTTCAGGATCCTGTCATCCAAGTGGAGCTTGCCAATGAAAATGATCATATGCCCACATACATTAGTGCTGTACTAAGCCCTGAAAATAAAAATGGCCACGATCTATATACTAAAATAATATAAATGTTGTTTTGCGTGGAATTATGATGAAATGTCCGGTCTCAATAGGGACTTGGTGGAGCATCATATACCCATTTTGCCTGGGTTTAAGCCATGAAAATAGCCTCTTAGACACATGTCTAAAGAAGTTTGTGCGTTAATCAAAGAGGAGATTTAAAGACTTCTTAAGGCAGACTTTGTCGAAATGGCCAGATACTCCGAATGGGTGGCCAATGTTGTGCCAGTCATAAAAAAGAATGGCAAACTTAGGGTTTACATAGATTTGAAGAACTTAAACTTGGTGTCTCCAAAAGATGAGTATACGATGTCAATGGCAGACATGATGATAGATGCTGTCGTAGGACATGAATTCTGACTCTTGTCGACGCCAATGTAGAATACAATCAGATCTTCATAGCTAAAGAGGATATCCCAAAACTGGTATTCCAATGCCTGGGGGGCATTGGTACCTTTCAATTGAAGGTCATGCCGTTTGGCCTTAAAAATGCCTGGGCTACATACCAGTGAGCAATGAACTGTATTTTTCATGACTACATGAATGATTTCGTCAAGATCTACATTGATGATCTCATCATTATGTCTACCAGCTTCGCTCAGCATTTAGAGCACTTGGTTAAGTCGTTTGAGTGGATGAGGAAGTTCCAGGTAAAGTTGAACTTGCTAAAATGCATGTTCGGAGTGGCCGCATGCCATTTGCTTGGGTTTTTAGTGCATAAGAAAGGAATCGAAGTGAAGGCAAACAAGGCAAAGGCTATCTTGGCAGCCCAGCCACCTTGAACCAAAAAAGAACTTCAACAGTTTCTTGGAAAGGTCAATTACTTGAAAAGTTTCATTTCGAACCTTGCAGTCAAGACCAAGATTTTTGAACCATTATTAAAGTTAATGGACCATGACTACTTCGAACGGTCAGAAGAACATGGGCAGGCATTCGATAGGATCAAAGAAGCTTTGACTTCCCCTTATGTGATAATGCCTTCGCAAAAAGGAGAACCCCACTTAAGCTTTACATTTCAGCAGCCGACAAGACCATTAGGGCTTTCTTGGCTCAAGACGATGAGAATGGCCTCGGAAGGGCTGTATACTACTTAAGCAGGCATTTGAGTGACACGGAACAATCGAAAAACTATTTTTAACCCTGTATTTTGCATGCATTAAGCTATGGCATTACTTGCTACCGGTAAAAGTTCTTGTAATTAGTAGCATCAAATACATGCTTTCGAGATTGATAGTGCGTGTTCAGATAGGCCGATGGGCCATCCACCTAATGGAATACCAGTTGCAATTTGTTCTGCAGAAAACTGTAAAAGGCCAAGCCTTGGTCGATTTCCTTATCGACCACCCCAGTATCGAAATAAATGACGAAGTAACTCAGCAAGTCGAAATGCTATCAATGTTTGTGAAGCCATGGGTCCTTCAATTCGATAGGTCTCAAACGGACAAAGCATCTGGGGCTGGTATAATTGTCACTTCGCCATTGGGAATCAAGATTAGCAAGGCAGGTGTCACAGGGCCGAATTTAGCACTTATTTTTTAGCTAGAATTCTCGCTCTGTGCGGCTAAGGTCTCGCACCTTATCAGCCTTCCCTCAACCTCATGATTTATCTCTCGTGTTTAAGTGTTTACGAGTTAAGCAACACACAAGCACAAGCACACAATGCACAAGGCGGAACAAGCACGATGCACTAAGTATTACGGGAAACTCCCAACCTTTGTATTACTCAAGCTTTGTAATTACAACAGGATACAAGTAACAAGGAGTGGACAAGCTTTGTAATTACTCCCAACCTTTGTAATTACTCCCAACCTTTGTATTACTCAAGCTTTGTAATTACTCAACCGAGCACCCTACCATCGTATTTATAATACATTTGCAGTGGACAACTCCCAATTGCTGAGTGAAAACCGGCTATCTAGGATTAGGATAAGTGTCGGAGCAGTTTTCCCATAATTGCTCCTAGTGTCTTGGAACTGCCAGTCTGTCTCTGTCCAGACCCGTGCAACCGCTCGAAGGAACAAGGAGAACCGTCTCAGCCTTTCAAGGAGTCAGCAAAGTCATCAAGAAACCAACTCTTAACCGTCACGGTCACCAGCATGCATGCGCCGTGCTCAGCACTCGCTCGCTGCCTTGCTCGTGTAGGCGCGCGCGCTGGCTTGCGCACGCACCCGTCCCGCCTCGCACGTCCCACCGTGCAACTCCGTTCATTCCATCCGGAACGCGTCCTATCCTTCACTGACCGAGTCACCCTCGAGTGTGCATTCTAGGCTATACTGCTCGCACGATCATGTCCCGAGCTCGCACCATTCCGCCTTAGGAGCGCACGAGTCGCACGCGACCACCTGCTCGCGCATGAGTCAACTTGTGCACGTCTGCACAGGATGCACGGCACTGCTTGCCCGCACGCCCGCAACCCAACTCTTCCATCGAATTAATCGAGTCATATTCGGAACACCGTTCCGCATCGATGCTCCACTCGTCCCAGCACGCAACACATGCAGTGCTGAGCCGAGTCACGCGTCAAGGGGCTAACAGCAGTCCAGTTCATGCCTCTTCCCATGAAGCGCATCAAAAAGGAGAAGGATGATCTCCTCAAGACAAATGTGGTACCGTCAATTTTGTAGGGGAAAAAGCAGACATTATGGGTATACTGCCTATCGGTTAATGTCTAGTATTGGGATTAACGACTGCACATTTCATATATTGGCTAGGAAGTCTAATCCTTGAGGCCATGATTGGCTCAATTAGCCATGGAGCAGAATTTACAAGGGTTGTACGAGATACCAGTTAAACCAGGAAGAAAAAAGGTCGTTCACGGCCCTCTGTTTTGTAAAGAACCAATGTTTACTCCGACAATAGACAGCACCGAAGATTGGAGCAAGACAAATATAGCCGTCCCTTTGTGCCACTTCGTCTGTGGCACAGTTTAGAGGTAGCGATGACTAACGAGGTTAGCAGGCCTTGCAACATTGAAGAAAGGCCATTTCTATTTTTCAAGATATTGATCATGAATAACATCGATATAGACAAAGTTGTAATAATATCGGATAGCACCGGATCAATAATAATAAATAAAGCTTTGGCCTTATTGGCTAGAAACCTTTCCAGTTACTATAGTTGTAATGCAGATCTAATCTATAAACATGATAAAGATCTCACTTCGACAGATGAGGTCACACTAAGTGCCACTCTGGCAAAGCTCGATGATGTTAGAATCTAGGTTCAGGATCCTGTCATCCAAGTGGAGCTTGCCAATGAAAATGATCATATGCCCACATACATTAGTGCTGTACTAAGCCCTGAAAATAAAAATGGCCACGATCTATATACTAAAATAATATAAATGTTGTTTTGCGTGGAATTATGATGAAATGTCCGGTCTCAATAGGGACTTGGTGGAGCATCATATACCCATTTTGCCTGGGTTTAAGCCATGAAAATAGCCTCTTAGACACATGTCTAAAGAAGTTTGTGCGTTAATCAAAGAGGAGATTTAAAGACTTCTTAAGGCAGACTTTGTCGAAATGGCCAGATACTCCGAATGGGTGGCCAATGTTGTGCCAGTCATAAAAAAGAATGGCAAACTTAGGGTTTACATAGATTTGAAGAACTTAAACTTGGTGTCTCCAAAAGATGAGTATACGATGTCAATGGCAGACATGATGATAGATGCTGTCGTAGGACATGAATTCTGACTCTTGTCGACGCCAATGTAGAATACAATCAGATCTTCATAGCTAAAGAGGATATCCCAAAACTGGTATTCCAATGCCTGGGGGGCATTGGTACCTTTCAATTGAAGGTCATGCCGTTTGGCCTTAAAAATGCCTGGGCTACATACCAGTGAGCAATGAACTGTATTTTTCATGACTACATGAATGATTTCGTCAAGATCTACATTGATGATCTCATCATTATGTCTACCAGCTTCGCTCAGCATTTAGAGCACTTGGTTAAGTCGTTTGAGTGGATGAGGAAGTTCCAGGTAAAGTTGAACTTGCTAAAATGCATGTTCGGAGTGGCCGCATGCCATTTGCTTGGGTTTTTAGTGCATAAGAAAGGAATCGAAGTGAAGGCAAACAAGGCAAAGGCTATCTTGGCAGCCCAGCCACCTTGAACCAAAAAAGAACTTCAACAGTTTCTTGGAAAGGTCAATTACTTGAAAAGTTTCATTTCGAACCTTGCAGTCAAGACCAAGATTTTTGAACCATTATTAAAGTTAATGGACCATGACTACTTCGAACGGTCAGAAGAACATGGGCAGGCATTCGATAGGATCAAAGAAGCTTTGACTTCCCCTTATGTGATAATGCCTTCGCAAAAAGGAGAACCCCACTTAAGCTTTACATTTCAGCAGCCGACAAGACCATTAGGGCTTTCTTGGCTCAAGACGATGAGAATGGCCTCGGAAGGGCTGTATACTACTTAAGCAGGCATTTGAGTGACACGGAACAATCGAAAAACTATTTTTAACCCTGTATTTTGCATGCATTAAGCTATGGCATTACTTGCTACCGGTAAAAGTTCTTGTAATTAGTAGCATCAAATACATGCTTTCGAGATTGATAGTGCGTGTTCAGATAGGCCGATGGGCCATCCACCTAATGGAATACCAGTTGCAATTTGTTCTGCAGAAAACTGTAAAAGGCCAAGCCTTGGTCGATTTCCTTATCGACCACCCCAGTATCGAAATAAATGACGAAGTAACTCAGCAAGTCGAAATGCTATCAATGTTTGTGAAGCCATGGGTCCTTCAATTCGATAGGTCTCAAACGGACAAAGCATCTGGGGCTGGTATAATTGTCACTTCGCCATTGGGAATCAAGATTAGCAAGGCAGGTGTCACAGGGCCGAATTTAGCACTTATTTTTTAGCTAGAATTCTCGCTCTGTGCGGCTAAGGTCTCGCACCTTATCAGCCTTCCCTCAACCTCATGATTTTATCTCTCGTGTTTAAGTGTTTACGAGTTAAGCAACACACAAGCACAAGCACACAATGCACAAGGCGGAACAAGCACGATGCACTAAGTATTACGGGAAACTCCCAACCTTTGTATTACTCAAGCTTTGTAATTACAACAGGATACAAGTAACAAGGAGTGGACAAGCTTTGTAATTACTCCCAACCTTTGTAATTACTCCCAACCTTTGTATTACTCAAGCTTTGTAATTACTCAACCGAGCACCCTACCATCGTATTTATAATACATTTGCAGTGGACAACTCCCAATTGCTGAGTGAAAACCGGCTATCTAGGATTAGGATAAGTGTCGGAGCAGTTTTCCCATAATTGCTCCTAGTGTCTTGGAACTGCCAGTCTGTCTCTGTCCAGACCCGTGCAACCGCTCGAAGGAACAAGGAGAACCGTCTCAGCCTTTCAAGGAGTCAGCAAAGTCATCAAGAAACCAACTCTTAACCGTCACGGTCACCAGCATGCATGCGCCGTGCTCAGCACTCGCTCGCTGCCTTGCTCGTGTAGGCGCGCGCGCTGGCTTGCGCACGCACCCGTCCCGCCTCGCACGTCCCACCGTGCAACTCCGTTCATTCCATCCGGAACGCGTCCTATCCTTCACTGACCGAGTCACCCTCGAGTGTGCATTCTAGGCTATACTGCTCGCACGATCATGTCCCGAGCTCGCACCATTCCGCCTTAGGAGCGCACGAGTCGCACGCGACCACCTGCTCGCGCATGAGTCAACTTGTGCACGTCTGCACAGGATGCACGGCACTGCTTGCCCGCACGCCCGCAACCCAACTCTTCCATCGAATTAATCGAGTCATATTCGGAACACCGTTCCGCATCGATGCTCCACTCGTCCCAGCACGCAACACATGCAGTGCTGAGCCGAGTCACGCGTCAAGGGGCTAACAGCAGTCCAGTTCGATTTCCCATGCATCAACGTGACTGGAGAATCCCAGCTCGTCATTAAGTAGATCCAGGTACAGTCAAGTGTTGAAACCCCGTCCTTGATAGGTATATCTCCACGGTTAATGCTCTACTAATGGGATTCAACGAAGTGACATTTCAGTATATGGCTAGGAAGTCTAACTTTGAGGCCAATGAATTGGCTCAAATAGCCACTGGAGCAGAATTTCCCAAGGGTTGTATAGCTACCAGTTATACCATTACAATACAGGCCTACCCCTCTCATTTTGAAAGAACCAATGTTTGCACCATAGACAGCACCGAAGATTGGAGCAAACCGATATTAAGTTATTTGAGCTATCCCTCCAAGAGAGCGCCTCAATGAATCAAGATGAGGGCTACTAACTATGTGGTCCTGGGAGATAGCTCGTTGTATTATCGAAGTCATGATGACGACCTCTTGCAGTGTGTCGGACAGGATGAGGCAATGAAAATCATGATGGAAGTCCACAAAGGAGTGTGTGGAGCCCATTAAAGCGGCTACAAGATGGCATGGTTGATCAAGCAGTATGGCTATTTCTGGCCAATGATGGTACAGGATTGCCACTGGCTAGCCAAAGGTTGCGAAAAATATCAACTACATGGTCCAATTCAGAAAACAATTAATTTGATAATCAAACTTTAGCTATTTCGGTGTTGGGCCATTGACTTAATAAGGGCCATTTTTCCTCCCTCTTCAAAACAACACACCCATATTATCACCGCCATCGACTATTTTACTAAATGGGTGGAGGTTACTCCCCTCAAGCAAACCGATCAAGGAACGGTAGTCAGGTTCATCAAAGAGCACCTGGTGCATAGATTTGGAATCCCTCAGACTATCGTAACAAATAGGGAAACCATGTTCATAGGGTCCAAAATTCAAGCTTTTGCCGCAGAATATGGCATCCAACTCACACATTCCACACCGTATTATGCACAAAGGAATGGGCAAGCTGAATACACCAACAGAACTTTAAAGAATATCATTTTGAAAATGGTGGAGGGAAATTCCAAAGCATGGCATCTATTGCTCTCTGAAGCATTGTGGGCTTATCGAACGAGCAAATGCACCAACACAAGGACTACCCCATTCCGACTCACCTATGGCTATGACGCAGTCCTGCCTATGGAAAACAACATGAAATCTGCACGAATAGCTCAACAAAATAATCTCACTGCTGAAGAATATCGTTGCAAAATGGTGGATGAACTAGACGTCGTAGAAAGCGTTAGAATACAGGCGCTAGGTTCCACTGAGGCTCAGAAAAAACAAGTCGCCAGAGCTTATGATAGAAAGGTCAAAACCAAGAGGTTCTAGATTGGTGACCTAGTTTGGAAGGTCGTCTTCCCTTTGGAAAAGAAAGGCGCATCACTTGGAAAATGGAGCCCCAACTGGGAAGGCCCCTTTTCAATTCATTCGATAACTAAGGGAAGAGCCTATCTACTGGAAAGCATAGAAGGGGACTTGCTCAGAGATTTGATAAATGGCATTACCCTACACTATGGGAAACATTGCCATTAGAATGCTAAATTAATCGTCTAAAGCCAATCGCACTTAGATTTTTTGTTTTTGTCTATTTTGATTCAGTGATGTTATTGATACGCTTAGGCAATTTCTTTTCCACATAAGAAATGTTTTTTGAAGGAATCTTGATACAAATCAAGTAACATGATAAGTCGAGATAGATCGAAAGAAAGAAATCAGAATGAATGCATGAAAAATTGGGCTAAGAATGGCTTAAAAGTTCAACGGCAAGAATAAAGCAAAAATTGTTTTGGCAACAGATTGGCATTGCGAATTGCACGCAGGCCACACAACTAAAAATTTAAATTTTTCAGGATAGTTAGGCAGCCAGGGCATCTTTTTCCTAAGTTGTGCCACTTGGTCCAGCCGCCTCATCTGCGGGCAGGTTAGACATCGAAGTCACCTTCGCCAAATGACCCGCCCCATACCCTCCCACTCCACTGACTCGTAGGGTCCCTTCACCTAGAAAATCAACTTGAAATTGAGTAAAGAAAAGATGCAGGGAGGTAGTTACCTCGTCGAGCTCAATACAGGCAGCTCAACCTAGCGTTTTCATTCCAAATCCCTCTCCTTAGCCTGTTGGTAAGCCTTGATCCGTTCATCAGAACCTGCCTGAGCTTTTCCACTTCACTGGAGAGGTTGAGCAGTTGTTGGTCCAACACTTCGGTGAGTTTCCACAAGGGTTCCATCTTGGTAATAAGGCCTTCTTGTGTGCTAGACAATTGTAGTTGCTGTTCAGCTTTCTGGCTCAGTTGAGCCCGAAGTGTTTTCAAATCCTCAACCAACGGGCCAGTATTGGAAACATGAGAAGTTTGGATAAAGGCATGGCTACTCTCGCATTTCATTCCCAGGCTAGGGAGATTCCATTCAAAGTCCTTATAAAAGCGCCTCTTACTGGGGGCCATGGTGAGACGAGCAACCTCCAACAAAATCTCGTCAATGAGATTCTTTCTTGTCCCGAAGACGGCAGGAGCATATTTAGAGTCCACCCCCGCGAGGAGCCTTTTGAGCTCCTGAATACGAGCATCTGAGAGATGTGTGGCCACTTCAGGAATGGGGGTATCCCCCAAGATAGAATCTAGCAAATCCACCACTGCTTTGGCACTGTTTAAAGGAGTTGAACCCAACACTGATCAAGTGGAGGTCACCTGTAGGGATAAAAGGAGTTAGAACATACAAACCAGTAAGGAACCAAAGCAATCAGCAAGGGAGCAGTATTACCTGAGAGCTACCAGTAGGGTGTTTGGCAGCGAAGAAGCTGTAGAAGGGACCTGGGCGACAGACTAAGCAATGGGTTGTGGGAATCGAAGTCAGAAGAGGATGTAGCTAGATAAGCAGAAATAGGCAAAAGAGACATTACCTCAGTCATCTTGACATGAGGAGGAGGAGACTTCATGGCCATCCTTTCAGAGAGACGAAGGCCTGGAATATTAGCATGTGAGTATCCCGCTGTAGTCAGGTCAGGATGAATCTAGTCTACAGCCTTATCGATGTCTGTCTCTTCAGAAGGCGATTCCTCAGCACTCTCTGCCTGAGGGCCGGTAGAAGCGGAATGAGTACCATTGGGGGGCAGAAGCAGGCATCACCAAGCACCTTTTCATTGCCATTTGTTTAACACGCGTTGGCCTTGGGCTAATAATTGTAGTAATGGTGTGTTTGCTTTGGTGAGGGGCTTGCGATAGAAAGAAATCAACACAGTTAAAATCAGAAAGATAGAATCAAAGAAAAGATACCTGGTTGGAGATGCCTGATTCATCATCATCAGAGTTAGACACTTCGATCACGCCCTCAACCTTTGTTGAAGGAAAGTGGCAAGCAGAACGACGACTACCCACTTGAACAGGGGCTAGCGCAAGAATAGGAGTAGGGGACAAAATGAGAATTCTAGCAAGAATGGTAGCGGCATCAGTCACCATGGCTTCGGTCTTCTTGTGGGAGTCTAGAAACAAAATGAGCAGAGATTCAGCGACAGTATAAGAAAAGACCAAGACAATGGGAGCAGGGATGAAGGTAATACCTTCCCCTTCTATAGTTACTGCGTTACTCCGAAAAGGGGCAGCGAGTCCAAAGAGCTCAACCCTATAAACTCCCACGGTCATCAGCAAACAAACCGTTGAAGGTAACCTTGTCATGGAAGCTCATGGGCCTCTCAAGGGAAAGGTTGGGAATAATCACCCAAGGGACAAAATCAGGTGTGGGGGGGGGGCAATCAAGCATAGTGGTTTGTAAAAAGTAGACCAATACGGGGTCTTGTCTTCTATTCTCTTCCTAATGGGGATTCCAGGCAACATTATAAAAGCGTTCGAATTTCTCAATACCGTTTTTGCCTGCGACAGATTTGACGAGCACTTTTTCAAAGAAAGGCATGTCGGTAGCAACTTTTGGGGGGCATAATCGAGAAGGTGAAATGAGCCACGGCCGCATGAGCAGGCCCAGCTCAAGAACAACCCAAATATCCATTCTACCAAGTTTGGAAAGCTGAAGTGGCTCTAGGGTCTCTAGCAAAATAGGCGAATTCGAATTCACTTAGGCGACGCCAAGAACCTTTTTTTAAGCTCCGGAAGACATCAGCACCCCGATTTTTATATTTGTTAAGCTTGAAATGTGACGCGTTAATCATCATGACTGGGGTGGGCAAAGATTGAATAAGGCCGAACTGACGTGCCACGTAATGAGGGGCATACGGAAAAAGGTGGCTAGAGACCATATTGTCAAAACGAAAATAATATGGCCAGTCTCTAGCGGTGAGGAAGGAAGCCTGTCGTCTTTGGTCACTGATGTGGAAAGATTTAGACCCATGGCGGTAGAACGCCGGGTCACTACTACAAAGTACGTCCCACTATAGTATGCTACTATCTCGCGGAAGGTAGAAACGGTCGAAGGCTCATTCGGGGTTCGCAGTCGAAATGGTAGTATGTGCCAGAAATGTTGCGAAGAGCTCCCTCTCCATCCTCGTACCAGTGGATCTTCCGTACAACTGAGGGAAGTAGGCTTGAAGCCACATTTTCACTAACCAAAGATCCCCGTGATGGATTTCCTTCTTTTTAGGGTCTTGCCTCACCTTGACCAACTTGCGCAGACCGTTGTAAATAAAAGCCAACGCAGCTGGACCTAGAGCCAAATCAGCACCCGTAGTCATCACCCCTGCCATGTAATATAAATCCATAGTTTGTTGACAAGATTGGCTACAGAAAATATATCTACATAGCCATAATACCAAAAATCGAACGTGTTCTTCATCAGAGACTGGGGTGGCTTTGTTGACAAAATGGGAGATGATGTGCCCATAGCTAGTCGTGGGTTTGCTCTCATGGGATAGATGAGAAATCTCTAGTATATCAATGACGTCGTACCTTACTTCGACACTAATAGGGCGGCCAGACGAACAAAACCCTGCTAGTTGCTCCAAATCGAGAAGAGTTAAAGTCATGGGTCCTGTGGAAAGTATTATCGATTCTGCACCATAATGGCAGTGCCGCCTGCAAAAACCTGAATGGACTCCTAAATCCCAATGCTCTTCCATAGTTGGCCATGGGCAACCTCATCACGGGTGCACCAGTTTACAAAGTCGCGGTGAACAGACATGGCCAGTTGCGAATAGAGGTGCCGAAAACATGGCCCGCTGGATATAGCAGGCACTCCTCGAAGCGAGTGAGGTTGTGAGAATGGTCTCGAGGGACTTCCCTATTGAGTGTGGGGCCCAAAGAGTGGGAACCCTCACAGGAAAAGATGATTGATCCCTAGGATGCCATTATTGATTGTGAAGGAACTAGGGTTTCGAAATTGGGGAAGATGAGTGAGAATGATGGTAAACGTAGACGGTGGGTAAGAGTGAGGGGTTTTTTAAGTCAAAAATTAACAACTGGAAGAGCCTTGAGTATTCTGGGGATAAACACTTAAAGGGTAGAAAAGAAGGGAAAATTAGGAAATAGGGATTAAAAGGAGTCCCGGACGTGGGTGGACACTAGGTCAGAAACAACTAGTATCAGGAAACTCAAAGGACACCATCATGGTGGCGCTAATAACAGCCGTAATTTAAGATACCAAAAAAAAAGAGAGAGAAAATAATAAAAAAAATTGTCCACGAAGGAATGAACGAAGAATGTTGCAGAAGGTTCAATAAAGACATCCTCATGGCCTTGTGGCCAAACATTACTGGTAACATAAAGGTCATGGCATTTACGACAATTCGTTGAAGAAACTGGGATTTCTTCATTCAATATGGCAAGCATGAGGAAAAGCCGCCAAGTTAATGGTGCAAATAAAATAAAATTTAATCAAGATATGATCAAATCTTGCAATTGATCACAACTTGCGGGGGTCATTGTTTGGGCCCAAAAAATAAATTTCTGTATCAATTTGGAGTGGGCTGATGTTGGTCCTTTTCGCGATGCCGAAATGAAATTAATAAGGCCCAGGCAATTTCGACGCGTACACAGAGACCTATGGTGGAGGCCCAGGCCGAAATAAAATAACGGCCCATGGCCTAGTCAGTAGGAATATAAAATAAAAAAAGTAAGATAAATACAGAAATAATCAGATCCCTTATTTTTAGGGGTTGTTAGATGGGAATAACTAATTGGATAAAGATAAAGCAGGAAGTTATATCTTAACACGCACAGAATAAAGGGCATGTACGACTGGACATTTGAAATCCAGGTGGCATGACATAACTGCCACATCCTAAAATTAAAGATGGCCATCTGTATCAAGTGGCCAACCTGGAACAAGATAGATAGTTCCAAGAATAAAGGGTGACGGTTGCAGCTTAAAACCTATAAAAGAGAGCTGAATTCGCCATTTGAAGGAATAGAACAATCAATCAACACAACACAACTCTTCCAATCAAGAAGTCAACACTTCTCTGATTTTTCTTAGTTTAAAATGAACAAAGATTAGCTTTAGTTCAGTAGGTAGAAAATGGTTATGAGTGTTTGTAGCCATACCTCATTTGGCTCGAAGTGAGGATATCAATGCACTCATTCCGTAATGTCACAAGGTCATAGCTATCACTCACTCGGATTGGACCCGGTTCTAGGTAAGATATCAATGCGACGAAGTGGTACCTAGTATCCATATCGAGTGCATGCATGAAGAGGAGTATAGACGGAGTCAATCAATGCTCGTCGGAGTGATCAGTCTCTGAATACACCCACAGGTAGATGTGGCCGAAGTCATCAATGTGGCCGATTTGTAGCTAGAGTTATTAAGGACTGCTCAATGCATTTTTGTTATAGATATGACCCGAGTCATCAATGCGTGTGTTTGTAATCGAGTCCTATAAAAGTTCGTGTGGCGAGTAGCCATCGTCTTCGAATATATTTTTTCTTCGATTTAAGGTTTTTTTGACCCTTTTCGATTTAAGAGTGCTGAATTGTTAAGTCCTACATTGAGTTGTAGGCAAGTAGAACCTCAGGGGTAGCGTTTGCCTACTCCGATTCTGTCGTTTTTCGGATAGAAGTCTTAGGCGCACCACATCATTTTTCACTTCGAACCACGTCACTTTTCACTTCGAACCACAAAACTTCCACTTGTGTGTTCCTGCACACTGGCACGTTTGCACCCGAACACCAAGAACCCACTTCGAGTTGGCTGTTTTTCTATCAAACGCAGCTGGTTCGAATCCAAAGCAACCACTTCGATGCGACCGGAGAAAATTTATGCAAACAATACTATGTAACATTTTGAATATACAGATATATATACCATAAATATATTTAACCAAATTGTGCACATGTAATTTAGTCATGTTAAAAGTCCATTAAATACATAAATCTTGCATATGGATTGTGTGGTTGATAATTTCAGTGGTTTGTTTTTGATTAATTTGATTGTCAAACTATATTATAATTAATTTAATTTATTAAAATAAACTCAAAGTTCATGAAATTAGTTATTACTAAAATAAAAGGAAAATACATTTAAACATGTGTATATAAAATAAGTTTTATGTACTTTTAGTAAATAAAACTTATCGTATAAAATACATTTGATTAATTTATAAACTGTTTTATATAGAAAAAATTTTATGTATACCAATTTATTTTGATGATACAATTGTTTTATGTGCTTTTAGTAAAATTTTTTAATATGTATAATTCTTAAACCCTTATTTTGTTGTATTTAATACTTAAAAATCATGACTTATCATTGCTCAAACTACATGTGTTTTGTCTTTCATATAGAATGAAAAGAATTTTTGACGAAAAATGCCAATCCGGCAGGGTTTTTTTTTCGACGGACACTTTTCCACCGAATTTCCATCAAAATATGCTTTTTTGGTGAATTTTTGGTCTTTTTTTTTTGTCGGAATACACGCATTTTCATATAGTGAGCTTCATTCATTCGATAGCTAATTTTATGGCATCTAATTTAATCCTTATTTTTTCATACGTATTATATATATTTTCTATAACACCATGTTTTTTCCCCTTAAAAATCCTTTTTAATTGCATTTTTCATATTTGATTTTTCTAATTTTATGTGTTCAAGTTGATAATTGCTATCTTATTCATGATTTTATTCTTATACCGTGTTACCTGTGGTTATAAAATTCTATAAAATTTTATTTAATTTAACGTAGATTTAAAATAAAATAAAAAATTAAATTCAAGTAATAATAATAAAATAAATTAAGTAACATAGCTTTATACCCTTATACTAGTTTTGCTCCATGAATTTTAGTAAAAATATTTCCAATCAAAATCATGGTGAAATCTATCAATAGGGTGAAGCTAATTTTGAAAGGTTCTAGGGGAGGTGAATGTAATTTCATAATATCCCAAAACTAACTACCATTTGTTTTAAGACAAAAATTTAATAGCAAGACCAAATCTGATTAAAAAAAAAGGTAAAGATAAGTGGCCAAATTTGGATATCTATTCCATACCGACGATATGACCCCACATAGAAAGACCTCAAATTCTGATGTTTTGTGTCAGAAGTGACGGGAGTACAAACTTTCATGGTATGCTAAAGGAAGTTATCAAATTAGAGTATCATGGCATGCCTCAAAAAGAGGTTGTGATGTTTAAATATATTTGGTTTGATTCGGTATCGAATAGGGTGTGAAGGTACAACCCCAATATGGCATTGCTGAAATAAAAATTAATAAGAGATACCCAAAAGATGACCCTATCATACTTGCACAACATGCGTCTCAAGTGTATTACGTGCCTTACTCTGGTACAAGAAGAGATAAAGCGCAATGGTCGTTTGTTGTCAAAACAAGACCATGAAGTCTAGTTGTTAATGAACAAATTGCTCATGACCCCTTACAAGAATCATCTGAAATCGTGAATGGTGTCATCAATAATGAACCGACTAGTAACCTCGTTGATTGTATGAGTGCTGTAGAAGAGGTCAACTAATTATACCTTACACACATGGTCAATGAAACAGGTTTAAGATATGAGGAAAAAGAATTTGACTTTGAATTTGAAGATGATAATGAAGAGGATAACGATATAATTCAATATGACGATAATGAAGAAGATGAAGATAAAGACAAAGATGAAGAACAATAAAATTTACTATGAATAAATATTTTGTTTGGTTTGATTCTCATCGCTGTGAACATATATATTTGCTATGAATGTTATATTATGGTTGAATGATTGATTATGTAATGTGAATTGTCATACATTAACAGTTTTGGAATGTAAAATGTTAAAAATTAACGGTTATGTGATTTTTTTTGCAATGAATGTAGAAGAGGTTCTTGTGTGATATTTTTGCTATGAATGCAGATGACAGGTTCTAGAAAAGGCAAAGAAAAGATCACTCGTAGTGGAAGATCCAACTGACATTGCCTCCACATGCCCCCTACGGCGAACCTGCACATCAAGGACAATCCGTATGATGACTCTCATCAACACACATCTACCCATAGCCAAGATGAGCCGAACAGTGATGATATGCCAATTGAGACTTCTGATGATAACAGAGTTGACGGGAAGCTGGTTATTTTTTCGCCGGGACATGAGTAAGTTTATTTTTGTTTACATTATTTAAGATATAATTATTCAAATATCGATTGTTACTTAAATATGTTTCTATTCATTAGGTTTAATAATGCCTTGGATATCGTGAGGACGATCACCCGCATTTTCACAAATGGGTTTACAGGGGCTTGGGAGAGGTGGAAGAAAGTCCCTATACATACTAGACACATGTGGTCCTCCGAATTCCAAGCAAGTATTGATATGTACCCAAATTTTCTTATATGTTTTTTCATTTATTATTTTATAAGTTGTACGCTTCTCATTGTATAGAGAGTTTACTATTAGAAACCTGAGTAGCATGACTCTATTTGGAAAACTTTTGAGCATAAAGGATCAGAACTCCTAAAGAATAGGCTTAATAAAGCTAGCCATAAAAATGAAAAGCCCGAATGGATCGATATGACACATGGCAGGAGCTACAAGTAAAATGGGGTTACCCAGTTTTCTTAAAAACAACGAGGTCAACAAAGCTAATCGGGCTTTGGATTCTAGTGGAAAGAGAATGACGGGCTACAAAGGAGGTTCAAAATCTCACCTCACTGACAACGAGTTGGTTAGTATATGTATCTGAAATTATTTCAAAAGTATGATTGATAGTAATAGCATTTTTATATTATATTAAAATATTACATCTCTTATTATAGGAAGCTCAAACCGGGGAATATCCTTTCGTGGATTAGTCATTTCTCCATATCTACTCTTATAAGGATAAGAATTGGAACCTGAATTGGTCTGATAAAAGGGCGGAGCGTTCCTTTGTAAGTTTTCATTATGTTTCAACTTTGATATTGATATTTCAACTTTGACATTGATGTTTCACCTTGAAATTTTGTAGAATGCATTTAAGGAGAAATGGGACAAGATTAATTCCCATCTGGCCTCCTTAATCTACTGATGGCATACCCCTACCTAGACCATCCAAACTCAGTGTAAGTCAAATAACTCGACTTTCATGTTCTAATATTATGTATAGATAGGAATGATATATTCTACAAGTTATAACTATATTCACGAATTTATAGGTATGAAAGGAGACAGTGGCTAAACCGAAGAAGGGTCGATGGTACAGAGTACCGAGGTGGATCATCACATAGTACGGGGACTTCAAGCTCCTGTACTTAGCCCCTGAACTGGAAAGATCCATCGATGCTTGAGTTGAGGCAAAGGTTTGGTAGGTTTGAGGAGAAACAAACCTTTGAATTGACTGAAATGTGACACACGCTCAATGCCTTGCTTTAGAGCATCCAAAGTTTGACCCAGGGCAATTTCGTCTCTTCGCCAAATTAGCCATACCCGTTAGCTAGTTCACCGCATGTCAAGCCCACCCCTAGCCAACAGAGAGGTTCTTGTGGGACTTCATTGGGAGGACGACGATCCACCTCCAGGCAGACTCCACAACATTACCTGTGGGATGACGAGCATGACGACGATGATGACAAGGATGATGGTATTGGACCTTGCTTAGACATTGACTCTTTATTATAATGTTACTAACTTTATCATGACTTTTAAACATTAACGTTAGCTACTTCGGTTTGTAATTTGTGTTGCTACATTGACTCTTGGTAATTTAGTTGTTGTTATAATTCGTATTTGACGACCCGTGGTCGTCGTTCTGAATAGATGTGTTGTGATTTTGAATGGATGATTGGTATGAATGATGTGTTGTTTGAATGCCTGTGCTTTTGATTGAAAAAAGCAAGAAGCAGGTTGGTCATAAAAGACACGGGCATTGTGCTATCGAAAAATTGGCAAAATTAGCCATGGGTTTGCCGTGGCTAATTTGCCAATTTCATACGAACCAGCCACACCTAGCCCGTGGCTAAGAGCTATGAATTAGCGATGGCCAATCCGTGGGATCTAGCCATAGCTCCGCCATGCCCAATCCTTGACTAATAGCTACGGACTAGCCACGGCTTGACTCTGGCTGATCTGTAACTGTTAGCCACGGATTGGGCATTTTCAAAATTAGGTGGCTAAGGTTGGCCACAGATGGTCCATGGCTATTAGCTAGGGCCTGGCCATGGCTAAAGCCAGTAGCTGAAAATCCGTGGCTATTTAAACCGTGGCTAAAAAATCTATGGCTAAATTTAGCTTCCCACTTTTAGCCATGGATTTTATCCGATGTATTTAGCCATGGACACGGATTTTTTTCTCAAATTCATTGCTAAAAATGAGTTTTATAGTAGTGAAAATTGATGGCATTTTTCCATTATTTCACATTTGTAATATCTCTAGAAGAGTTTCATCATCTAAGTTATATCTTAAATTTAATATACTAAAGTTTTTTCATTTGCAATTATCGTGCCGTGCAATGCACAGGTTAAAAGTTATTACTAAAATAAGAGAAAAATACATTTAACTAGGTGTATATAAAATAAGTTTTGTATATTCTTCTCTCTCTCTCTCCATACTATCATCTCTTCAGGATGGTACATTTCTCAAACATGAACATCGACTATTAGTTTTTGAGGCAACTCTTTCCTATGGAGTCAAATTTAATAATAACAATACGAATCACTAGAATATGAGATGACATTTATTACATTAGTGGCGACACATAATATATCATATATATATGTATATATATTTAAGGAACCTTGAGGCTATCCAAGTAAATACAATGTGGATAGTCTCATTTAATTGTATTTACCTTGAATGAAATTCAAGTAAATTTTATATAAATTTAAATGAGGCGTTAATCAGATAGATGAGTAGGCCACACATATACTCGCGAATTCACTTGGGGCTGATAAGGTAGTCTACTTAATTGTTTGACATAATGATAACATGACACCTTGGGAGAATTGAAAATCTGTTGAAATCAATAAACGCTCTTGTCCTTTTATCGCAAGATTTTCCATTGATATTTACCGTTCATGCCAAAAAGAAAAAGAAAAGGAAAATTGACGCTCTAATTTTTGGGTTCTATTATCATGCTGAACAGGTTAATTGGCCCCCTCTCTACGAGAAGATTTGTTGTTCATCCAGGCCAGTAACATTGCACTTCATTTGGTGCAAAAAAATTTATTCTGATTACTTCATACGTTGCTGCTTGAGTTTGTTTCGTGCTAAATTATTCACCCGGGTGGAAGCATCAGCTTTGCTACATAGAAGAGCTAATGAGCATGACTTTTTTTAAATGACATATATATACATATATATATTTTTTCTTTAACGTGTGTATATATATATATATCTACTAGTTTAGAAATTCTAATTTTAGCATGCAATATTCTTGTCACCAGCAAAGGACAAACCTTCTTGAAAGTCTTACATAAAATAAAAATGATTTGCTATATCAATAGTTATAGTGCTGTTGTTGTAGATCTCATATCAGAATTATATATATTATGTGTATCAATAGATATAATCCTATTGATTCTCAAGACTTCTAGGCAAAATTTCATAGCAATAGTATTTGGGTAGTGGTCTACTTGAAAATTTTGTAATTTTTTTGTAATTTACAATTAGTGGTTTTTTTTTTCCTTATGTAACCAACTCGAGACCCTATATACTGTCAACTGGAACGTCACACACGCACACGCACATTCACCCAAAGGGAAATGGAATATAACAAGAGGGTTCGAACCCAAGACTTCAATAGTACTGGTTTAAACCTTGGTTGCAAAGTTTGTAATTGAAGTCTCTTACCATATTAATATTGTGTGAGATTTACTTATCAAATTTCAAGCACAAATACTTTACTATTGGGATGCATTTTAAAAGTTTAATTTAAAATTTGAAATCCAATTCTCCTACACAAATTCCAATGTCTTAATTAGATCTTATGAAATTAATTGAATTTTATGAAATTATAATATGAGTTAAGTTTAAAATGTAGGAATCTTTAAGGGCATAAATATTATTAATTCATCAATTCAAGTGCCCAAATAATTATATAAAGGTTCCATCATACCATTTGAAGTACCACATACAATTCTCAGGTATAGGCTTCATTTTTGAGAAACACATTTTCTTTCTGTGTCTCTTATCATTCAACTTTACAAAATCGAATGCACGAGAACTTTATTCCTCCCTTGATTATCATTTTACCGATGGCTGAGAAGCCTTAAGTTTATATATTTTTATGTTTCTAATTGTTGTACTTTATATTAAAAATTAGTAAAGTTTGATGGTTATATTAGTAAATTCTAATTAAGTTTAATTAGGCTTTATTTTTGATAAAAAGTTTCAAAAATGCTGCAAAAGTTTCATTAGATGACATGTTTTTCTTTTTGTTCCCATGTCTATAAATAGGCTCTTCCCTACAGTATTTGATGAACTTGGATGGCGTTTTGAAGAGAAGAATTCAACAGGGTCATGACAACCACAAAGATTCAACTGTCACTTCCCAAAAAAGCTCTATGTGAGTTTGTTTTATATTTTCTTTTATATTCTTCTTTTCTTTAGTTAATTTTACTTTTATTATGTCTAGATAGTTTATTTTCTTAGAGCTATAGGTGGATTCATGAGATGAATTTCGTTTAGTTTATTTGAACAATATTGGTATTTAATTTTTCTATGTCCTATCTATATTTCAAGCACTTAGTTACTTGTGAATTTTCGTCCAATTTTTACAAGATTTGAGATTTTATATTCGACTACAAAGGGGATTTATAAAATCCAACTGTTTGATTTATAGGCATAGCGAATGCATTGGTAAGAAACAATCATGTTCTTGTCCGATTGGTGATATTAATTAGTGTGCGCTCTTTAACTGACACAACTCTTGAGCATAAAGGGTCGTTGGATATCTATATGATTGTTAAAGTAGACACATAGCATTTTTTTGTACATTTGTTTTACTTATGAAATGAGACAATAAATATTTTCATGAGTCAGATTGTGGATGATAAAAAAATCAAAACCTAGGATTGCTTGAATAATTATTCGTAAGAATTTGATTGATGAAACCTAGGCACTGGGTTTGCCTAGTTGCTTTTTTCTTTTCTATTACATTATTTGCTTGTGTTTTTTATTTTATTTTTTTACTTTTCTAATTTTTCATCAAAAATTCGAAGTCTAACCAATAAAGAATTTACAAAGTCGGTACTTGATAATCCGATTTCTCATGGTAACAGATACTCTACTCTTATTACTGGGCGACCCATACACTTTTAAAAAAATTGACAACAAGTTTTTGCTGATATCAATTATCTTCCTCTAGGAAACTCTACATTATGGGTTCACTGTGCCTCTAAAGATGATGAAATTATGAATAGTACCCTTCCTTCGCATGTTGATCATAATTGGCATTTTTACATGCATGTTCGCTATAGGACAATGTACTTCTGTCATTTTAATGGACCTCAAAAAATTAATCTTTCGAGGTTTTTAATGAGGACATTGTGGATAATCTTTGTACTCAGTGTGATGAACCAAAGGATGATCACAATCTTTGTGAATAATCCATATAGACAGATGGCTTCTACATTTTTTGACAAAATACTGCCTTCTAGCCCTTGCAAACAATATGGTATGACATAAATGTGTGCCTTGCAAAGTTGTACAATATTTTAATAATCATATTTATGTTTTTTCTTTTTCTTTCATGTGAAAAATGAATCTATGGTCTTTCTGTTAATCATGTTTGTCTTCAAGTTTTTCCATGTTTAAACATCGATCTTGATAATTTGAGCCATTCACCAAATTATAAAATTATTTATTAAGGGATGCCAATGAAATATTATTGTTTTCAATATCCCATTATAATGAATTCATTTGTGACATGCATAAAAGAATATATGAGGGGCATCCAGTTGTAGAAACCAAGGGCGAGTCCTTATTTTATAATGATGTCCACATCATGTGTCCTTTTTTTACTTATGTGAACAATAAGGTGGACAAGTTATACTTTCATTATTTTGCTATGTAAAACGGGTTTCCATATTTGAATTATGATACTCTAATATATATATATATATATATATATATAAGAGATAAAAAAAACATAACCCCCAAACTATTGCGCTTTTTACACATTGTCGTGTATAACTTAAGCACTTTTTTGGTATATTTGGTATTTTGAAATTATCTTGTTCACAGAAAATTTTGAGTCTACAAATACAAATTAAAAGACAAGAAAATATATGACAAATATTTGAATTTAAGAAAAAAAATATAATTTAGTGAAAGATAATCTCCTGAAGACTAATCCTCTAATTTTTTTCTTTGAATTTTACTTGATCCTCTATAACACGATTTTTAAACTTTGTAGTTTGATTACAAATCAAACTCCAAAAATTACAATGAACATCGCGAAGAACACCGTGAACTCCATGAGCTTGATTTAATGTTGATTTCGAGAATAACGATGATTTACTGGCTTGACACCTTTATTGCAGTTTAAACTTCTTATTTGGATGATTTTTGCAAAGAATGCCTTGAACATTGCCTTAATCACCAGTGGATTTGACTTGAGAGAAACGCCAATACGCCTGCCTAATACTTTGATCGCGGATTGAACGCCTTGATTTGATGAATTTTGGGAAGAACACTGGGGATTTTGCCTAGATCTTCGTCAATCTTCTCAAGCTTGACTTTAGAAAATTTCCAAAAGAAACCTAACTGTCCAAAGCTTAAGAAGACAACCAGATTCAAAAGTTCCAAAAAGAAAGGTCTGTCTGTTATTTGGGATGACTCAGACTCTAATGTCTTTGATGAAGAAGAGACGACACTAATGGAAAATATTGAGGTATATTTTAATTTCTATAGTAATTCCAACTCTGATTTCAATGAGGATATTGACATTTATGTTTATTTGGATGAATGTCAAAATAATATGAAATTTATGATGTCATCCAACAAAACTTCAAAAAAAAAGTCAAAAAAGTCTGAGGAAAAACAAAAGTAGGAAGAGGGGATTAAACTTTTTAAAAAATCTACTAGAAATAAAAAAATTGATTTCAAGAATAAAATTGAGACTCTTGAAAGGAGAAAACAATGCTCAATAAAAAGAAATACCTACTTTGAAAGTGAAAATTTTGATTTGAAACGAAAAATAAAAGGTAAAAATACTTTGAAGGAAACTCTTTCCATTAGTAATTCATTTTTTAACAACTTATCAAAGAAATTGAGATTGGAAGATAAAGCACCAAAGTAAAAACCTGATACTTGTACTTTACCACAATATCCTAAGTTTAAACGAACATATGTTTTGCTTGTTGTATGACTTATCACACAAACAGAAAATGTCTGGTTAAAAGGCATGTTGGAATAAAGTTTGTATAGGTACGTAAGATCTCTGCCACTAGCCATGAAGGACCTAATGAAATTTGGGTACCTAAGTCACAGTAACTCTCATGCAGGAAATGCCTATGGAACATTCCCAGAACCAGAAGTGGTACATGAAAAGAGGATATTCCAGGCACATAATAGGTGATATCTCAATTTTTTAAACTTTGACAACTTTGATACAAGTTATGTTTTCTTTGCACATAACACCAAAGGAAAAATAGTTGGTAAAGGAGCAATTGGTAAGACAGGTACCACCATTGAAAACGTATGGCTTGTTAAAGGTTTGAAATATAATCTGATTAGTATCAATCAATTGTATGACAATGGTTATGCTGTTCAGTTTCATCCTTTTTACTGCGTTGTTACCAATGATGAAAATATATAGCTTGTGTGACAGGTACCACTATTGAAAACGTATCACTTGTGTTTACCACTATTAGGGACTAAAATGTTTACTTGTATTACCTTTGATCTTTTATCTAACCAAAATGTGGAGTGTCTTGCTGCTATAGAAGACAAAACCTGGACATGGCATTGGAGATTAGGTCACGTAAATATAGATTTCATTTCCCACGTCACCAAGAAAGATTTGGTTGGAGGAGTACCAAAGCTAAATTATACAAAAGATAGGATTTGTGATGCATGCCGGAAAGGTAAACAAGTCAAAAACCACCACCTTAGGAGATAACAAGTATTGTTTTGTAATTGTCAATGATTACACTCATTTTACTTGGGTTTTACTTTTGGCACATAAAAATGATATAGTGAATGCATTCAAACTTTTTCAAAACATTTAGAAAATGAAAAAGGAATTATCCTTAAGAAAATTAGGAGTGATCGTGAAACCGAATTGTTAAAATATTCTCACTTTATTTTGTAAAGAAAACAATTACATGCATCCGCTTTGAAAACTCCTCATCAAAATGGTATAGTAGAACGAAAAAATAGCATTTTACAAGAACTTGCTAGAACCATGTTAAATGAATATGAGTTCCCAAAATTTCTTTGGGGTGAAGCAGTTAATACTGCATGGTATGTTACAAATGAAGTTGTTTTAAGACCTTTTCTAGAAAAACCAATATGAATTATGGTATGGGAAGACCCAAAACCTTTCATATTTTTGCATGTTCGGTTGCAAATGTTAGATTTTGAATGATCGTGATCAAATTTCCAAATTTGATCCAAAGGCTGATGAAGATGTCATTATTGGCTATTCTAACAATAATAAGGCCTATCGTGTTTCCAACAAAAGATAACAAACGATTCAAGAATCTATGCGGATTTCTTTTGATGAAACTAACCTAGTTACTGCCAAGGAGCTCTTGAGAAACGAAATTGCAGGACTTACTTCAATTTTTGAATATAGAACTGGAATTGGATAGAAGGCAAAATTGGAACTGATCTAGAAAATACAGAATCCATCAAAGATACCGAGACAAGTACCATAGAGGATTCAAACACCAATGAAGCAGAACTAAGAAAAAGGAAGTTCAAACATGCTTCTAGTCACCTAATGGACATAAGCATTGGTGATATGCAATCTAGCATTACGCCTAGATCTCAAGTGAGGCAAACTACCATAGATACTTCCAACTATGTGCTCCTATCTCTCATTGAACCAAAAAATGTAGATGAAGCTCTTAATGATCCAACCTGGATAAAGGCTATGCAAGAGAAGCTAACCAATTTGAGAAAAGTTAACTTTGGACACTGGTAGAAAGACTACTGAATCATCCAACCATTAGAACTAAGTGGGCCTTTAGAAATGAACTTGATAAATCAGGTAAGATTACCAAAAATAAGGCTTCACTTCTAGCCAGGTTTGAATCAATATCCATGCTCTTAGCTTTTCCATGTCATAAACAATTCTTACAAGGGAAAATTACAATTTTCATCTGCTATCTACTGCATTTTTGATTTTTAGTCCTATAAATATGTGTTGTTCAATTTTAGTCCTATAATTTATGAAAAACTATCAATTTTGGTCTGATTTTGTCAAAGTCCGACAACTTGTTCTGACGTGGACAATTAATTTGGAGCTTTCTGGTGAATTGCTCTGACGTGGACAATTTTGATAACATGGCATGACATATACGTATTTACACCCTGCGATCCAGATTCAACAACGTATTATGTATTAATTTTTTTATAAAATACATATAACACGTGGCTTAATCTGGATCGCATCGTGTATGGACCCAGTCCATATAAGAATTTTCCCAGATCCCCTTAGTGCACGTTAGTTTGCTTCTCCGTCTCCTGAACATTTTTGGAGCAATTCAAGCTCCGGTGGCCGACCACCTCCACACTGGAAGCATATGATCGGGAGATGTTCATACTTTATCATATAGAGTTTCCCTTTAATATCAATCGTGCTTCTTAAGGGCTTCTCTTAATCAATTTTGAACACAAAATCTAGCAAACCGCCCTCTAGACGCCCAAACGTGTTGTGATCAACTTTCCCTAGATCCCCCAAGCTTGATGCTAACTAGTAGATAATCTCCTCTTTGTAGTATTCAATAGGTAATTTTGGAATTCTTTCCAAGTAATAGTTGTAGGGATCTTGTCTTTAGAGGTTTGGAAATTTGGTAACCATTTTGTATCCACTAGGTAATGATTTGATAGAACCCACGGGGGCCTCTGTTAAAATAAAGTCTATTTTTTTCCTTATCCCCAACCTTCAATATGTAATAGCTATAGCCAAGATAGATTAAATCAAAATAAGATTGAAGACGCTCCATGGTGTTGATACAGGCAGATAGTATGTTGAAATTTATAGACCGAACAAGCATTTTAAGAATAATAGCATTTTGCCGTGAAGCTTGAATTTCCTCTTCATACTTTTCTTTCAAAATCAATTTAGGAAAAAAGGTATTCCTCAAGAGGCTTTAGAAGTGGTAACTTTATCAAGATTCAACATTGGCAACCAGTACCTACTGATACGGACCCAAAAATGATTGAAATCACTTTGTGGAATGAGCACTAGATAAGAAATATAATACTGAGGAGCAAGGGCTCTGTTTCTAAATTCCTAAAGTATCAAATGGTAGAGGGTACAATCAGTATCTGATCAAACCTATGAACTAATAAATTTGGAGCATGCACTAGCTGAGGCTGAAATGAAGCTTCTAGAAAAGTTCATGGCGATGACAGTCATTGAAAAGTTTCCCCGGTCTTGGGAAAATTTTGGTATGACCTTAAAATATTAGAAAGGGAATTTATATGTCGATGATTTAATGATTGCCATCAGTATAGAATAGGAACATAGGAATCAGATGTATGTTATGCCAGTTGAATATCAGTCAAAAGCAAACATTTTGACTATTAGAAGGAAAAATCCTAAGCTTAAAAATGTCAATCCAAACTCCAAAATAATTGATAAAAGCAAAGTCAAGGCTAAAAAGTCAAAAGCAAACAAACCATGCTGGACTTGTGGATAGGTTAGTTACTTTGCCAGGGATTGTCCCAATAAGGCAGATAAAGAAAAAACCAAACCAATGGTCAACATGGTTGAGGCTAGCGTTGCTAGTGCTCATGGATACATTGACGAGTATGTTTCTTTTGAACCCAAACTTTTGACTGTTTATGAACATTTATTAGATCATTGACACTGGAGCAAATGTGCAGTTTGTGCTGATAAATCTCTGTTTGTATCATACCAGCCAATTGATAGACAACCCGTGACGATGGGAAATGCAAGTGTTGCACCAATACTTGGGATATGACATTTGGACCTAAATTTTCCTACATGGCATACACTATCTCTACAACGGTTGCATCATGTCCCTTCTGCTCGACGGAATATCATTAGTGGTTCTATGTTAGTCAGAGAGGGTTGTAAGCTTTCACTTAAATTGAATAAAGTTGTAATTTAACATTACGGAACTTTTGTTGGCAAAGGCTATTTATCATAAGGTTTATTTAAAATACAGATAATTGTGCTAGTGTTTCCAATTCCAATAGTTCGAGCCTTTATAATTCCATTGTTGTTAATAATATAGAAAATTTCACTATATGGCATACGCGGTTGGGTCATTTAAATTTTGGTTCTATTAAAAAATGATAAATTTAAATTTGATTCCAACGCATGAATTTGTACAGAATCACAAATGTCAAGTGTGTGTAGAAGCTAAACAAGTAAGAAAACCCTATCAATCAATTGAAAGGAAAACTGAAATACTTGATTTAGTACACACAGATATTTGTGAGTTCAATGACAGTCTTTACACTGAGACTGATATAGATACTGTATCACCTTTATAGATGATTGTAGTAAATATTGTTATGTTTTTTTAATAAAACATAAAGATGAAGCACTAGAAAAGTTTAACATTTTTAAGAATGAAACTGAAAATTAAACTAGCAAGAAACTTAAAAGAGTATGATCAGATAGAGGTCTTGAATATGAGTCAAACTCGTTTATTGAATACTGCCAAAAATTTGGTATTATTCATGAAGTGACTCCTCCATATTCACCTTTCTCAAATGGGGTATCAGATTCGTAAAAATCAAACATTTAAAAACATGATTAACAATCTGATTTTGAATTCTAGATTGCCTTACTATATGTGGGGAGAGGCTTTGAATACGACTTTGTCATATTCTGAATAGAGTCCCTCTGAAACATAAAGAACGCACTCCATTTGAATTCTGGAAAGATAGAAAACCAAGCTTAAAATATTTTCGAGTATGGGAATGTCTTGCAAAAGTCCTAGTCCCTGAATATAAACGAAGAAGTTTGGTCCAAAAACTATTGATGCAGTCTTTTTGGGCTATGAGGAAACAAGTTATGCGATGAGGTTTTTAGTTATTAAGTCTAAGCTTCCTATCATATAAGTTAACACAATATTTGAATTTTGTGATGCTACATTTTTTGAAAATGTATTTCCTTTGAAACAAGGAATACCCGAAGATGTTTTGACTTTAGATTCTACCCTCCCATCTGGTTCCATTCCTGAACATGTGGAAAGGATGACAAATAAGGGGGGGGGGGTGTAAATCCAAGTAGTTCGATGTTTTTGATGAGGATGATGAACCTCGCCGTAGTAAGCGAGCCAAGGTCGCCAAAGATTTTGGAATTGTGACTTTGTCACCTACAATATCGAGGATTATCCTGTGACTTTCAAAGATGAGATGGCTTCTCAAGAGGCTAAGTATAGGAAGGTAGCTATCAAAAGCGAAATTGACTCTATTATCTCTAACGGGACATGGGAATTTGTCGATTTACCCCTGCGATGTACTATGATTGGATATAAATGGATCTTTAATAATATTACGAGAAAATAGGGATTTGGCCACGGATCTGGCCACAGAAAAATTTCGTGGCCAAATTGGGCATTGCTAAACGGGGTCACGGACACTGGCCACAGATTTTGTTGAAGTTGGCCAAGGATTTAACTGTGGCAAATTTATTTTAATTTTTAAAAAACAATTTAGCTAAGCCTCGGATTAATCCGTGGCCAAAAATATATATTTTTTAAAAAAAAATAAAACTAGCCAAGGATTTATCTATGGCCAAAAATAAACATTTTTTAAAAAAAATAAATCTAGCCACGGAAAAATCCTTGGACAAAATTGATTTTATTAAAAAAATAAATAAATTTAACCACGGTTAAATTCGTGGCCAGAAATAAATAGTTTAAAAAATTGATAAATATGGCCGAGGATTTTTCCATGGCCAAAAATACATTTTTAAAAAACAAATAATAAATATAGCCACGAACAAAAATAAATAAATTTAAAAAATAATAAATATGGCCACGGATTTTTTTTGGTGGCCAAAACTAATTTTTTTTTAAAAAATACTATAGCGACGGATTAATTGGACTAATTTTTTGTCATGCTTAATTTTATTTTATTACACCCCAAAACCTGCAATTTTTCTTTTAAGAATCAGCATACCAACAAGCTATATATCAACTATCATACTAATAATCCATATGACATATAATATTGTTCTACTAGTTTAATACAACAATTCATACAAAATAATTCATACAGAACAATTCATACAACAATACATATATGAAAGTATTCAAAAGTTAAATGTTGGAACATCATCGTCTCTATCATCCTCATCATTATCATCGTCATCATTGCCTTCATTTTCATCCAGAGCAACAAGAGCAGACGAAGGACAGCCCTTCTTACGCCACGGAGCAAAAGACAATAATTAGAGCTTTATCTTGTACATGTTTTTTAATAAAGTATATATATATATATATATATATTTTGACAAGTGTATATATATATATATATCTAACAAATACTCTTTTTAATGTTATCTCCAACTTATAGAGCAGCTGAATAGGTCCACCATGTGTATTCTCGGCAACTTGGGAACAAGCTTCATCATAATTAGCTCTGAAGCTCTCCTGCAAAAAAAACATACATAATTGTTATAAGAGCTTTTTCAGCAATAATATATGAAGCTAAATAAATATAGAAAACTACCAAAGTAGTCTTTTCTCGCTCATCCACACAATGCTCGATTCCATTCTCGTCTCTCGAATAATGGAGAGCCTCAAATGTTTCGTCAACAGAAGGCCGATTTCCATCTTTGTCCATCTGCAATAAAAATGAAGTAAAAACTTTTTAAAATATAGAATTAAGGACAGTAATGAAATAAAACCGTAAAAATCAACAGCTGCTTCAAAAAGTTAAATAAAATACAAGGAACAAGTAATTACTTACCAAATGATCTTGCCACCTGAGATGAGATCTGAATCCTCTCTTATGGCCAGGGAATCCCTTTTCGTCACAAGTCGATGCTGGGTTTGCCCTATTCTGGTGGCTTATCCTCTGGAACTCCGGGGTGCCCCATATTACACGTAAATTATCCCATGATTCCTCACCTATCCAACTAGGCCAACAATTATCCTTATGAGCTTTAGCCAGTCTATATTTCAAGATCTCCGCACCTTTATGCTCGAAATTCTTCCAAATTTGGCTCGAATGATCAGGCCGCCAAAAGAATTTTTTCTACCAAAAATAAATCCAGGAAAGAAAAACCATATATGAACAAGTTTTCGTAATAATAAAATGTCAGTTAAAGTAAGTAAATACACATACCTTAAATTGGGCAAACCATATCTCACAGGGTTTCTACCGGACCTTTTTCCAAGTAGGCCATGGTTGCTTAAAACCATTCTCAACTCTCAAGTATCCGACCAATCTTTTCGATACATTTCTCCTCTAATCAAACCTATTGTACAAGTAAAAAAACATATATTATACATGACAATACACATAAAATATAGGGCGAATTTCATCTACCTCCCCTGAGGTTTGGCAAAATTACGATTTAATCCCACATTTTTTTGTAAATTACAATAAACCCCCTATGGTATATTCCATCTAACAATTTATCCCAACCGTTTACGACCGTTAGGATTCCGTTAATTTTTTATGTAAAGTTTCGATAGCACTCTTGATGAATTTGTTTGTAATATATATAAAATATTTGGGGTTGTATGTTATGTATTACATCTTTATGGGGTAAAAAGTAATAATATTGAAAAATTGCTTTCATTTTAAGAGCTGAAAATGACAGGTAGGTAGGAGAAGAGAGAGATCTAGATACATGCATATGCAATGTAGATACACATGCAAGTTGAGAAATCATATACTTGCAATTCATCATAACTCGCTCATTTCTTCTCCAAATTGAGCAAGTTGTATGTCAAAATCGATCACCGCGATGAGAGGAACACATTAGCAGTGATAGTTTTGGGCAACGACGATGAGGTGGTAGCGGGTTTCCGTGTTCCGACAAGTTTTTCGATGAACTTAAAGTGGGTCTTAAATTTTTCGACATGAAAATACGTTGGTGAGGTCAATTTTGGGCTAGAGTCGATAGAGGTGGCAAATTTGAGGTGAAGAGTCGATTTTATACATTTTTCGTCCATCACTTATAATTATTACATACCATAGGGGGTTTATTTTAATATACAAAAAACATGTGGGTTAAATTGTAATTTTTTCAAACCTCAGGGGAGGACAGATGTAATTCACCCTATTTAATATCAACAAAAAATAAAGGGACAAAATGGACTTTATACATTTTTCGTCTAGCACTTGTAATTATTACATACCACAAAGAGTTTATTGTAATTTATAAAAAATCGTGGGTTAAATTGTAATTTCACCAAACCGCAGGGGAGGTAAATATAATTTGCCCTAAAATATATACCATACATATTTATTTATTGATAAGATAGCAAAGTTATATAAATCAATTGACTTGCTCTTTTTCTCGTGGCATTATTAGAATTTGATGTCCACCGGTATCACTATTTTGAGACATGTCGGTGGATCGGTGTTCATTCATCGGCATCGATGGGGCAGACCCTACAGCAAGGGATGGAGATTCTGATTTCAAGCTATCTAAATTGATGTTCAGATTAGTTGGCGGAGGCATATGCCGATTAAACCCTGAGTCCGATACTTTCTCTTTGCCGTTTTTCGATCTCCCGGTTATCTGCTTCAGAATTCTCAACAAATAACCGAATAAACTAATAAAATGTTAATAAATTGCACAACAATTGATCATACATCAATTATGAATAATTACAAAATAACAATTCACAAGCATCAACTATGTAATAACATTTCACAGAAGAATTCATGACAATGAATCAAAACCATCAACTACATCAACCATTAAAATATAAATCCTATTCATCATCTTCATTCTCATCATCTTCATCTTCATCATCATCATCATATTCAATCGCATCATCCCCTTCATCGTCGTCATCTTCAAGTTCCTCATCAAATTCATCCTCCTCATCATCGTCATACTTGTTCGCTTCCTCTCGTATCTCATCATCTTCAAGTTCATTATGAAATGTATTATTGTCAAAAATTATCTCTTCTAGTGGACCATCAACATGTACCAAAAGACCCATAGGTTCATTATCGAGCACAGAATTCGCAACGGGTGAAGATTCTTGCAACAAATCATCAATAACAATTTGTTGATTGGCTACTCTACTTCGTGGTCTGGTTTTAATTACAAAATGCCAATTTAATTTATTCCTCCTTGTGCCTGGATATGGTACACAATATACTTGAGATGCATGCTTGTGTAATAATGAATGGATCGTCTTTTGGGTATCTCTCATTAACTTTGATCTCTACAATGTCATATTGCTAGTGTATCTATACACCTCTCTTAGAAATGAAGTCAAACCAATGACATTTGAATAAGACAACTTTCTTTTCAAATACACCGGGATATTCTAACTGAATCACTTCTTTAAGTATGCCATAGAAATCTATAGTCCCGTCACCCCGAACACAAACACCAGCATAGTAAGTATTCATACGTTGTGTGTGCTAGTCTATATAAAAGGAATATCCATTCACAGTGTACCTTTGCCATGTCTTAATCTTACGATTTGGTCCCCATGCCAAATCACGTAAATTTTGATTAGCAATATTATTTGTGGGATCATGAACTTACACAAATAATTACACTGTCATAATATTTATAACAAACTAGTATATATACATTTTTAATTTTAATTAAAACAGTACCTACATATTGTTCAAACCATTCTACAAAATTTGCTTCGACCGACTCAACTTTTTGGTATGTTAAATTTGGCCAATGACAACCTATATATTCTATATATTGAAATATATATTTTAGGAGTTAGAATTTAATATAAATATTAATAAGTTAATATTAGTCTTTAAATACTTACTCGATGATAGGCACGCCCTCGTCGCAATTAATAAGAACATGTAATGCAGACTTTCTCAACTCAACATCACTTAAAAATTGCTCCTCAGCATTTACCACCGGGCTTACCAGCTTGATTGCAGACAGACAATGTGTAGGGCATCTCTTCAGCACTTCCATCATTCTCATTATGCCTATCTCTTGTACTCTTCGACTGAATGTGGCTTTGAAAATAATATGATGTAAAGTATTATGATTATTGATTTAAGTACGCCTCATATATTGAGCCATCCACCCTTGATTGATTCTTCACCATACCTTTCAAGTTATGTAGGAACCTATAATCGTATTTCGTACGACAAAGTTACCAATTCGTTTTGGATCTCAAAAAGAAAACTAGAGTTTAGCAAATCTTTAAAAAAATATTTACCTCTCGAATAGATACATCAACCTATATTGAACAGGTCCATACATCGCCGCTTTAAAAGGCAAGTGTATCGACAAGTGTTCCATAGAATCAAAAAATGCTGAAGGAAAAATGCGTTCCAATTTGCATAAAATCGAAGAGATATTCCTATCCAATTGCGACAAAATTTCCTCGTGAAGCTCTGTGCAACACAAATCTCTGAATAACTGACTTATTTTAGTTAGAAGCTTCCAAATATTTTTTGGGAGTGCACTAAATGCTATTGGGAGTAAACGTTGCATGAACATATAACAATCATGGCTCTTCATACCGTACCACTTGAGTCTCAATTGATCAACACAAGCTCCCAAATTCAATGCATAACCTATCAAGCATCTTCAAAGCTTAAACAAATGTGCATAAATCGCATTTTTGTTCGGTCGTCAAAGTGTAACTAGCTTTTGGTTTTAGCACCTTACCATTGGCTATCATTTGTAAATATAGCTCAGCCTGCTTGCAATACTCAACTAAATCCAATCTTTCCTTCTCATTATCCTTTGTCTTGTCTTTAATATCCATGACAGTGTTCAGTATGTAACGACTCGTACCTTTAACTAATTTATTAAAACACAGCCAACAAAAACATGAAACTTATCAGAGTACTTATTTTATTTAAAATATATCAGAGTAGTGCGTATATTACATAGTAATACAAAAGTATATAACATCACGGCCTCTCTAAAATACAAATTATCAAGCTTAATTCCGACTAGTTAAAGGCGCCGAAACCGTTCCTCGCTATTGTCCTTAGTAACTCCCACCTCCTTTTCGGCTAAAATTATCACATAAAGAAATGGTCAACATACACGTTGAGTAGGAATTTTCACTTAATAACATATGGTGCTCGTGTGTATGGTAACTGCACATAATCACAATATCGCACATAATATTTCACATAATTTTACCTTTTGAGTCACTTATTGGTGACTCCCTTATGTCTACCACAGTATAAGATTCCAACCGTTCACATCATTAATTCCCATATTCCATCTGTCCACATCGATTCCATCCGTTCACATCGGTGGCCATATCTCGAGATTATGCCAATTCCCTACAACCAATACCAATACATGGAACACTCCGTCCATGCAAGATGGGGTGGATGGCGAGAACTATTTTAAGACCGGCAAGCCCATTACCGCCCGGCCGAACTCAGCCCCATCCACACCGATAACACATTTGGGCCCGACATGCACAAATAAAGAGTTCCTAAGGAACATACTTTCCTATTTGTAACTTTAAAACATAAAAGCATACTAAAAGCATATTTTGCAATAATACACATACATGTTTTCATATAAATTCTATGAACATAAAATATAAATATAACTAGAAACATTCTTTCTAATAACTTGTAAGTAACATAATGAAGCATAATATCATGATAGTAAAAGGATAAACTAGCACTAGAAGTTAACTTATGTAATTAAGCAAAATTCCTACCTTAACTCACTTCTCGATCGATATATATGTAGATGTGAATGTGTATATGTATGAATATGTGAGAGTGTTGAAAGAGAGTGAAATATTTATATATATATATATATATATATATATATGTATGTAATATATGTGTGTATTGTGAGGAGTGTGTGTGTGTCGTGAATGTGTGTGTGTGTTGTGATTGTGTTGTGTGTACTATATGTAATATATATATATGGATATATGTATGTACCGTGTGTGTGTGTGTTTATGAGAATAGTGTTTGTTGTGTGTGTATAATCTGTGTATGTGTGTGTTTGTAGGAGTGTGTGTGTGTGTGATTGATGGAAAATATAACTCAAGCCTCTATTTATAGAGGTTGGTTAAGACACATTGTTAAAAATTAATTATGTCAATTTTTTTATAATTGGATTCATCTTACTCATCAATATTTAATAAATGCATACATGCTTAGTAATAAGCCTAAATGTTATTAGGTGTGCTCTAATATTGATGAATGGAAGTCTAGGTTAATGTAAATAATACAAGTGTTTCAATTTCTAGAAGAGTTATAACACGTGTAAAAATTTATTTAATGCTAGGAATTATCAAGAATAAATATTAGAATTATCAAAAATAAATTAGAAAAATTATTATACATATATATATATAATTTTCGGATATATATACCTATATACTATATAGTTTGCTCTATGTATTTAGAACATGCATATATATATATATATATTACGGCTATTTAGATAAAATATATAATTAAATATTGTTAATCCTATAAAGTGTTTATGATTAATATGTATTAATTTAGTTATTAGCTGTATAGATATATACGAACTTATATATATATATATAGATCTATCTATGTAGGAATATATATACGTATGAATTTTTATATATATATGAATATATTAATCTTAGATAAGTAGAATATTTGTGTGTGTTATTTAGAAAAACGGGTATATACATATATTCCTTATATTTTAAAAATTGTAAGTGTAGATATTAATATGTAAGAAATTATTGAAAATTGTTTTAACGGCTACTTATTTATATGTTTCGAAATATAGAAATACTATATATATATATATATATATATAATTTTATTACAAATAAATCTTATCATTATAATTTTGAAAAATGCATGCATAGAATTATATATATATATATACATATCGATTTATATGCACATGGTTAGTGTGAAAACATAGTAGTTATTGCACATTTCAATAATAAAACATTAAACAATTTAATCACCTAGTTCGCGCACAAATAATAATCACATAAAACACTAGATAATTTAATCATAAATTAACTTTTAAAATACCTAGAAATATCGGGTCATTACAGAGTATGTTGTCGGAAAAAAATTCGATGTGCATAACATCCAAATTATGGCAAACCACATTGTCTTTACAATACTGCAACTCCCAAAAAATACTTTGTTTGGTCCAATTATGATATACACCATATCCTTGTAATTTTGGATGCTTAACTGGCATATCAATAACGTTCGGCATTCCACGCACTTCTTCCCACATCTGATCACCTGTCATTACTGACAGAGGGTTTGATCATTCACGGCATCCTTTGAAAAGTGCATCTTTGTTTTGTCTAAATGGGCGATTCTCAGGCAAAAACTGACGATGACAATCGAACCAAGAAATCTTCCCACCATTTTTCAGTCCTGAATGCCTTTGTTTGCAGCATACATATAGGACAAGCCATTCGACCTAATGTCATCCATCCTGACAACATCCCATACGTGGGAAAGTCATTGATAGTCCACATCAAGGTGGCCCGTAATTGAAAATTATGCCTTTTGAAAATATCATACGTTTCAACTCCTTCTAACCACATAATTTTCAGCTCGTCAATTAGAGGCTGCAAGTGCACATCAATCCTTTCTTTTGGGTTATGTGGCCCTGAAATCAAGCATGTCAAAAACATATACGGTGAGTCATACAAAATTCTGGCGGCAAGTTGTATGGAGTAACAATCACAGGTCAACACGAGTATTGCTTCGACGAAGTATGATTAAATGAATTAAATTCATCGGCACATAATCCAAGCCTAATGTTTCGCGGCTCAACAGCAAATTCAGACTGCTTTTCATTGAAACGTTTCTATGCCAGACCATCAGATGAATGAGAAATAACACTAGGCTCTCCTCTGTGCTCATAATGCCACCTTATTTGATTAGTTGATTTTAAAGAAGCATACAACCTTTTCAATCTTGGAATAAGAGGCATGTAGTGCATTCTTCTGTAAGGAACACGATTCCTACTACCACTTTTATATGGTTTAAATCTTGGATGACTACAAAACTTACATTCCTCTAAACATGAATCTTCACTGTAATACAACATACACCCCTCGATGCAACAATCAATCTTAACCGATGTTAAACATAACTTCTTAACTATTTTTTTTTGCTTCATAATAGTTGTTAGGAACATGATTATCCAACGGATTTAATGACTTCATAAGTTTTGTCATTCGATCAAAACAACTCTGAGATAAATTATAGTCGGATTTTGATGACATCATTTGAAGAGTCATTGATAACTCTGTCTGATTGTCACAACATGGCCACAATGGTCGATGCGCAGCCTCTAATATGTTATAAAACTATTGAGCTTGCATATTAGGATATTGATCATTGTTTCGCTCAATCTCGGTATCGTGACCCTCTTCGACATTCAAATCAAGACGATAATGCATACCATGGATGTGATGCATTCACACCCATAGCATCTTATAAAACATTCTCGTAATTATTGAGTCTATACAAAAAATTAGCCTGATTCGAAGAACTAGCACCATCGAACTCCACATTTTGAGTTTCTGGAGCTAACTCGCCATGTGAAGTCCAATACCTAATACTCAGGTTGAAATCCAAATTTCATCAAATCGCAGTGCACATTACTAGTATCCTTATTTCCTATTAATGTACTTTGAATACGGACACCTAATGAGGCATTTATCAGCTATATACTGCGGTTGTGTAGTTGCGAATTGAATGAATTTATTAAGACCATTCATAAATTGTTTGGTGTAACTTTCCGATCAACAGTTAACCTATTATACATCTAACCTGGAATTTCCCGTGTATTCATATTCTGTAAACATAAAATGAAGGTAAGTTAACATCACTACTAGACTTCACATCTAAATATATTAAGTTTGTTATTTAATATTTGTTCAACATGCTTCATTAATGGCACAATACATAAACACTTATCTCTCATTAAATTATTTCAAACATTGTTAGACATTCTGCCTATCAAACATATTTCACCAAATTTTAATCCCACAACAACAACAAAAACAAAATAAACCCCAACCTAAATTAATCATAATAATCCATAATCCAATCAAACGTGTTCAAAACAATCCATAATCAAGACAAACTTGTGCATAATAATTCATAATCCAAATAAATTTGTTCATAACAATACATAATCCAAATATGTTCATAACAATGGCCAATCCAAACAAACTAGTTTATATATAACAAGTCATAATCTAAACATGTTTGAAATAAATTTAATCTTCGCAAAAATCATAATAATTCATACCTTGTTTAAACTTCACCTCCACAAATTACGTATATGATATCAACCTACAAATAATGCCAAATACACCAAAACAACATAAAAAATTAAAATTACAACTCAACGAATAAAATAAAAATTAAAAGCTAAAAATAACAATAACGTGCATGTGTGGCGTGCCTTTGGGATGGGTGGGGGGGGGCTGTTGGGTGTGGGGAGAGGGGCTGCTAGGGTGGGTGGGGGGCTATTGGGGGGTGGAGAGAGGGGCTGCAGCTGGAGAGGCGGGGTGGGGCTACGGGGATGGGGGGGAGGTCGCACTTCGGCGGGGGATGGGGGGCCTGCGATGGTAAGTTAGGGGGGGGGGAGGGGGAGGCCGCGCAACAGTAGAGGAAACGGAGGGGAGGTGGGGGGATGCGGCCATCGACGGCCAGAGGAGGGGTATCGGCATTCGGGAGAGAGGGAAGGGGTCAGGCCATTAGGGTACCTTTTGTGTGGGAAAGAGAAGACAGATCTGAAAATGGCTAAGTGTTGTTTATTTACAAACACTTAACTATGGATTTTTTGCCCTTGGCCACAGAAAAATAAGTAGCCAAGACCAATTTAGAAAAAAAATTATTTATTGGCCACGGATACATCCGTGGCCAAGACTAATTTTTTTTAAAAAAATAAATTTATTTATTGGCCACGGATAAATCCCTGGCCAAGAATAATTTAAAATTAAATAAATAAATTCATTTATCGACCACGGATAAAGACAGATTTGTTTTTAAAAAAAATTAAAGTTATTTATTGGATATGGATTTATTTGTGGCCAAGGGTCAAAATTTTAAGTTGACTTTTTACGAATTGTGCGTTTTCGTTAATCGGGTTAGACGGAACTGTACGATTGGAGTAATACATCTTCAAAACAAATCAATCTGCTTGAAAGTCCATTTTTTTGATAATTCCTGTATAAGTTAATTGACCTTAGTATACATTGACACCGGATTTCGAAGTCATTCGTATATATCACTGAAAGAGAAATATGTATTCTCACTAAGCAAATTGTAATTTTAAATGCATAAGATAGGAAAATATAATAATCGCGATGAAAATAATATGATTTTGAAATAGCTTAAACATTTTTGTGCCACGTAATGTCGGATCGGGCGATTCAAGTGAGCCATTTAAAATTTTTAAAAAAATTAGAAAATTGGTTTAGCCACGGAAAAATCCGTGGCTAAGCCCTCCGATTTAAAAAGTATTAAATTTCCTCACCTAGCCACGGAGCCGTGGCCAAGACAGATTTTTTTAAAAAAAAATTAATGTTATTTATTAGGCCACGAATAAATTCGTGGCTAAGGGTCAAAATTTTAAGTTGACTTTTTACGAATCGTGTATTTTCGTAAATTAGATTAGACGGAAACCATACGATTGGAGTAATACATCCTTAAAACTAATCAATCTGCTTGAAAGTTCATTTTTATTTTATAGTTCTTGTATAAGTTAATTGGCCTTAGCATACATTGACACCGAACTTTGAAGTGATTCTTATATATCACTGAAAAATAGAAAAATGTATTCTCGCTAAGCAAACTGTAATTTTGAAAACATAAGGTGGGCAAAATATAATAATCGCGATAAAAATAATATGATTTTGAAATGGCTCAAACCTTTTTGTGCCCCGTAATGTCGGATCGGAAATTTAAGTGAGCCATTTAAAATTTTCATTTAGCCACGAAAAAATCTGTGGCTAAGCCCTTCGATTTAAAAAATATTAAATTCCAACAATTAGCCACGGATAAATCCGTTGTCAATACCATTTTTTTTTAAAAAATATTAAAATTATTTAAATCCGTGGCCAAAATAAAAAATACTTAATTTTTTTTTAATTTAGTCATAGATAAAACTGTGGCCAATATATATATTTTTCAAAAAAAAATAAATATTTTCTAGCCACGATTTTATCCGTGGCCAAAATAGGGAAAAAATTTTTCCAAATTTAACCACGGATAAAACCATGGCCAATATATACAATTTTTATAAAAAAATTATTTTAAATATATACTAGCCACGGTTTTATCCGTGGCTAAGGTGGTAAAAAAAAATATGTATTTTTTTAAGTTATCCGTAGGCTAAAAACATTTATGCTTGTTTTAAAAAAAAAATTATATAGCCATGAATTTTTTCATATTTAGCTACAGAAAAATCCGTAGCTAGGTATTTTCGTTGTTTTCAAAATCCGTCGCTAGTTCCGTAGCTATTGGCAACCGATTTTGTCCGTGGCTAAAAATTCGTGGCTATTTCATTGTTTTCTTGCAGTGGAAGAAACTTAAAGCTGATGATACTGTTGGTAAGTATAAAGCTAGATTGGTTGTCAAAGGGTTTAGGCAGAAAGAGTGGATTGACTATTTTGATATGCATTCCCCTATAGCTCAACTAACTACAATCCGACTGCTTACTGCACTGGCCTCCATATATAACTTCTCTATCTATCAGAAGGATGTGAAAATTGCCTTTCTGTGTGGTGATTTAGATGAAGAGATATATACAGAACAACCAGAAAGATTTGTAGTAGTCGTGAGTGAAAACAAAGTTTGTCAAATCTCTTTATGGGTTGAACAAGCGCCTAAACAGTGGCATGAAAAGCTTGATAAAACTATACTGAGCTTTGGCTTCATTGTAAATGATAATGATAAGTGTGTATACTGCAAAACAAAAGGTGATTCATGCATTGTTTTATGCCTGTATGTGGATCATATATTACTAATCAGATCAAACCTTGAGATTATTAATGAGACGAAAGATTTCTTGAAAAGTAAGTTTAAAATGAAGGACATGGGTGAAGTTAGTGTGATTTTGAGACTCAAGTTGATTCGTTCAACTGAGGGTATAACGATTTCTCAATCTTATTATGTTGAGAAGATAATTGAGAAATTTGGTTATACTAACAGTAGACTCCTGAAAACAACTTATAATCCTTTTGTGACTCTTTTCAAGAATAAGTCTGGTATGCCAGTGTCTCAAGTAAGATATTCTCAAGTGATTGGAAGCTTGCAATATGTAGCAAGTGGTATTAAACCAGATATTTCATTTGCAATCTCCAAGTTGGCTAGATATACTAGTTGTCCTGATTGTACTCACAGGGAGACTTTAGATAGGGTAATGAGATACCTTAAAGATGCAAGTTCCCTTAGGCTGCATTACGGTAAATTTTCAAAAATTCTTGAGGGATTTAGTGATGCAAGCTGGATTGTCCAAAACTTCGGGAGTAATGGATATACAGGGTATGTATTTACTCTGGATGGAGGCGCAGTCTCCTGGAAGTTTACAAAACACACGATCATAACTTGATCCACTTTTGAGGTTGAACTGTGTGCTATAGATACTACTGGAACTGAGGTTGAGTGGCTGCATAGGTTAATATGTGGATTACCCATGATGGGTAAGCCCGTCCTTGCCATAGCCTTGCATTATGATAATCAAACCACAACTGCAAAAACAAGAAGTTTCAAGTATAATCAAAAGACTAAGAGACACATCCAAGTTAGACTGAAGTCTATAAGGGAATTAGTATCTGAAAGAATCGTAGCCATTGTTTTTATTGGTACCAAAGGCAATGTGGTTGGTTTCTTAACAAAAGGACTTGAGTTTAGCCCATTCCAAAAAGCCAGGTTGAGGATGGGACTCGTAACCCATTGAATTTACAACGACAGTTGCAATCCAAACCACCAAGTGAAGATCCCATAAGGAAGGTTTAATGTGGTATAAACAAGTTGTTGGGTGTATGAGATAGCACAAAATTTTGACTGGTACTATGTACCTGAAATCTATCCTCTGGTATGCCTGGAAGGTGCTATGAATTGCTAACTATAGTAAGAGTTTTAGTCTGAATGGGATCAAGGTCTTTTTGACGAGATATTAGCAGTTTATTTTTGGAGATACCCAACTATGTGAATATTATCATGAGGTCGCGATTAGAGGAGATAAGTTACTCCTTAACAAATACTCATGAAACAGGATTAAGACACATGACCATTAATGTGTCACCCCTGAAGATTGCAAAGCTCGATGTGATGTTACGAGTATGCAGCGAGGACTTTACGCTATGGATTAGAAGGGGATTGTTGGAAATGGGCTTGATAGGATGATGTTTTCAAGGGGTAATCTAGGATTGAACCATTTCTAATGTTAATCCACAGATAAAGTTTAAGGGAAATATTATCTATGTGTAAAGAAAGCTAATGTTATTATCCTACACCGTAAAATTATGCTTGACAAAAGTGCTACTTATATTGTTAAGTGTTGTTGTAGTGTAAACTAAACAACTAAGTATTGTATATGGGCAACCCCACAAAAGCACCACCCGCCCACCTGACCCAACCCAACCCGAGCCACGAGCCACGGACCACAATCCCAAGTGGTGGGCCCGCCCGAACACGGTCACAGTCCACGGGCGCGGGCATTTGGGCGAATTATCTCGGTCTTGAGCTTACTTTTTACGAAATTGCCCTTGGTGTAACAGTTTTACTCACATAAGTCTGTTTTTTAATTTCGTTACTGTATTTTAATTAACGTGGTTTGAAACCACCAGACACATTACCTGGTCAAACAACATGTTTTTGAATTTTGTCCACTTTTGAGTTCAGGTACGTTGCGTGCCCGTTGGCGTGCGAACGGTTTCAACTATGTGTTAATGTGCCAGTATTTAACTCTGGCTGTCTCCTCCCCCCTATATAAGTTGCCTCCTAGTTCCCTGTAAAGGACACGAAAAAAGAAAAAACGAAGAAAGAATAGAAAAGTATACTGTTCTTAAGAAACTGGTCAATCTTAGAGTGTATACACTTGATTCTTTCGACGGGTTGTGAGTTTTGTGTTGCATACACAGCTACTTGAGTTGATTAGCTTTCGAAATGAGGTTCAAAGTAGTAGTGCGGTTCGGAACGTACCTCTGGACTATCTTATCCTAGAAGGAGTATCGCAAGCCCATCGCACCGGCCAATAGGGCGAATATTTCCTTAAGGTAAACCGCCTTAATCTGGTGATTCAGTCGTACTCTTGCAAACAAATAATAATAAGTGTTATGAAAATCCTTGATTATTATTTGTTTACGGCATTGTTTAGTTGCTTTTTGGCTATAGCGTTTTGACTATAACATTGTTACTGTATTATACTTGTACATCAAATAAATATGTCCACATGGATATCTGTTCTGTTGATATCCTGAATCACTATTATTTTTCCCAATAGATATGAAACATGATTCAAAATAAAGGATCTCATGTGAAACGAGACATGCCTTATAGTTGAGTGAAGTAAATCATATTTAATCCTATTTTTTAATTGGGAATCGGGATCGTATACTTCAAAACCTACACAATTCAAATTTTGTGAGTGAAAAATGTCGTCTGAATGCTATACTTTTAACGATAAATAAATAAAACAGGAGCTGTTGGAGTTGACATGACCAACCCGTATAGTTTGAATTTAATAAAAAATTAAAGATGAGAGAATGGCTATGGTGGTTGAAATAGAAATATCCCCTCTTATATCGGATGTCAAAAATAAGAGGGGGATTTCGGTCTCCTTTCTCTTTTTTCTTTAGCTTGATTTCTTTATTTTTTTTTATTTTTTATTTTTTGGAAAAAACCGGCACGAGCCCGCCGGGAGGTTTTCATAGGGACCCCCCCTTTTTATTAATAAACAAAAGAGAGCATTACAAAGGGAGAAAATTACAAGTAAAGCCAAAAGCATAAAACACGAAGGAAAGATAAAATCAGGACCTATGTTTGTGTCTAAAATACGGAAGACCAATCGTATCCATTCTCACTAATCCACGAAGTTTGCCTTGGAATTGTGGCGGTTCAATCACTCTAAACGCAAGGTAATGACATGCCATGTTAGCAAGGTAATCCGCAACTTGATTGCCTTCACGAAAAATGTGCGTAACTTTCACCTCCATGTGTCGCCTTAAAGAGCGAATTTTGCACACAAGATGTTGTAAATCCCAAGATGTCCCTTGCTCCGTAACAATGAGCCCCTGAACGACTTGAGCATCCAACTCAAGCCAAATCCGGTGATACCCGCGTGCCTGTGCAAGCCTCAGTCCTTCATATGCTGCAAAAAGTTCAGCGTATATATTTTTACAATCCCCAAGGTAAGAGTAAAAGGCGAACAGTGGACTGCCCAAGTGTGTTCTCGCAATTCCACCTGCCCCAGCGGTAGCAGCACCCTTCCGATAGGCTCCATCTGTGTTAATTTTAATCCAAGAAATGTCAGGTTTAATCCATCTCACCATGCGGACCTCAGTACGCTGTTGCCGCTGCTATATTTGGAACAACTCTGCCACATGATCATCGAATTGCCATAGGTGCGATTTCAGGACCCCTGATTCCATAAGTAGTCGAATATGTCACCAAATCCTGAACACAATCTGACTAGCGACAAAAATAATAAAACAATATCCTATGCCATATTTTCTAATTATACAATTTATACTCAAGAATTAGGTATCTGAACTGTGGAAACGGCTTTCCTTTCACACGTGATAGGGGCCTGACACGACTGTCATAATCGTCAGACAACTTCCTTAAACTCAACCAAGTAAATGAATATGGCTTAAAGTACACGCTTTATATTTATTTAAGAGAGAGCAGAATACATGCACTATAAATTGAGTTTCATCACATATTCCTTTTAAATAAAATAATTTGTACCAATTTTCTTGGGCGTATAGTTTGCAACTTTCTCCCTTGGTTTGTACGACTAGATGTTCCTCACAAATTCTATGATGAATGTCACAAATGAATTCAGTATAATAGGGATATTGAAATCAATAATAGTTCGTTGACAACTCTTAATAAATAATTTTATGATTTGGTGAATAGTTAAATTATCAAGATCGACGCTTAAACATGCAAAAGTTAAAAGACAAACATGATTAACAGAAAGAACATAGACTCGTTTTGCACATGAAAAAAAAAGTAAAACATAAACATGATAAAGGTTATTATTAAAATATTGCAAAATATTGGATACATATTTAGGTCCAATCATATTGTTTTCGCAGCCCAGAAGGCAGCATTTTGTTAGAAAAGTAGAAGCCATCTGCTTGTACGGACCATACACAATGATTGTGATCCTCATTTGGATAATAAGGCTCATTACAAAGACTATCCGCGATGTGCACATTAAAAACCTCAAAAGCTTTATTTTTCGAACCCCACCAAAAATGACAGAAGTACATTGTCCTATAGCCAAGATGCATGTAAAAATGCCAATGATGATTAGCATGTAAAGGAAGAGTACTATTCATAATTTCATCGTCTTTAGAGGCACAACGAACCCATAATCTAGAGTTTCCTGGAGGAAGATTATTGATCAAATAAACATCATAACCATCGGTAACATGATAATTACGGGAGGAAGATAAAGTTCTCGTGCATTTGACTTCAGCAAAGGTTAATGATAAAAGAAACAGAAAGAAATTGTGTTTCTCAAAAATGAATCCCATACTTGAAAATTGTGTGTGGTACTTCAAATGGTGTGGTGGAACCTTTATATAATTATTTGGGCACCTAAATTGATGGATTAATAATATTTGTGTCCTTAGGATTTTGATATTATGAACTCTAACTTACATTCTATTTTCATAAAAATAATGTCATTTCATAAGTCCTAATTTAGACATTGGAATTTGCTTTGGAGAATTGGATTTCTTCGAAATGATACTTTTAAAATGTATCCCAATAATAAAGTATTTATAATTGAAATCGAACATACATATATATATATATATATATATTTAAAATGAAGTCTACCTTATGTATTCATTCCTTGCATATGTGGAAAATGAGATTGACAAGTTGTTCTTTCACTATTTTGCCATGTAAGACATCTTTCATATTTACATTTTGAATCTTTAATTCACATTAAAATCTTTCTAAAATTAAAATTATCTAATTGTTTGGGCCCAAAAATAATTTTTGAAATTAGATTTGGAGTGGACTTATATTGGTTCCTTTTCGCCACGCTGAAATAAATTGATTAGGCCCCGGTCACTTCAACTCGCGTGGAACAGCCCACATTAGAAGCTCAGATCTGGAGTAAAATAGAAAACCCATGGTCCAGTCGGCCAAAAATATAAAATAGAATAAATATAATAGTAGATTTAAATTCAAATTCCCCACGATTAGGGGTTGTTAGGAGAATAATAACAAAATGGCTAAAAATAGGCATTGTTATACCTGCACATGCCTAAATAAAGGCTATGTGTTATTGAGAAATTGAAATTTAAATAAAATGGCACAACTGCCATAAACTAGAAATAAGGACGGCCATTTATTTCTAATAGCTAGGCTTGAATAAACTTTCCAACTCCAAGAATAAAGGATGGCGGTTGCGGCCTGAAGTCTATAAAAGGGGTCCGAATTCGTCATCTAGAGGGAGTCAACGCACAACGTCAAACAATCAACACAACAATTTTCTCAATCAATAAGTCATCACTTCTCTGACTTTTTAGTCTAAATGAACAAAGAATAGCTTTAGTTCTAGTAGGTTACCACTACGGGTGTTTGTAGCCATACCTCATTCGGCTCGAAGTGAGAATATCAATACACTCATTCCGTAACGTCACGAGGACGTAGCCATCACTCACTAGGATTGGGCCCGGTTCGAGGTCAGATATCAATGCGATGGAGTGGTACCCAGCATCCATATCGAGCGCATGCATGAAGAGAAGTATAGACGGAGTCAATCATTGTTCGTCGGAGTGAACAGCCTCTGAATACACTCACAGGTAGATATGGTCGGAGTCATCAATGTGGCCGATTTGTAACTAGAGTTCTTAGGGACTGCTCAATGCATCTCTGTCATAGATATAGCCCGAGTCATCAATGCATGTGTCTGTAGTCGAGTCCTGTAAAGTCCGTGTGGCAAGTAGCCATAGTCTTCAAATATATTTTCTCTTCGATTTAAAGTTTTTCGACCCTTTTCGATTTTGACTGTTGAATTGTTAAGTCCTACATTGAGTTGTAGGCAAGTAGAACCTCAGGGGTAGTGTTTGCCTACTCCGATTCAGTCATTTCTCAGATAGAAGTCTTAGGCGCATGACATTTTGTTTTCACTTCGAATTGCATCACTTTTTCACTTTGAAACACAAGACTTCCACTTGTGTGCTCCTGCAGACTGGCACGCCCACACCCGAACACACGAAAGCTCAATTCGAATTAGTTGTTTTCCAATTGAACTCAGCCAGCTCGAAATGTGAGCGGCCACTTCGGCGTGGCTGAAGAAAATTTATGCAAACATATCTTTTTGGCACGCCCGATAAGACCGCACTTCAATTTTCGAAGAGGTTTTGTTAACATTTAGGTCTTAGAAAGCACGTTTTATTTTGGTCAATTGTATACTTGCATTCTATATTGAAAGATCACAAAACATTATAAGTTAAAATTCATAAATAGTGGAAATAATATGTGACCTAGGTTCAGACAGTGGAAATAAGGCAGCCAATGATCAGAATGAAGAGATGAGTGGACATAATCCATCTCCCAACATTCAAGCTATCATTGACAGGCTCCAGCGAAGTCAGAAAATGCCTGAAGAGGAGCCGATTCAGGAAGCACCTGCCTTGCTGGCCAGAATGGCCAATTGTGGCGAAGACACATTATATGTGATTCAAAAGTGGATCTTGGAATCCAACCGTAGATTCCAGGAGTTGATAGAAAGACAACGTAGGGAAGAATTGGAGAGGGCCGAACAAATGGCCACCATGTTAGAATCACTCCGAGTAACAGATCCACATTACGAAATGAACTTGCGCAGCGTGGCGGTAAGAATGGATAGCATTCCACCGGTGAGAAAACTTCCACGACGAAATGAGGCCGAACAACGGCACAGGCCTGACCTAGCCGAAGCACGACCTGAACGATTAAACATTGGAGGTAATGATCGATGTGGAAGATACCCCAACATGAATACTGGCAAAAGAGTGGCGTTCAAATCCAGAGGAGTACTCTTGGAAGGGGAAGGATTGGGCTCCCGGGATCATTTCGACAGACCTAAAATCCCCTATACAATGCCACACATGGCGAAAAGACCCCAGCCTACCACCAATCAAAATGACGACACAACCGTGTCTCGACAAGAGATGTCGTGTCTCGACAAGAGATACAGGAAATGTTGCAAGAGGAGTTAGTGAGGCATAAACGATCAGCCTTGCCACCCAGGTATTCTCGCCCCTATCTTCCTCATAGAGACACGATTCCTTTTCCCCCAGGGTTTAGGATCCCAGTTTTTACTTTGTTTAATGGGGATGGGTCACAAACCACCATTGAGCATATTGCTAAATTCACCACACAATGTGGTGAGATTGGAATGGATGGAAACCTAAAATTACGTTTATTTCCGAATTCATTAACTGGAGAAGCTTTTTTGTGGTACATCAGACTTAGACCTGGGAATGCCGTTTGGCCTCAAGAATGCTGGAGCTACATACCAGCGAGCTATGAATTGCATCTTTCATGACTATATGAATGACTTCGTCAAGATCTACATTGACGATCTCATCATTAAGTCTACCAGCTTTGCTCAGCATTTAGAACACCTGGTTAGGGCCTTTGAAAAGATGAGAAAATTTCAGTTGAAGTTGAACCCGTTGAAATGCTTGTTCGGAGTGGCAGCATGCCATTTTCTAGGGTTTTTAATGCATAAGAAAAGAATCAAAGTAGAAGCAAACAAGGCAAAGGCCATCCTGGCCGCCACCTCAAACCAAGAAAGAACTTCAGCAGTTTCTTAGAAAAGTCAATTACTTGAGGAGGTTCATTTTGAACTTTGTAGGCCAAATTAAGATTTTCTCACCCTTATTAAAATTAAAGGACCATGACTACTTTGAATGGTCAGAAGAACGTGGGCAGGCATTCAATAAGATCAAAGAAGCTTTGACCTCCCCTCATGTAATGATGCCGCCACGAAAGGGAGAACCACTTAAGCATTACATTTCGGCAGCTGACAAGACCATTGGGGCCTTCTTGGCTCAAGATGACAAAAATGGTCTCGAACGAGCTGTATACTACTCAAGCAGGTGTTTGAGCGGCACAAAACAAAGACACCATCCGATTGAAAAGCTGTGTTTGACTTTATACTTCTCATGTATCAAGCTACAACACTATTTGCTACCAGTAAAGATTCTTGTAATCAGTAGCGTCGATGTGATCAAATATATGCTTTCGAGATCAGTAGTACGTGGTCGGATAGGCTATTGGGCCATCCACCTAATGGAGTATCAGCTGCAATTTATTCCGCAGAAAGGTGTGAAGGGCCAAGCCTTGGCCGATTATCTCATCGACCATCCCAGTGTTGAAATAGATGACGATGTAGCTCAGCAAATCGAAATGCTATCAGTATTCGTGAAGCTATGGATCCTTCAATTCGACGGGTCGCGAACAGACAAAGCATCTAGGGCTAGCGTAGTTGTCATTTCACTATCAGGAATCAAGACTGGCATGTCAGTCCAGTTCGATTTCCTATGCAACAACAATCAGGCCGAATACGAGGCCTTGATCCTTGGATTGGAATTACTACGTGAGTTAGGAGCATCCAGTATCAGTGTAATTGGAGACTCCCAACTCGTTATTAAGCAGATTCAGGGTATATTCCAATGTCGAAACCCTATACTAGACAAGTATATCTCCACGGTCAATGCTTTACTAATGGGATTCGACAAAGTGACATTTCAGCATGTGGCTAGGAAATCCAACTTCGAAGCCAATGAGTTGGCTCAAATAACCATCGGAGCAGAATTTCCCAAAATTGCATGACTGCCAGTTATACCATCACAAGGCAGGCCTATCCATCTCATTTCGAAAGAACTAATGTTTGCGCTATAGAGAGCACCATGAAGCAAACTGAGGATTGGCGCGAACCAATATTAAGATATTTGAATGATCCCTCCCAAGGAGCACCTCGACGAATCAAGATGATGGCCGCTAGCTACATGGTCCTAGGAGATAACTCATTGTATCGTCGAAGTCATGACGACGTTCTCTTACAATGCGTCGGACAAGATGAGGTAATGAAAATTATGAGGGAGCATGTGGAGCCCATCAGAGTGGCCGCAAGATGGCATGGTTGATCAAGTGATATGGCTATTTTTGGCCAAAAATGGTGCAAGATTGCCATTGGCTGGCCAAAGGTTGCGAATAATGTCAGCTACAGGGTCCAATTCAGAGAATGCCAGCGGAAGAAATAAATTTAATAATCAAACCTTGGCCATTTTGATGTTGAGCCATCAACCTAACAGGGGCCATTTTCCCTCCCTCTTCGAAGCAGCATACCCACATTATCACCTCAACGGACTATTTCACTCAATGGGTAGAGGCTATTCCCCTCAAGCAAACCGATCAAGGAACAGTAGTAAGGTTTATCAAAGAGCACCTAGTGCATGGATTTGGAATACCTCAAACTATCATAACAGATAGGGGGACCATGTTCACAAAGTCCGAAATTCAGACTTTTGCCACATAATATAGCATCCAACTTACACATTCTACGCCATATTATGCACGAGGGAATGGGCAAGCTGAGTCCACCAATAAAACTTTAAAGAATATCATTTCGAAAATTGTGGAAAGGAATCCTAGAGCATGGCATATATTGCTCTCCGAAGCATTGTGGGCTTATCGAACGAGCAGACGCACCAACACAGGGACTACCCCATTTCGAATCACCTATAGTCACGATGCAGTCCTGCCCATGGAAATCAACGTGAGATCTGCACGGATAGCTCAACAAAATAATCTCACCGTCGAAGAATACCAGTACAAGATGGTGGATGAATTAGACGCAACAGAAAGCATCAGGATACAGGTGCTAGATTCCATTGAGGCTCAGAAAAATGAATTGCCAAACTTACGGTAGAAAGGTCAAGGCCAAGAGATTTCAGATTGGTGACCTCGTATGGAACATTGTCTTCCCCTTGGGAAAAAGAGACGCTGTGATGGGAAAATGGAGTCCCAATTGGGAAGGCCCCTTTTTGATCCATTCGATAACCAGGGGAAGAGCCTATTTACTGGAAAGCATGGATGGAAACTTGCTCAGAGATCTGATAAATGGCAAGTATTTGAAGAAGTATCACCCTACACTATGGGAAACATTGCCATTAGAACGTCGAATTAGCCTAAGTCAAAATAGCCTTTAAGGCCAATTATACTTAGAATGTTTTGATCATTTGTCTATTCCAATTCGATTGTATTATTAATACGCTTATGAGATTTCTTTTTCACATATGAATGTTTTTTGAAGGGATCTTTCGAATGGCATGCAGGCCATAAAACTAAAAAGACTTAGATGGTTAGGGGGCTGGGGCATCCTTCTCTTGAGTTGTACCACTCGGACCAGCCGCCTCGCTTTCTGGCTGGTTAGATGTCGAGGTTGCCTCCGTCAGATGACCAACCCCGTACCCTCCTGCCTCACTAACCCTTGGAGTCCCTTCGCCCAGAAAGTCAGCCCGAAATCGAGCGAAGAATAAGTGCAAAGAGGTAGTCACCTCAGTCAAGCTCAACAGAGGCAGCTTCGACTTGGCGTTTCCATTCCAGGTCCCTCTCCTTGGCTTGCTGGTGGGCCTTGATTCGCTCATCAGAGTCAGTTTTGAGCTTTTCAACCTCACCAGATAGATAAAACAATTGTTGGTCCTATCTCTTCAGTAAGCTTCCGTAAGCTTTCCATTTCAGCAACAAGGCTTTCTCGCGTGGTGGACAACTCCAACTGCCGTTCAGCTCGTTGGTTCAATTGAACTCGAAGGGTCTTCAGATCCTCGACCAGAGGGCCAATGGTGGAGACGTGAGGAGTTTGAATAAGAGCATGGCTGTTTTCACATTTCCTCCCCAGATTGGGGAGGTTCCTTTCAAAGTCCTCACAAAACCGCCTTTTACTGGGGGCCATCGTAAGACGAGCAACCTCCCGTAGGATTTCGTTGATAAGATCCTTTCTCATCCCAAAAATGGCCGGCGCATACTCAGACTCTACCCCTGTAAGGAGCCCTTTGAGCTCCTAGATACGAGCATCGGAGAGATGCGTGGCCACTTCAGGAACGGAGGCATCTCCCAAGATAGAATCCAACAGGTCCACCACTGCCTTGGCGTTGATCAAAGGGGTTGAACCTGACAGTGATCGAGTGAGAAATTGCCTGCAGGAAAGAGATAGTTAGAGTATAAAGAACTAACAAGGAAGTATGGCAATCAGCAAGGGAGTGGTGTTACCTAAGAACTCCCAGCAGGGGTATCTGGCAGCAAAGAAGTCGTGGAAGGGGCCTGGGCAACGGACTTAGCAACAGCCTGTAGAAATCAAAGTCAGAAGGGGACGACACTAAATGAGCGGGAATGGGCCAAAGAAATATTACCTCAGTCACCTTGACGGGGGGAGGAGGGGGCGGCATATCCTTCTTGGTAAGTGGATGAAGGCCTGGAATATCCACAGATGAGTATCCTGCCGCAATAAGATTAGTATGGATCCGATCGATGGCTTCATCAATGTCTATTTCCTCAGAAGGTGATTCCTCAACACTTTCTGTGTGAGGGCCGGTGGAAGCAGAAAGGGTACCGGTGGGAGAAGAGTCAGAGGAAGAAGCGGGTAGCACCAGACGCCTTTTCATCGCCATTTGCTTAATACGCGCTCACTTTGGGGCAGGGTCAGTTGAAATGGTGCTGCTTGCTTCGACTGGAGGCCTGCAAAGAGAAAAAATCAACATGGTGAAAAATAGAAAGAAAGAATCAAAGGGAAGGTACCTGATTAGAGGCGTTTGACTCATCATCATCAGAGTAGGACACTTCGATCACTCCCTCAATCTTTGTGGAATGAAAATATTGGGTTGAACGGCGAAGTACCCTTCTTGACAGAGGTTGGCGCAGGGCCAGGGGCTGGACTAGGAAACAGAATGGGAATCCCAGCAAGAATGGTGGTAGCGACGGACACCATGGCTTCAGTTTTTTTGTGAGAACCTAGAGGCAAAATGAACAAGAAAATCAGAAAACAACGCAAGAAAAGACCAAAACACTAGAAGTAAGGATGAAGGTAATACCTTCCCCTTCTATGGTTACTGCATTACTTCGAAAAGGAGCAGCGAGTCCAAAGAGCTCAACCCTACGAACTCCTACGGGGTCATCAGCAAACAAACCGTTGAAGGTAACCTCATCATGGAAGCTCATGGGCCTTTCGAGGGGAAGGTTAGGGGATAATCACCCATGGGACGAAGTCAGGTAAGGGGGGCAGTCAAGCATAATGGTTTAGATAGACCAATGCGGAGCTACAGTCCTCTAATTGCTTCCTAGCAATATTGAAGTGCTATTTGGCCTTAACTATCAGTTTTTCTTTCTTTTCAAAAAATGTAATTGAGACTTGCCTAATGCGTCCATCGCGATCAAAGGATTCCATGTAACATTATAAAAACGCTCAAATTTCTCAATACCTTTTTTACCCATGACGGATTTGACAAGCACGTCCTCGGGAAAGGGCATAAGTCGAGAAAGTGAAACGGGCTACTACCGCATGGACAGGCTCAATTCGAGAATACTGCAGATACCCATTCCACTAGGAGCTTGCGGTCAGATCCCTGAAGACGTCGACGCCCCGGATTCTTGTATTTATTCAACTTGAAATGTGATGAGTTAATCGTCACGACCGGGGTGGGCAGAGATTGAATAAGGCTGAATTGATGGGCCACGTAGTGAGGAGCATACGGCAGAAGACGGCTGGTCAAAACGAAAACAATATGATAGGTTTATGGCAATGAGGAAGGAGGCCCATCGCCTCTGATCGCTGGTATGGAAAGAATGAGACCCATGGCGGTAGAACGCCGGGTCACCACTGCAAAGCACATCCCAATCGGGGATGCTGCCGCCTTGCGGGAGGTAAAATCGTACGAAGGCTCGTTCGGGGTAGGCGACCGAAACATTTGTGTGTGTGAGAAAGGTAGCAAAAAGCTCTTTCTCCATCCACATGCTAGTAGTTCTAACACACAAGTGGGGGAAGTAGGCCTGAAGCCACATCTGCACCAACCAAAGCCTCCCATGATGTATCTCCCTCTTTTTAGGGTCTTGCCTCACTTTCACCAGCTTACGCAAACCCTTATAAATGAAATCCAGCACTGCTGGACCCAGAGCTAAATCGGCACCCGCAGCCATTGCCCCAGCTATATAGTAAAATTCCATGGTTTGTTGGCAGAACTGGCTGCAGAAAACATACCTGCATAGCCTTAGTACCAGAAATCGAACATGCTCTTCGCGAGACACTGGGGTGGCCTTATTGATGAAGTGAGAGATAATGTGACCATAACTGATCATGGGCTTTCTCTCGCGAGAAACGTGGGAGATCTCTAACACGTCAAGGTCGTCGTACCTTACGTCGACACCAATCAGACAGCCAAACAAATAGAAGCCCGCTAATTGCTCCAAATCAAGGAGGGTTATAGTCATGGGGCCAGCGGCGAAATGAAAAGTGTTGTCGAGACGACACCAAAATGGTAACGCCACCTGTAAGAACCCCATGTCGAGAGAATAGGGGGATTTTGAGATTTGGATGGGTTCATAAATGCCGATGCTTTTCCATAACTGGCCATGGATGGCTTCCATTCGAGCACACCAATTGATAAAATCACAATGGACAGAGGAGTTGGGTGACCATGGTCAGTTACGAACAGAGGTGCCAAAGATATGGCCCTCTGGGTACGGCAAGCTCTCTTCGAAGCGTGCGAGATCGAGAGGGTGGTCCCAGGGGACTTCCCCGCTGCTGGTGGGGTCCAGAGAGTGAGAGCCTTCACAGGAAAAAATGGTGGATCCTTGAGACGCCATTGATGAATGAGGAGAAATTAGGGTTTCGAATTTGGGGAAGAAGAGTGAGAGAGACGGTGAAGGTGAACGATTGAGAGAGAGCAAGAGGGTTTTTAAAAAAGTCAAAATTTGACAGCTAGGATGAGTCCTAATATTTTTGGGGATGAGCACGTAAAGGTTTAAAGGAAATGGGAGATTAAGAATTAGGGGGTGAGAAGAGTCCCAAGCATGGAAGAACACTGAGTAGGAAACGACTAGTATTGGGACGCTCAAAGGGCGCCATCATTATGGCACCAGTAACAGTCGTAATTCGGGATGAGCAGAAAAAGAGAAGAATATTTAAATATATTCATAAAAGAACAAACGAGAAATATTACAGAAAGTGCAATAGTGACATTCTCATGGCCTGGCAGTCAAACATTAATGGCAACATGAAGGCCATGTCGTTTATAGCAATATGTTATTAGAGGAAAAAGAACTGAAATTGCCATGTTGAGTATGGCAAGCATGGATAAAAAAGCCGCCAAATTTAATGGCGCGAAAGAGATAAAGTGTAATCAATTTATGGTCAAATTTTACTAATTGACCACAACTTGCTGGGGGCATTGTTTGGGCCCCAAAATAATTTTTGAAATCAGATTCGAAGTGGGCTGATATTGGTTCCTTTTCTCCATGCCGAAATAAATTGATTGGGCCCAGGTCGCTTCGACTCGCGTGGAACAGCCCACATTAGAAGCCTAGATCAGGAATAAAATAGGTGTTTGTAGCCATACCTCATTTGGCTCGAAATGAGGATATCAATGCACTCATTCCGTAACATCAAGGTCGTAGCCATCACTCACTCGGATTGGGCCCGGTTTGAGGTGAGATATCAATGCGACGGAGTGGTACCTAGCATCCATATCGAGCGCATGCATGAAGAGGAGTATAGACAGAGTCAATCAATGCTCGTCGGAGTGAACTACCTCTGAATGCACCCACAGGTAGATATGGTCGGAGTCATCAATGTGGCCGATTTATAGCTAGAGTTCTTAGGGACTGCTCAATGCATCTCTGTCATAGATATGGCCCGAGTTATCAATGAGTGTGTCTGTAGTCGAGTCTTGTAAAGTCCATGTGGCGAGTAGCCATAGTCTTCGAATATATTTTCTCTTCGATTTAAAGCCTTTCGACCCTTTTCAATTTTGAGAGTGCTAAATTGTTAAGTCCTACATTGAGTTGTAGGCAAGTAGAACCTCAGGCGTAGTGTTTGCCTACTCCGATTCAGTCATTTTTCAGATAGAAGTCTTAGACGCATTACATTTTGTTTTCACTTCGAATTGCATCACTTTTTCACTTTGAAACACAAGACTTCCACTTGTGTGTTCCTGCATACTAGCACGCCCGCACCCGAACACGCAAAAGCTCACTTTAAATTGGTTGTTTTCCAATCGAACTCAGTCGGCTTGAAACTTGAGCGGCCACTTCGTCGCAGCCGGAGAAAATTTATGCAAACACTAATTCCATTAGTTTCAAGCGTGTTTATATTTAAATATAATTTATAATTATATCCATTGATTAGTTTTTTTGTGATTAACTTTTTATCAATTATTGCAATTTTTTGGATTTTGTATATATATATGTGTGTGTCTTTTAGCTTGATTGTTTTTCTTAATTCAATTTCTATTATTCCTATACATTATGTACTATCTATATATATATATAATGTTTTATATATATATAATATTCTAATATAATATAATATAATATATGTATATATATACACAGATATATATTTAAAATTATGTCCCCTTTATGCTTGTGTCCATCTCTTGCTTATGGAGACAATGACGTGGACAAATTGTCATTTCATTATTTTACCATATAAGACGTTTTCTATATTTACATTTCACTCTTTAATTCATATTAAAATCTTTCTAAAATTAAAATTACCTAACACCATTACTTTCAATAATGTATATCTAACTCCTTAAACTACTTCTTATCCTTAATTATTTTTTAAACATAATTTACAATTATGCTTGTTAATTAGTTTTTCTAATTATTTACGCCTTGTCAATCAGAATAAATTTTTAGCCTTATACGTATTAGTTTCTCAATATGAAAAGTTATCTATTAATTTTAACAATGATTTCCTTGATTATTGCTTAATCTTTTCACATTTAATGTTATAAATTATTATTTTCATCTTTTGAGCAATCAAATTCAACCACATGTGTAAATAAAAGTCCCTTAAAATTCATATATATACCATTTTGGTTATTCACTATCCTCCCTAGTATAGCTATCGTTTACCTTGACTATGTTTCCTTAATTAACTCATATTTATTGTCCCTATACATTATGTAATATCTACATATATATATATATAGGTACGTTATTCCTATAAAGTAAATGGTATGGAGAGCTTATTTTAAGTATGTTGTTTATATGGCAATGAGATGGACACATTAGTTTTATCCTTTTTTGCCATATAAACGTATTTCCATATTTAGAAATTATTTAAGTTTCTTGAATTGCAATTTCTTAATTATTGAGTCTGTATTTGACCCCCCTCCATAAAAATCATTAATCTAATATATATATATATATATATATATATATGAAAAATGAAATCCACATTATGTGTCTATCCCTTGATTATGTGGACAATGAGGTGGACACATTGTCCTTTCACTAGTTTGCCATGCAAGACATTTTTCATATTTACATTTTCAACGTTTAATTCACATTAAATTTTTTTTATAATTAAAATTATCTAATTCCATTATTTTCAAGCATATTTATGTTTAACTCCTTAAATTACTCTTTATTACTCAATTTTTTTAAAACATAATTTATAATTATATCCATTGATTAGTTTTTCTATGATTAAATCTTTATCATTTAGTGCAAATTTTAGATTTTGTATGTATGTTTATATATAGGAATAATAGGAATTGATTAAACAAAAGTATTTGTTGCTATGTTTCCACAAGTGTACAGCTCGTTTAAGTAATAAAGTAAAAGTAAAGATTGTACCCACAAGGAACGGGTTATCAAACACCAAACTTATAAATTCTCTATTGTTTAAGCGTTGAAAAGTGATTGGAGATATTATGAAACAAAAACTAGGGCCTAGGCATCGCTAATTGAATCCCCTCTTGTAATCAATTAAACCCCCATTGATTTTAATTAATACATTTTCCCACGATTTAACTCACAAAAATATTTGTAATCTCCTTTCAAAAGTAAAACAAACGTACCAAGGAATACTATGTGCCTACTTTTATGATCACATTCGGATCCCTTGTCCCATTGTGCACGAGAGTTGTATTAGTTAAAAAGTCCTCGTTAATTAATCTAACAAATCTAATGAGACGAAAGATTTCTTGAAAAGTAAGTTTAAAATGAAGGACACGGGTAAAGTTAGTGTGATTTTGCGACTCAAGTTGATTCGTTCAACTGAGGGTATAACGATTTCTCATTCTCATTATGTTGAGAAGATAATTGAGAAATTTGGTTATAGTAACGGTAGACTCCTGAAAACACCTTACGATTCTTTTGTGACTCTTTTCAAGAATAAGTCCGGTACGCCGGTGTCTCAAGTAAGATATTCTCAAGTGATTGGTAGCTTGCAATATGTAGCAAGTAGTATGAAACCAGATATTTCATTTGCAATCTCTAATTTGGCTAGATATACTAGTTGTCCTAATCGTACTCACAGGGAGACTTTAGATAGGGTAATGAGATACCTTAAAGGTACAAGTTCCCTTAGGCTGCATTACGGTAAATTTCCAAAAATTCTTGAGGGATTTAGTGATGCAAGCTGGATTGTCCAAAACTTTGTGAGTAATGGATGTACAGGGTATGTATTTACTCTGGATGGAGGCGCAGTCTCCTGGAAGTTTGCAAAACACACGATCATAACTTGATCCACTTTTGAGGCTGAACTGTGTGCTTTAGATACTACTGGAACAGAGGTTGAGTGGCTGCATAGGTTAATATGTAGTTACCCATGATGGGTAAACCCGTTCTTGCCATGGCCTTGCATTATGATAATCAAACCACAACTGCAAAAACACGAAGTTCCAAGTATAATCAAAAGACTAAGAGACACATCCAAGTTAGACTGAAGTCTATAAGGGAACTAGTATCTGAAAGAATCTTAGCCATTTTGCTGTTACCCAAGGCAATGTGGTTGATTTGTTAACAAAAGGACTTGAGTTTAGCCCATTCCAGAAAGCCAGGCTGAGGATGGGACTTGTAACCCATTGAATTTACAATGACAGTAGCAACCTAACCCACCAAGTGGAGATCCCATAAGGAAGGTTTAATGTGATATAAACAAGTTGTTGGGTGTATGAGATAGCACAAAATTTTGACCGGTACTATGTACCTGAAATCTATCCTCTTGTATGCCTGGAAGGTGCTATGAACTGCTAAGCATAGTAAGAGTTTTAGTCTGAATGGGATCAAGGTCTTTTTGACAAGATGTTAGCAGTACATTTTTGGAGATACCCAACTATGTAAATATTATCATGAGGCCGCGATTAGAGGAGATGAGTAACTCCTTGACAAATACTCATGAAACAGGATTAAGACACATGGCCCTTAACATGTCACCCCCTAAACATTGCTAAGCTCGATGTGATGTGTTGTTCCCAACGGACATTGTCACACTCAAGTTTCAAATTCAAAGCTTGTGTCCATTTGTTCCTGTGATGCCACAAGTTGGATAACTAGATAGTGGTTCAAACCGAAAGGTACTATTGTTAAACGCATGTTACGAGTATGCAGCGAGGAATTTATGCTATGGATTAGAAGGGGATTGTTGGAAATGGGCTTGATTGGATGATGTTTTCAAGGGGTAATCTAGGATTGAACCATTTCTAATGGTAATCCATAGATAAAGTTCAAGGGAAATATTGTCTATGTGTAAAGAAAGCTAATATTATTATCCTACATCACATAATTATGCTTGATAAACGTGCTACTTATGTTGTTAAGTGTTGTTGTAGTGTAAACTACACAACTAAGTATTGTAAATGGGCAGCCCCACAAAAGCACCACCCACCCACCTCACTCAACCCAACCCGAGCCTAAGTAACCACTCCAATACAAAACTCACATCAACTTCATTGTTTTCTCATCGAACTCAGTGGCTTCGAATCCTAAGTAACCACATCGGCGTGGTTGTCAAAATTTTATGCAAACAGTTCCTTATGTTTATAACACAAACAATCAGATTTTATACATACCCTTTCGTAGTCTAATATAAAATCTCAAAACTTGTAATTATATATTTTATCATGCTTACCGATATATAGATTCATGTTTTGATGGACTGTTTGAGGTACAAAAAGATAATTCTGACTTCTGATATCCCAATCCAGTTTAGGATTCTGAAAACATTCACCTCCACCACTATGTAAGGACACTTTTGTACATGGTTTCATGGGACTTCCGATTGATTTTTGAAGAGAAATTCAACGCATGAGATGGGAAAATATAATAATCGCGATGAAAATAATATGATTTTAAAATGGCTCAAATCTTTTTGTGCCTCGTAATGTCGGATCGGGCGATTCAAGTGACCCATTCAAAATTTAAAAAAAAAATTAAAAAATTGGTTTAGCCACGAAAAATTCTGTGGCTAAGCCCTTTGATTTAAAAAATATTAAATTTCCTCCCCAGGCCACAGATTCAGACAGATTTTTTTTTGAAAAAAAATTAAAGTTATGTATTAGCCATGGATAAATCCGTGGCCAAGGGTCAAAATTTTAAGTTGACTTTTTACGAATCGTACATTTTCATTAATTAGTTTAGACGGAACCGTACGAATCGAGTAATACATCTTCAAAACTAATCAATTTGCTTGAAAGTCCATTTTTTTGATAATTTCTGTATAAGTTAATTGACCTTAGCGTACATTGACACCGGACTTCGAAGTCATTCTTATATATCACTGAAAGAGAAAAAAAAACGTATTCTTGCTAAGAAAATTGCAATTTTTAACGCACAAGATGGGAAAATATAATAATCGCGTTGAAAATAATATGATTTTGAAATGGCTCAAACCTTTTTGTGCCTCGTAATGTCGGATCGAGCGATTTAAGTGAGCTATTTAAAATTTAAAAATAATTAAAAATTTGGTTTAGCCATGGAAAAATCCGTGGCTAAGCCCTCCGATTCAAAAAATATTAAATTTCCTCCCTCTATGGCCAAGATAGATTTTTTTTTTTAAAAAAAAAACAAAGTTATTTATTGGCCACAGATAAATCCGTGGCCAAGGATCAAAATTTTAAGTTGACTTTTTACGAATTGTGCATTTTCATTAATTAGGTTAGACGGAACCGTTGATTGGAGTAAGGTATCTTCAAAACTAATCAATCTGTTTGAAAGTCCATTTTTTCGATAATTCCTGTATAAATTAATTGACCTTAGCATACACTTGACACCAGACTTCGAAGTCATTCTTATATATCAGTAAAAGAGAAAAATATATTCTCGCCAAGCAAACTGTAATTTTTAACACATAAGATGGAAAAATATAATAATCGCGATGGAATATAATATGATTTTGAAATGGTTCAAACCTTTTTGTGCTCCGTAATGTCGGATCGGGACAATTTAAGTGAGCCATTTAAAATTTGAAAAAAATTAAAATCTTCATTTAGCCACGAAAAAATCTGTGGCTAAGCCCTCCAATTTAAAAAATATTAAATTCCAACGATTAGCCACGAATAAATCCATTGTCAATACCAATTTTTTTAAAAAAAAACTAAAATTATTTAAATCTGTTGCCAAAATAAAAAATACTTAATTTTTTTTAATTTAGCCAGGGATAAAACCGCGGCCAATATATATATTTTTCAAAAAAAAATTAAATATTTTCTAGCCACGGTTATATATGTGGCGAAAATAAGGAAAAACATATCCAAATTTAGCCACGGATAAAACCATGGCCAATATATACAACTTTAATAAAAAAACTATTTTAAATATATAGTAGCCACGGTTTTATCCGTGGCTAAGGTGGTAAAAAATTTTTTTTTTTAAGTTATCCGTAGCTAAAAATATTTATATTTTTTTTAAAAAATTTATACAGCCACGATTTTTTTCATATTTAGCTACAAAAAAATCGTGGCTTGGTGTTTTCGTTGTTTTCAAAATTCGTGGCTTGTTCCGTATCTGTTGGCAACCGATTTTGTCCGTAGCTAAAAATTTGTGGCTATTTCGCTATTTTCTTATAGTGGAAGAAACTTAAAGCTGATGGTACTATTGATAAGTATAAAGCCAGATTGATTGCCAAAGGACTTAGGCAGAAAGAGGGATTGACTATTTTGATATGTATTCTCCTATAGTTCGATTAACTACAATCTGTATGCTTACTGCACTGGCCTCCATATATAACTTCTCTATCTATCAGAAGGATGTGAAAACAGCCTTTTCTGTGTGTTGATTTAGATGGAGAGATATATATAGAACAACCAGAGGGATTTGTAGCAGTCGGGAGTGAAACAAAGTTTGTAAGCTTGTCAAATCTCTTTATGGTTTGAACAAGCACCTAAACAGTGGCATGAATAGTTTGATAAAACTATATTGAGCTTTGGCTTCGCTGTAAATGACAATGATAAGTGTGTATACTGCAAAACAAAAGGTGATTCATGTATTGTTTTATGCCTGTATGTGGATCATATATTACTAATCATATCAAACCTTGAGATTATTAATGAGAAGAAAGATTTCTTGAAAAGTAAGTTTAAAATAAAGGACATGGGTGAAGTTAGTGTGATTCTGCAACTCAAGTTGATTCGCTCAACTGAGGGTATAACGATTTCTCAATCTCATTATGTTGAGAAGATAATTAAGAAATTTGGTTGTACTAATGGTAGACTCCTGAAAACACCTTACGATCCTTTTGTGACTCTTTTCAAGAATAAGTCCGGTATGCCGGTGTCTCAAGTAAGATATTCTCAAGTGATTGGAAGCTTGCAATATGTAGCAAGTGGTATGAAACCAGATATTTCATTTGCAATCTCCAAGTTGGCTCGATATACTAGTTGTCCTGATCGTACTCACAGGGAGACTATAGATAGGGTAATGAGATACCTTAAAGGTACAAGTTCCCTTAGGCTGCATTACGGTAAATTTTCAAAAATTCTTGAGGGATTTAGTGATGCAAGCTGGATTGTCCAAAACTTCGGGAGTAATGGATGCACAGGGTATGTATTTACTCTGGATGGAGGCGCAGTCTCCTGGACGTTTGCAAAACACACGATCATAACTTGATCCACTTTTGAGGTTGAAGTGTGTGCTTTAGATACTACTAGAACTGAGGTTGAGTGGCTGCATAGGTTAATATGTGGATTACCCATGATGGGTAAACCCGTTCTTGCCATGGCCTTGCATTATGATAATCAAACCACAACTGCGAAAGCATGAAGTTCCAAGTATAATCAAAAGACTAAGAGACACATCCAAGTTAGACTGAAGTCTATAAGGGAATTATTATCTGAAAGATTCTTAGCTATTGATTTTTTTGTTACCAAAGGCAATGTGGTTGATTTCATAACAAAAGGACTTGAGTTTAGCCCATTCCAAAAGGCCAGGTTGAGGATGGGACTTGTAACCCATTGAATTTACAACGACAGTAGCAACCCAACCCATCAAGTGGATATCCCATAAGGAAGGTTTAATGTGGTATAAACAAGTTGTTGGGTGCATGGGATAGCACAAAATTTTGACCGGTACTATGTACCTAAAATCTATCCTCTTGTATGCCTGGAAGGTGATATGAACTACTGTGCATAGTACGAGTTTTAGTCTGAATGGGATCAAGGTCTCTTTGACGAGATGTTAGCAGTACATTTTTGGAGATACCCAACTACGTGAATATTATCATGAGGCCGCGATTAGAGGAGTTGAGTTACTCCTAGACAAATACTCATGAAACAGGATTAAGACACATGACCATTAACATGTCACCCCCTGAACATTGCTAAGCTCGATGTGATATGTGTTCCCAATGGACATCGTCACACTCAAGGTTCAAATTCAAAGCTTGTGCCATATTTGTTCCTGTGATGCCATAAGTTGGATAACTAGATAGTGGTTCAAACTGAAAGGTACCATTGTTAAACGCATGTTACGAGTATGCAGCGAGGTATTTATGTTATGGATTCGAAGGGGATTGTTGGAAATGGGCTTGACAAAATAATGTTTTCAAGGGGTAATCTAGGATTGAACCTATTTCTAATGGAATCATAGATAAAGTCCAAGGGAAATATTATCTATGTGTAAGAAAGAAAGCTAATGTTATTATCCTACATCGCATAATTATGCTTGACAAACAGTGCTACTTATGTTGTTAAGTGTTGTTATAGTATAAACTAAACAACCAAGTACTGTATATGGGCAGCCCCACAAAAGCGCCGCCCGCCCACCTGACCCAACCCAACCCGAGCCGCGATGCACGGACCACGATCCCAAGTGGCGGGCCCGCCCGAGCACGGTCACAGTCCACGGGCGCGGGCGTTTTGGCGAATTATCTCGGTCTCGAGCTTACTTTTTACGAAATTGCCCTTGGTGTAACAAGTTTTACTCACATAAGTCTGTTTTTTAATTTCGTTACTGTATTTTAATTAATGTGGTTTGAAACCACACGACACGTTACCTGGTCAAACAAAATGTTTTTGAATTTTGTCCACTTTTGAGTCCAGGTACGTTGCGTGTCCGTTGGCGTGCGAGCGGTTTCGACTGTGTGTTAATGAGCCAGTATTTAACTCTGGTTGTCTCCTCCCCCCTATATAAGTTGCCTCCTAGTTCCCTGTAAAGGATACGAAAAAGACAAAACGAAGAAAGAATAGAAAAGCATACTGTTCTTAAGAAACTGATCAATCTTAGAGTGTATACACTTGATTCTTTTGATGGGTTGTGAGTTCTGTGTTGCATACACAACTACTTGAGTTGATTAGCTTTCGAAGTGAGGTTCAAAGTAGTAGTGCGGTTCGGAACGCACCTCTGGACTATCTTATCCTAGAAGGAGTATCGCAAGCCCATCGCACTAGTCAGTGGGGCGAATATTTCCTTACCGCCCTAATCTGGTGATTCAGTCGTACTCTTGCAAATAAATAATAATAAGTGTTATGAACATCCTTGTTTATTATTTGTTTAAGGCATTGTTTAGTTGCTTTTTGGCCATAGCGTTTTGACAATAACATTGTTACTGTATTATACTTGTACATCGAATAAATATGTCCATTTGGATATCTGTTCTGTTGATATACTGAATCATTATTTTTTTTCCAATAGATATGAAACATGATTCAAAATAAAGGATCTCATGTGAAACGAGACATGCCTTATAGTTGAGTGGAGTAAATCATATTTAATCCTATTTTTTAATTGGGAATCGGGATTGTATACTTCAAACCCTACACAATTCATATTTTGTGAGTGCAAAATGTCGTCTGAATGCTATGCTTTTAACGATAAATAAATAAAACAGGAGCTGTTGGAGTTGACATGACCAACCCCGTATAGTTTGAATTTAATAAAAAATTAAAGATGAGAGAATGGCTATGGTGGTTGAAATAGAAATATCCCCTCTCATATCGGATGTCCAAAATAAGAGGGGGATTTCGGTCTCCTCTCTCTTTTTTGTTTAGCTTGATTTTCTTTATTTAACTACAGAAAAATAATAAAACAACATCCTATGCCATATTTTCTAATTATACAATTTATACTCAAGAATTAGGTATTTGAACTGTGGAAATGGCTATCCTTTCACACATGATAGGGGCCTGACACGACTATCATAATCGTCAGACAACTTCCTTAAACTCAACCAAGTAAATGAATATGGCTTAAAGTACACGCTTTATATTTATTTAAGAGAGAGCTGAATACATGCACTATAAATTGAGTTTCATCACACATTCCTTTTAAATAAAATAATTTGTACCAATTTTCTCAGGTGTATAGTTTGCAACTTTCTCCCTTGGTTTGTACGTCTAGATGTTCGTCACAAATTCTACGATGGATGTCACAAATGAATTCAGTATAATGGGATATTGAAATCAATAATAGTTCATTGACAACTCTTAATAAATAATTTTATGATTTGGTGAATAGTTAAATTATCAAGATCGACGCTTAAACATGCAAAAGTTAAAAGACAAACATGATTAACAGAAAGAACATAGACTCGTTTTGCACATGAAAGAAAAAGCAAGACATAAACATGATAAAGGTTATTATTAAAATATTGAAAAATATTGGATACATATTTATGTCCAATCATATTGTTTTCGCAACCCAGAAGGCGGCATGTTTTTAGAAAAGTAGAAGCCATCTGCTTGTACGGACCATACACAACGATTGTGATCCACACTCGGACCATAAGGCTCATTACAAAGACTATCCGCGATGTGCAGATTAAAAACCTCGAAAGCTTTATTTTTCGAACCCCACCAAAAATGACAGAAGTACATTGTCCTATAGCCAAGATCCATGTAAAAATGCCAATGATGATTAGTATGTAAAGGAAGAGTACTATTCATAATTTCATCGTCTTTAGAGGCACAGTGAACCCATAATCTAGAGTTTCCTGGAGGAAGATTATTGATCACATAAACATCATAACCATCGGTAACATGATAATTACGGGAGGAAGATAAAGTTCTCGTGCATTTGACTTCAGCAAAGGCTAATGATAAAAGAAACAGAAAGAAAATGTGTTTCCCAAAAATGAATCCCATACTTGACAATTGTATGTGGTACTTCAAATGGTGTGGTGGAACCTTTATATAATTATTTGGGCACCTAAATTGATGGATTAATAAAATTTATGTCCTTAGGATTTCGATATTATGAACTCTAACTTACATTCCATTTTCATAAAAATAATGTCATTTCATAAGTCCTAATTTAGACATTGGAATTTGCTTTGGAGAATTGGATTTCTTCGAAATGATACTTTTAAAATATATCCCAATAATAAAGTATTTATAATTGAAATATAATATATATATATATATATTTAAAATGAAGTTTGCCTTATGTATTCATTCCTTGCATATGTGGAAAATGAGATTGACAAGTTCTTCTTTCACGATTTTGCCATGTAAAACATCTTTCATATTTACATTTTGAATCTTTAACTGAGATTAAAATCTTTCTATAATTAAAATTATCTAATTCCATTACTTTCAAGCATATTTATATTTGAATATAATTTATAATTATATCCATTGATTAATTTTTTTGTGATTAACTTTTTATCAATTAGTGCAATTTTTTGGATTTTGTGTGTGTGTATATATATATATATGTCTTTTAGCTTGATTGTTTTTCTTTATTCAATTCCTATTATTCCTATACATTATGTACTATCTATATATATATATACTGTTTCATATATATCTAATATTCTAATATAATAAAATAAAAAATTTATATATTTATATATAGATTTATATTTAAAATTATGTCCACCTTATGCACATGTCCATCTCTTGCTTATGGGGACAACGACGTGGACAAGTTGTCCTATCATTATTTTACCATATAAGACATTTTCTATATTTACATTTCACTCTTTAATTCATATTAAAATATTTCTAAAATTAAAATTACCTAACACAATTACTTTCAGTAATGTATCTCTAACTCCTTAAATTACTCCTTATCCTTAATTATTTTCTTAAACATAATTTATAGTTATGCTTGTTAATTAGTTTTTCTAATTATTTACGCCTTGTCAATCAGCTCTAATTTTTAGCTTTTGCATATATGCATTTATACGTATTAATTACTCAATATTAAAAGTTATGTATTAATTTTAACAATGATGTCCTTGATTATTGCTTAATCTTTTCACATTTAATGCTATAAATTATTATTTTCGTATTTTGAGCAATCAAATTCAACCACATGTGTTAATCAAAGTCCCTTAAAATTCATATATACACCATTTCGGTTATTCACTATCCTCCCAGTACAGCTATCTTTTACCTTGACTCTGTTTCCTTAATTAACTCATATTTATTGTCCCTATACATTATGTAGTATCTACATCTATATATATATATATAGGTATGTTATTCCTATAAAGTAAATGGTATGGGGAGCTTATTTTAAGTATGTTGTTTATGTGGCAATGAGATGGACACATTAGTTTTATCCTTTTTTCCATATAAACCTATTTCCATATTTAGAAATTATTTAAGTTTCATGAGTTGCAATTTTTTAATTATTGAGTCCATATTTCACCTCTCTCCATAAAAATCATTAATCTAATATATATATATATATATATATATATATATATATGTAAAATGAAATCCACATGATGTGTCTATCCCTTGATTATGTGGACAAGTTGTCCTTTCACTATTTTTCCATGCAAGACATTTTTCATATTTACATTTTCAACCTTTAATTCACTTTAAAATTTTTTTATAATTAAAATTATCTAATTCCATTACTTTCAAGCATATTTATGTTTAACTCCTTAAATTACTCTTTATTAATTAATTTTTTTAAACATAATTTATAATTATATCCATTGATTAGTTTTTCTATGATTAACTCTTTATCATTTAGTGCAAATTTTTAGATTTTGTATGTATATTTATATATAAGAATAATAGGAATTGATTAAGCAAAAGTATTTGTTGCTATTTTTCCACAAGTGTACAGGTCGTTCAACTAAAAAAGTGAATGTAAAGATTGTTCCCACAAGGAACGGGCTATTAAACACCAAACTTATAAATTCTCTATTCTTTAAGCATTGAAAAGTGATTGGAGATATTATGAAACAAAAACAAGCAAATAAATAAAAGTAAAGAAATCAATCAAGAACACGCTAGGGCCTAGGCCTTGTCAATTGAATCCTCTCTTGTAATCAATTAAACCCCTGTTGATTTTAATTAATACATCTTCCCATGATTTAACTCACGAAAATATTTGTAATCTCCTTTCAAAAGTAAAACAAACGTACCGAGGAATACTATGTGTCTATTTTCTTGATCACTTTCGGATCCCTTGGCCCATTCTGCACAAGAGTTGTATTAGTTAAAAAGTCCTCGCTAATTAATCTAATTGATCGCACGAGAGCACAGTTATTTCTAACCTATGCATTCCTATTTGGGCCTAAAAATAAATTTTGACATAAGAATCGGAATGGGCTGAATGTTGTCCTTTTCACCATGCCGAGATAGATTAATAATGCCCAAGTCGCTTCAACACATGGGGCTAGCCAATGTTAAGAGGCTCTAGCCAGAATAAAGTTGGAGACCCATGGCCCGGTTAGCAAGAATAGCAAAATAGAATAAAATAATAAAGTTAAAATTAAATCCCTACTTTGGGGGATTGTTGGGATAGAAAATAACATATTGGCTAAAAATAGCCATTGTTATACCTAAGCATGCCTAACATAAAAGTTATGTAATGATGAAAATTTGAAATTTAAATAAAGTGGTATAACTACCACAATCAAGAAATAAGGAGGTTCTTCCACTTCAACTGACCCAGTCAAGATAACTCATCCAACTCCAAGAATAAGGGAAATGGTTGCAGCTTCGGCCTGTAAAATGAGTTGGATTCATCACAACAAAGGGACACATCACAACAATCGCTAAAAAAACAGCACAACTCTCTCAATCAAGAAGTCAACACTTCTTTGATCTTTTTTAGTCTAAATAAACAAAGATTAGCATTAGTTAGGGATGGCAACGGGCGGGTATTGGGCAGGTTTGGCCAAACCCGGGATCCGCCCCATCGGGAAAATTTTGGACCTGGCCCGGACCCGTCGGGTCTGGGTTGGGCCCGGTAGACCTGGTTTATATTTTAAAAATAATTAAAAAAATATTTTTTTAAGAAAATTGATATTATTACAACTTTATAAATATGAAAAAAATAACAACACTACTAAAACACTAGTTAATTACAAATTTTTAAGAACATATTTTAATTTTTAAAAAATTAAACATCATTATCACATATTTATTTGTACATATTTTGAAATCATAACTTAATTATCATATATATTTTTGTAAGTAACTATTTATATACTATATATTTTTATACATGAAATATAGATGTATATAATACAAATTTACATAAAATAATAAATAAAAATATATATAAATTACTAACCGGGGCGGAGTTCGGGCGGGTCCGGGCTCAAAAAATGAAGACCCGGGACCCGCCCCGGACCCGGCCCGCCCCTAATGGGTCCGGGATTGCCATCCTTGGCTTAGTTCACTAGGTAGAAAACCGTTACACAAATGTTTGTAGCCATGCCCATTTGGCTCAAAGTGAGGTTATCAATGTACTCATTCTGTAACGCCACGAGATTATAGCCATCACTTACTCGAATTGGGCCCGGTTCGAGGTGAGATATCAATACAAAGGCGTGGCATCTTGCATTTATATCGAGCTCATGCATGAAGGAGAGTGTTGCGGGAGTTAATCAATGCTCGTCGGAATGAACAGTCTTTGAATGCATCCACGTGTAGATATGTCCGGAGTCATCAATGTGGCTGACTTTTACCTAGAGCGTTTAGAACCCTCTCAATGCATTTATAGTCATACATATGGTCCGAGTAATCACTGCACGTCCGTAGTCAAATTTTGTAAAGTCCAAATGGCGAGTAGCCATTATCTCTAAATATATTTTCTCTCCGTTTCAAACTTTTTTGACCCTTTTCGATTCTTAAAGTATTGAATTGTTAAGTCCTATATTAAAGTCTAGGTAAGTAGAACCTCAGGGGTAGTGCTTGCTTACTCCAACTCTGTCGTCTTCTAGATAGAATTCTTAGGTGCAAAATATTTTCACTTCGAGTTATCAAAACTTCCATTTGTGTGTTCTTGTACATTAGTACGCCCGCACTCTATTACAAAACTCATTTCAACTTCATTGTTTTCGCATCGAACTCAGTGGCTTCGAATCCTAAGTAACCACGTCGGCGTGGTTGTCAAAAATTTATGCAAACAGATCCTTATGTTTATAACACAAACAATCAGATTTTATACACACCCTTTCATAGTCTAATATAAAATCTCAAAACTTGTAATTATATATTTTATCATGCTTCCCGATATATAGATTCATGTTTTGATGGATTGTTTGAGGTACAAAAAGATAATTCTGACTTCTGATATCCCAATCTAGTTTAGGATTCTGACAACATTCACCTCCACCACTATGTAAGGACATTCTGTACATGGTTTCATGGGACTTCCGATTGATTTTTGAAGAGGAATTCAACGCATGAGATGGGAAAATATAATAATCGCGATGAAATTAATATGATTTTGAAATGGATCAAATCTTTTTGTGCCCCGTAATGTCGGATCGGGCGATTCAAGTGACCCATTCAAAATTTAAAAAAAAATTAAAAAATTGGTTTAGCCACGAAAAAATCTGTGGCTAAGCCCTTTGATTTAAAAAATATTAAATTTCCTCCCCTGGCCACAGATTTAGATAGATTTTTTTTGAAAAAAAATTAAAGTACGGTCAAAATTTTAAGTTGACTTTTTACGAATCGTACATTTTCATTAATTAGGTTAGACGGAACCGTACGATTGGAGTAATACATCTTCAAAACTAATCAATTTGCTTGAAAGTCCATTTTTTTGATAATTTCTGTATAAGTTAATTGACCTTAGCGTACATTGACACCGAATTTCGAAGTCATTCTTATATATCACTGAAAGAGAAAAAAACGTATTCTTGCTAAGAAAATTGCAATTTTCAACGCATAAGATGGGAAAATATAATAATCGCGATGAAAATAACATGATTTTGAAATGGCTCAAACCTTTTTGTGCCTCGTAATGTCGGATCGAGCGATTCAAGTGAGATATTTAAAATTTAAAAATAATTAAAAAATTGGTTTAGCTATGGAAAAATGCATGGCTAAGCCCTCCGATTTAAGAAATATTAAATTTCCTCCCTCTGTGGCCAAGATAGATTTTTTTTTAAAAAAACTAAAGTTATTTATTTATCCGTGGCCAAGGATCAAAATTTTAAGTTGACTTTTTACGAATTGTGCATTTTCGTTAATTAGGTCAGACGGAACCGTATAATTGGAGTAATATATCTTCAAAACTAATCAATTTGCTTGAAAGTCCATTTTTTCGATAATTTCTATATAAGTTAATTGACCTTAGCATACATTGACACCAGACTTTGAAGTCATTCTTGTATATCAGTAAAAGAGAAAAATGTATTCTCGCCAAGCAAACTGTAATATTTAACACAAAAGATGGGAAAATATAATAATCGCGATGAAAATAATATAATTTTGAAATGGTTCAAACCTTTTTGTGCTCCGTAATGTCGGATCCGGCAATTTAAGTGAGCCATTTAAAATTTGAAAAAAAATTAAAATTTTCATTTAGCCACGACAAAATCTGTGGCTAAGCCCTCCGATTTAAAAAATGTTAAATTCCAACGATTAGCCACGGATAAATCCATTGTCAATACCAATTTTTTTAAAAAAAAATTAAAATTATTTAAATCTGTGGCCAAAATAAAAAATACTTAATTCTTTTTAATTTAGCCAGGGATAAAACCGTGGCCAATATATATATTTTTCAAAAAAAATTTAAATATTTTCTAGCCACGGTTTTATCCGTGGCCAAAATAGGGAAAAACATTTCCAAATTTAGCCACGGATAAAACCATGGCCAATATATACAATTTTTATAAAAAAAAATATTTTAAATATATAGAATCCATGGTTTTATCCGTGGCCAAGGTGGTAAAAAAATATATATTTTTTTAAGTTATCCGTGGCTAAAAACATTTATATTTTTTTTAAAAAAAATTATACGGCCACGAATTGTTTCATATTTAGCTACGGAAAAATCTGTGGCTTGGTGTTTTCGTTGTTTTCAAAATCCGTGGCTTGTTCCGTATCTGTTGGCAACCGATTTTGTCCGTGGCTAAAAATTCGTGGCTATTTCGCTATTTTCTTATAGTGGAAGAAACTTAAAGTTGATGGTACTATTGCTAAGTATAAAGCCAGATTGGTTGCCAAAGGGCTTAGGCAGAAAGAGGGATTGACTATTTTGATACGTATTCTCCTATAGCTCGATTAACTACAATCCGAGTGCTTACTGCAATGGCCTCCATATATAACTTCTCTATCTATCAGAAGGATGTGAAAACAGCCTTTTCTGTGTGTTGATTTAGATGGAGAGATATATATAGAACAACCAGAGGGATTTGTAGCAGTCGGGAGTGAAAACAAAGTTTGTAAGCTTATCAAATCTCTTTATGGGTTGAACAAGCACCTAAACAGTGGCATGAAAAGTTTGATAAAACTATATTGAGCTTTGGCTTCGCTGTAAATGACAATGATAAGTGTGTATACTGCAAAACAAAAGGTGATTCATGTATTTTTTTTATGCCTGTATGTGGATCATATATTACTAATCTTATCAAACCTTGAGATTATTAATGAGACGAAAGATTTCTTGAAAAGTAAGTTTAAAATAAAGGATATGGGTGAAGTTAGTGTGATTCTGCGACTCCAGTTCATTCGTTCAACGGAGGGTATAACGATTTCTCAATCTCATTATGTTGAGAAGATAATTGAGAAATTTGGTTGTACTAACGGTAGACTCCTGAAAACACCTTACGATCCTTTTGTGACTCTTTTCAAGAATAAGTCCGGTACGCCGGTGTCTCAAGTAAGATATTCTCAAGTGATTGGAAGCTTGCAATATGTAGCCAGTGGTATGAAACCAGATATTTCATTTGCAATCTCCAAGTTGGCCAGATATACTAGTTGTCCTTATTGTACTCAAAGGGAGACTTTAGATAGGGTAATGAGATACCTCAAAGGTACAAGTTCCCTTAGTCTGCATTACGGTAAACTTCCAAAAATTCTTGAGGGATTTAGTGATGCAAGCAGGATTGTCCAAAACTTCGGGAGTAATGGATGTACAGGGTATGTATTTACTCTGGATGGAGGCGTAGTCTCCTGAAAGTTTGCAAAACACACGATCATAACTTGATCTACTTTTGAGGTTAAACTGTGTGCTTTAGATACGACTGGAACTGAGTTGAGTGGCTGCATAGGTTAATTTGTGGATTACCCGTGATGGGTAAACCCGTTCTTGCCATGGCCTTGCGTTATGATAATCAAACCACAACTGCAAAAACATGAAGTTCCAAGTATAATCAAAAGACTAAGAGACACTTCCAAGTTTGACTGAAGTCTATAAGGGAATTAGTATCTGAAAGAATCTTAGCCATTGATTTTTTTGTTACCAAAGGCAATGTGGTTGATTTCATAACAAAAGGACTTGAGTTTAGCCCATTCCAAAAAGCTAGGTTGAGGATGGGAATTGTAGCCCATTGAATTTACAACGACAGTAGCAACCCAACCCACCAAGTGGATATCCCATAAGAGTATGCAGCGAGGAATTTATGCTATGGATTCGAAGGGGATTGTTGGAAATGGGTTTGATAGGATGATGTTTTCAAGGGGTAATCTAGGATTGAACTATTTTTAATGGTAATCCATAGATAAAGTCTAAGGGAAATATTATCTATGTGTAAAGAAAGCTAATGTAATTATCCTACATCGCATAATTATGCTTGACAAACGTGCTACTTATGTTGTTAAGCGTTGTATTAGTGTAAACTAAACAACTAAGTACTGTATATGGGCAGCCTCGCAAAAGTGCCGCTTGCCAACCTAACCTAACCCAACCCGAGCCGCGAGCCACGGACCACGATCCCAAGTGGCGGGCCCGTCCAAGCACGGTCACAGTCTACGGGCGCGGGCGTTTTGGCGAATTATCTCGGTCTCGAGCTTACTCTTTACGAAATTGCCCTTGGTGTAAAAGTTTTACTCACATAAGTCTGTTTTTTATTTTCGTTACTGTATTTTAATTAACGTGGCTTGAAACCACACGACACGTTACCTGGTCAAACAACATGTTTTTGAATTTTGTCCACTTTTGAGTCCAGGTACGTTGCGTGTCCGTTGGCGTGCGAGCGGTTTCGACTGTGTGTTAATGTGCCAGTATTTAACTCTGGCTGTCTCCTCCCCCCTATATAAGTTGCCTCCTAGTTCCCTGTAAAGAATACGAAAAAGACAAAACGAAGAAAGAATAGAAAAGTATACTGTTCTTAAGAAACTGATCAATCTTAGAGTGTATACACTTGATTCTTTTGATGGGTTGTGAGTTTTGTGTTGCATACACAACTACTTGAGTTGATTAGCTTTCGAAGTGAGGTTCAAAGTAGTAGTGCGGTTCGGAACGCACCTCTGGACTATCTTATCCTAGAAGGAGTATCGCAAGCCCATCGCACTAGTCAGTGGGGCGAATATTTCCTTACCGCCCTAATCTGGTGATTCAGTCGTACTCTTGCAAATAAATAATAATAAGTGTTATGAACATCCTTGTTTATTATTTGTTTAAGGCATTGTTTAGTTGCTTTTTGGCCATAGCGTTTTGACAATAACATTGTTACTGTATTATACTTGTACATCGAATAAATATGTCCATTTGGATATCTGTTCTGTTGATATACTGAATCATTATTTTTTTTCCAATAGATATGAAACATGATTCAAAATAAAGGATCTCATGTGAAACGAGACATGCCTTATAGTTGAGTGGAGTAAATCATATTTAATCCTATTTTTTAATTGGGAATCGGGATTGTATACTTCAAACCCTACACAATTCATATTTTGTGAGTGCAAAATGTCGTCTGAATGCTATGCTTTTAACGATAAATAAATAAAACAGGAGCTGTTGGAGTTGACATGACCAACCCCGTATAGTTTGAATTTAATAAAAAATTAAAGATGAGAGAATGGCTATGGTGGTTGAAATAGAAATATCCCCTCTCATATCGGATGTCCAAAATAAGAGGGGGATTTCGGTCTCCTCTCTCTTTTTTGTTTAGCTTGATTTTCTTTATTTAACTACAGAAAAATAATAAAACAACATCCTATGCCATATTTTCTAATTATACAATTTAAACTCAAGAATTAGGTATTTGAACTGTGGAAATGGCTATCCTTTCACACATGATAGGGGCCTGACACGACTATCATAATCGTCAGACAACTTCCTTAAACTCAACCAAGTAAATGAATATGGCTTAAAGTACACGCTTTATATTTATTTAAGAGAGAGCTGAATACATGCACTATAAATTGAGTTTCATCACACATTCCTTTTAAATAAAATAATTTGTACCAATTTTCTCAGGTGTATAGCTTGCAACTTTCTCCCTTGGTTTGTACGACTAGATGTTCGTCACAAATTCTACGATGGATGTCACAAATGAATTCAGTATAATGGGATATTGAAATCAATAATAGTTCATTGACAACTCTTAATAAATGATTTTATGATTTGGTGAATAGTTAAATTATCAAGATCGACGCTTAAACATGCAAAAGTTAAAAGACAAACATGATTAACAGAAAGAACATAGACTCGTTTTGCACATGAAAGAAAAAGCAAGACATAAACATGATAAAGGTTATTATTAAAATATTGCAAAATATTGGATACATATTTATGTCCAATCATATTGTTTTCGCAGCCCAGAAGGCGGCATTTTTTTAGAAAAGTAGAAGCCATCTGCTTGTACGGACCATACACAACGATTGTGATCCACACTCGGACCATAAGGCTCATTACAAAGACTATCCGCGATGTGCAGATTAAAAACCTCGAAAGCTTTATTTTTCGAACCCCACCAAAAATGACAGAAGTACATTGTCCTATAGCCAAGATCCATGTAAAAATGCCAATGATGATTAGCACGTAAAGGAAGAGTACTATTCATAATTTCATCGTCTTTAGAGGCACAGTGAACCCATAATCTAGAGTTTCCTGGAGGAAGATTATTGATCACATAAACATCATAACCATCGGTAACATGATAATTATGGGAGGAAGATAAAGTTCTCGTGCATTTGACTTCAGCAAAGGTTAATGATAAAAGAAACAGAAAGAAAATGTGTTTCCCAAAAATGAATCCCATACTTGACAATTGTATGTGGTACTTCAAATGGTGTGGTGGAACCTTTATATAATTATTTGGGCACCTAAATTGATGGATTAATAATATTTATGTCCTTAGGATTTCGATATTATGAACTCTAACTTACATTCCATTTTCATAAAAATAATGTCATTTCATAAGTCCTAATTTAGACATTGGAATTTGCTTTGGAGAATTGGATTTCTTCGAAATGATACTTTTAAAATGTATCCCAATAATAAAGTATTTATAATTGAAATATAATATATATATATATATATATATATTTAAAATGAAGTTTACCTTATGTATTCATTCCTTGCATATGTGGAAAATGAGATTGACAAGTTGTTCTTTCACTGTTTTGCCATGTAAAACATCTTTCATATTTACATTTTGAATCTTTAATTCAAATTAAAATCTTTCTATAATTAAAATTATCTAATTCCATTACTTTCAAGCATATTTATATTTGAATATAATTTATAATTATATCCATTGATTAGTTTTTTTGTGATTAACGTTTTATCAATTAGTGCAATTTTTTGGATTTTGTGTGTATATATATATATATATGTCTTTTAGCTTGATTGTTTTTCTTTATTCAATTCCTATTATTTCTATACATTATGTACTATCTATATATATATATATATATAATGTTTCATATATATCTAATATTCTAATATAATAAAATAAAAAATTTATATATTGATATATAGATTTATGTTTAAAATTATGTCCACCTTATGCATGTGTCCATCTCTTGCTTATGGGGACAACGACGTGGACAAATTGTCCTATCATTATTTTACCATATAAGACATTTTCTATATTTACATTTCACTCTTTAATTCATATTAAAATATTTCTAAAATTAAAATTACCTAACACCATTACTTTCAGTAATGTATCTCTAACTCCTTAAATTACTCCTTATCCTTAATTATTTTCTTAAACATAATTTATAATTATGCTTGTTAATTAGTTTTTCTAATTATTTACGCCTTGTCAATCAGCTCAAATTTTTAGCTTTTGCATATATGCATTTATACGTATTAATTACTCAATATTAAAAGTTATGTATTAATTTTAACAATGATGTCCTTGATTATTGCTTAATCTTTTCACATTTAATGCTATAAATTATTATTTTCGTATTTTGAGCAATCAAATTCAACCACATGTGTTAATCAAAGTCCCTTAAAATTCATATATACATCATTTCGGTTATTTACTATCCTCCCAGTTTAGCTATCTTTTACCTTGACTATGTTTCCTTAATTAACTCATATTTATTGTCCCTATACATTATGTAGTATCTACATCTATCTATATATATATATATATATAGCTATGTTATTCCTATAAAGTAAATGGTATGTGGAGCTTAGTTTAAGTATGTTGTTTATGTGGCAATGAGATGGACACATTAGTTTTATCCTTTTTTCCATATAAACGTATTTCCATATTTAGAAATTATTTAAGTTTCATGAGTTGCAATTTTTTAATTATTGAGTCCATATTCCACCTCTCTCCATAAAAATCATTAATCTAATATATATATATATATATATATATATGTAAAATGAAATCCACATGATGTGTCTATCCCTTGATTATGTGGACAAGTTGTCCTTTCACTATTTTTCCATGCAAGACATTTTTCATATTTACATTTTCAACCTTTAATTCACTTTAAAAAAATTTTATAATTAAAATTATCTAATTCCATTACTTTCAAGCATATTTATGTTTAACTCCTTAAATTACTCTTTATTAATTAATTTTTTTAAACATAATTTATAATTATATCCATTGATTAGTTTTTCTATGATTAACTCTTTATCATTTAGTGCAAATTTTTAGATTTTGTATGTATATTTATATATAAGAATAATAGGAATTGATTAAGCAAAAGTATTTGTTGCTATTTTTCCACAAGTGTACAGGTCGTTCAACTAAAAAAGTGAATGTAAAGATTGTTCCCACAAGGAACGGGCTATTAAACACCAAACTTATAAATTCTCTATTCTTTAAGCATTGAAAAGTGATTGGAGATATTATGAAACAAAAACAAGCAAATAAATAAACGCAAAGAAATCAATCAAGAACACGCTAGGGCCTAGGCCTCGTCAATTGAATCCTCTCTTGTAATCAATTAAACCCCTGTTGATTTTAATTAATACATCTTCCCACGATTTAACTCACGAAAATATTTGTAATCTCCTTTCAAAAGTAAAACAAACGTACCGAGGAATACTATGTGTCTACTTTCATGATCACTTTCGGATCCCTTGGCCCATTGTGCACAAGAGTTGTATTAGTTAAAAAGTCCTCGCTAATTAATCTAATTGATCGCACGAGAGCACAGTTATTTCTAACCTATGCATTCCTATTTGGGCCTAAAAATGAATTTTGACGTAAGAATCGGAATGGGCTGAATGTTGTCCTTTTCGCCATGCCGAGATAGATTAATAATGCCCAAGTCGCTTCAACACATGGGGCTAGCCAATGTTAAGAGGCTCGAGCCAGAATAAAGTTGGAGACCCATGGCCCGGTTAGCAAGAATAGCAAAATAGAATAAAATAATAAAGTTAAAATTAAATCCATACTTTGGGGGATTGTTGGGATAGAAAATAATATATTGGCTAAAAATAGGCATTTTTATACCTAAGCATGCCTAAAATAAAAGCTATGTAATGCTGAAAATTTGAAATTCAAATAAAGTGGTATAACTACCAAATTTTAAATTCAAACATATATGGTCCGAGTTATCACTGCACGTCTGTAGTCGAATTTTGTAAAATCCTAAAGGCGAGTAGCCATTATCTCTAAATATATTTTCTCTTCATTTCAAACTTTTTTTGACCCTTTTTGATTCTTAGAGTACTGAATTGTTAAGTCCTATATTGAGTTATAGGCAAGTAGAACCTTAGGGGTAGTGTTTACTTACTCTGACTCTGTCGTCTTCTAGATAGAATTCTTAGGTGCAAAATATTTTCACTTCGAGTTATCAAGACTTCCATTTGTGTGTTCTTGTACACTGGTATGCCCGCACTCCAATACAAAACTCACTTCAACTTCTCTATTTTCTCATCGAACTTAGTGGTTTCGAATCCTAAGTAACCACGTGGGCGTGATTGTCAAAAATTTATGTAAATAGTTCCTTATATTTATAACACAAACAATAATATTTTATTCACACCCTTTCGTAGTCAAATATAAAATCTCAAAACTTGTAATTATATATTTTATCATGCTTACCAATATATAGATACATGTTTTGATGGATTGTTTGGGGTACAAAAAGATAACTTTGACTTCTGATATCCCAATCCTGTGACACCCCCCCTCGCTAGGATCCTCTTATACGAGTAGCGTTCACTCAACGATTTTGTTTAGTACCAATTTTTTCCAATCGGTACACAATACATGCAACTTATTCAGTATTGCCCAATAATAAAATCGCGATAAACAAAAATACAATTAACTTACGTAGAACTGTAAGGTACGACTATCCAAGTACAACACTTTAACTAGTGATTTTTCATTTTTTATTAAATAAGCCAGCCTGCTATATAGGATAAACAACTATGTGCTAACAATTGGTAATGCTCCAATCGCCTTAACCGAGTCCCCTCAACCTATTTTCTTGAAACTGAGGCAATGAACAGAAAGAACTTGGGGTGGTAAGTCCAAATGACTTAGTGAGGCAGCAAATATACATATAGATATATAAACTGAAAATAAGAGTCATAAACCAACAAAATAATGAATCATAAAAAGGTGTGTCTACACAAACTTCAACAAAACAGATGGTGAGCCATGAATGGAATCTCCAATCTTTTTACTACCCAAAACAGATAAATATATCATAAAATCCTTATGCCTCCCCTTTGTGTTAAGGAGCGACCTTGACAACGGTAAACGGTAAACAGTAGGTGTACCACGTGCCCGTGCAATACATCAAGCTAAATCTACTATAATTAACCTCCAACTGTATGTAGGAATCCGGTCCACCAGAATAGTATCACATAAGAAGGTCCTATCGACGGTCTATTCCGCCTGACATAGCCCGTTCACATGTACCTGGGCCCAAACTTCCCAAGGGCGTCCCCAAGGGTATCAATAGATCTTATCAAGACAGAATGACTCACAAACTTTCAATAAAATAATAGCTTGTTTCCAACACCAGGGATACATAAAATATAATTAAAACATGATATCCCCAAGGGTTTCCATAAATCATTTTTGAAACTAATATAACTAACAATATCAAAAATGAAATACTTTTCGGTATAACTTGACTTATAATTCAGAAAGATACTTTGTTGAAATATAGAGAGCAAGATATAATTTCAAAGGATTCGGATAACATAAATTAGACAAGATAGGTCATACGAAGATATTTACTACATATAGTTCAATGCCCCAGCAAGGAAGGTAAAAGGCACTCGCCTTAAGAGCTTATTGTCTCACCAAGTTTATGAATTAGGTGGACTATGTCAACTTGGTAATCTCCTTTTCAAGAGTGTTTTATGGATTTAAGGGGATGTATAGGGGGCTAATATGTGTATATATATGAAAAAGGAAAGGGTTTATATGTATATATATAGATATGGGTAGGAGATATTCTACAAATATGGAGTGTTTTGTATGTTGAGAGCAAGGTTAGTGTGGGTAGGCGTGTCTTAGGCGGAATTTAGTGTGTTGTGGGATGAAAATGGGGTGCCAAGCTCCCCTATTTATAACAATTGTTGCAAGAAATAAGATTATTATATACTTTAAGTCATTTTCTAATTATTATTATCTTATCCAAATCTTATCATAATCTTATCTAATCATATTCAATCTTATCATAATCTTATCCAATCTTATCTAATTTTATTATAATCTCATCTTATCTTATCAAATCTTATCTAATCTTATTTAACATTATCCAATCTTATCATAATCTTATCCAATCTTATCATAATCTTATCAAATCTTATCTAACCTTATCCAATCTCATCATAATCTTATCCAATCTTATCATAATCTTATATAATCTTATCTAATCTTATCATAATCTTAGCATTTAAGAACATTTATTAGGAGAAAATGACATTTTTGGATAACTATGTATATATATCTGATAAAACATGACCTATTATATAATATATACATATAAATTCAAAAACTACATGTATATATTGCTATATTTTCGAAATATAAATATATTTATATATATGGCTTTTAAATAAATTAATAAGTTGTAATTTTTGAAAATAATAGAAAGTACCGGGGCAGTATAGATCTATATATATAATTTCAATATATAAAAATCGGGATATCACAAATCCAGTTTAGGATGCTGACTACATTCATCTCCTCCACTATGTAAGGACGTTTTGTACACGGTTTCATGGGACTTCCGATTGATTTTTGAGGAGGAGTTCAAGAACGTGAACTCAAGAAGGGTGACAATTCAAAGGCCAACTTCTTCCATCCCTCGAGATTATCGTCACAAGCTAGTTTGCTTTATGTTTTCTTTTAGATTTATTATGTTTTTGCATTGTTCTACTTTAATTATGTCTAGCTAGATAAATTATAGGATTTTAGGCTAGTAGTTGATAAAATCTTTATAATTTTCGTTAAACCCCTTTGATTTTAATTATGCATACTACCTATTTATAATTCAAAATTTTTGGCCAAATTGTGGAGGAGTTTTGTTAAATGGGCTTTTCAAGTTTTATTTTTAATTAAATAGCCTTCAAGTTTTAATTTTGAGGTAAATAGCCCTTTTGTTTATTAATCTTAATTAATAGCCAATTAAACTTAAATGGGGTTTAGGTAAATATTTGTCTAACCTTTAACGTTTATATTTTAACCCCCAAAATCAATTGAATTGCAAAAAAATCCCTAAAACAAAAAAAAAGAACAAGAAAACAAAAACACATTCAAAAACTGCACAAATATAAGCAAAATTAACAACTCAAACTTAATTGTATTTCAAAATTAATCAAAGAATCAGTTTGCCCATATTGAGAGGAGTTAATTAATGGAAATTTTTTTGAGAAATTCTAGCTAGAGGTGGTGAAACGGCGGCAACGGAGTGTGTTCTTTGTTGTTGCCCTTTCCACCGCCTCCGACCAAAAATTCACATTTTTTTTTCATAAATCAACTCCTCTCATGATGGGCTAGCAAACGATGTCTTTAATTTAAAATTGTAACCAAGTTTTATGGTTTAATTTGATGTGTGTGTGCGTGGGTTTTTCCTTTTTCTGTGCCTGTCATGTTTTTGGGTTTGGGGATTGACTATGGGTGGGTAGGTGAAAAGAATTGAATCGAAGATCGCTTGAGCGATCACTTGAGTAATCAAATGATCGATTAAGCGATCAAGTGATCGATTAAGCGATCATGTATATTTTACAAACTATCACTTAAGCGACATTAAATATCAATTGACCTAAAACGAAAAAAATATAAGAAAATTTAACTATTTTTCTTGTAAATGAGAAATTAAACATATCTTGTGGATATATTATAGTGTTAAAACAATAAATGGTCAAATTATAAACTTCATTTTGTCAAATTATACACATTTCTCATGATAGTGGTTATGTTTTATAATCATTAGGACTATAGTAAATACAATGAATTAAGAAGTTATATTGAAACAATCTAGTTGGTACCAAATTCATGATATGCGACAATAAAAAACTCAAAGTTGATCTACACATATCCCCAAATGATTGATCTACTTATAAAATCCGCTCGTACGAGCTTAAAGTGAAAAATACAAAGGATTGCTTGAAGAGATCTGGCAATTGATCAATCGATCATGAATATCTGACACATATCGCTTGAGCGACACAATGTGATCGCTTTAAACGATTATGCACATAACGTGGAAATACTAAGAGATTTTAGTTATTTTCTTTGAATCTAGTTATTTATATCATTAAAATAGCGAAATATCATATTTTACGTTGTAATTTGTAAACTTATACCAATTTTTCATATAACAATCAAAACGTGTGGTCATACTGGCCAAAGTATATACAATGAACTTTAAAGTTATATGGGAACAATCTAGTTGTTTATCCAATTCATGAGATGGGATTATACAAAACTCAAAGTTGCCTTGCACACCTCTAAATTGTTGATCTACATATAAAATCCATTTGTACGGGCCTAAAAGTGAAAAATTACAAATGATCACTTGAAGAAATCTGATAATTGATCATGAGTGTCTAACACACATCGCTTGAGTAACGCAATATGATTGCTTCAAACGATTGTGCACATAACGTGGAAAATGCCAAGAGATTTTAGTTATTTTCTTTGAATTTAGTTACTTATATCATTAAAAATATGAAATATCATATTTTACACTGTAATTGGTAAAATAATACCGATTTTTCATATAACGATCACAACTTGTGGTCATACTGGCCAAAGTATATACAACAAACTTTGAAGTTATATGGGAACAATGTAGTTATTTATGGAATTTATGAGATGGGACCATAAAAAACTCAAAGTTGATCTACATATATCCCCAAATGATTGATCTACTTATAAAATCCGCTCGCACAAGCTTAAAAGTGAAAAATATAAAGGGTCGCTTGAATAGATCTGACAATTGATCAAGCGATCATGAGTATTTGACACATATCCCTTGAGCGACGCAATGTGATTGCTTCAAATAATTACGCACATAACGTGGAAAATGACAAGAGATTTTAATTATTTTCTTTGAATGTAGTTACTTATATCATTAGAATAATGAAATATCATGTTTTACGCTGTAATTTGTAGAATTATACCAATTTAAAAACAATCGCTTAATCGACATGCGATATCGCTCAATCGATATGTCATATCGCTCAATCGACATAGCATATTGCTCAATTGACATAGCATATCGCTCAATCGACATGCTATATCGCTCATTCAACATGCTATATCGCTTGAACGATGTGTGATCGATGAAGAACAATCGCTTAATCGACATGCTATATCGCTTAATCGACATGCCATATCGCTCAATCAATATGCCATATCGCTCAATCGACATAGCATATCGCTCAATCCACATGCTATATCGCTTAAGCGATGTGTGATCGATGAAGAACAATCGCTTAATCGACATGCTATATCGGTCAATCGACATGCCATATCGCTCAATCGACATGCAATATCGCTTAAGCGATTTGTGTGATCGATGAAGAACAATCGCTTAATAGACATGCTATATCACTCAATCGACATAGCATATCGCTCAATCGACATAGCATATCGCTCAATCGACATGCTATATCGCTCAATCGATATGCTATATCGCTTAAGCGATGTGTGATCGATGAAGAACAATCGCTTAATCGACATGCTATATCGTTTAATCGACATGCAATATCGCTCAATCGATATGCCATATCACTCAATCGACATGCTATATCGCTCAATCGACATGCTATATCGTTTAAGTGATGTGTGATCGATGAAGAACAATCGCTCAAACGACACATAATAATCGATCAAAAATGATCGATTAAGCGACATAAATGATCTATCAATCTATTGTGTTGATCGATCAAGATATATAGTGATCGATCAATCGATTATTTTGATCGATCAAGCAACTATTAAGTATATAACGCAAGTGATCGTTTGATCGATATCATATAAATTATAAATTTATTTATTTACAATTCGACCCCGTCCAACTCTAAACTTGTTAGTTTCAGTTAATTGACCTTTAAATTATGCCACATCAGATATTTGACTTAAAAAAAAGAAAAAAATAAATTGAGGGCTATTAAATTAAAAAAAAAAAACTTGAAAGGTCGGATGAACAAATTTTCTCCCAAATTGTGATATTTTCCCGCTTCTGTATCCTCACCCGCCTTCCCTCCACCCAAAACACAAGCACACACACAAACACTGTTGCCTCTCAGTGACCACCGCCACGCCCACATCCCAAGACTCCCCAAATCCTCCATCTGTACCATCATAGCCTGCAAATCTCAAGGCCACCGACCAAGATTATGATGCCGAACAAGACGTCATTGTGGCACCCCCCACCACCTCCAAGCTCGGGAAAATGCCGGGGTGGGGATGAGGACCCACTTGCCTTTGATGATTACTTGTGGAATAAAAAGCTCATTCAAAACCTCGAGGATGGTGCCGGTGAGATTTCCTCCGACCCTCGTTTTCCTTCTCCTAAGCTTCATTTAGTTCTTGAATCAATGCTATTTTTACTTTTTCTTTTAGCTCTTTTTCTTTTTGTTGTTATTTTGGTTCCTGTTAATTTTGCTTTCTATTGAGATTGGATTAAGTGAAACTGGGCGATTCCTAGTGGTTTTCTCGGTTGAAAGTGGTGATTTAAGGATTCGGGATTCATGTACTTGAGAAATTTTCTTTTTGGTTTGACATAGTTTATGGATGGTGTGGCAATGTTATTGTTATCCGTTACTCGAGTTGTGTTTCTTGTTTGTGAACTCCATAGACATTCTATTGTTTGCTTTAATTCACATTCTAATAAAGTATTGTTGTTATTTGATTTTGTAATTTGATGGAAAGCTGTTTGTGCAGACTGTAAAACTAACTTTCAAAACTCTTGATTAGAACATTTTGTTTTTATTTCTAGTTGGTGTTGTTAAATAGTTGATTTGTGCTGTTGTTTGGTCTTTTCTCTTAATAGGAGGAGTCATGAGCTTGGACAAGTATGTAAAGTTAAGATTTTGTTAACTCAAATTTATGCCAATGCCAACTGCTTAACTGCAGTACCATGTAATGCTTCTGCCTTTGAATATGCAGTTTGGAAGTTGGCCTGAGTAAAAAGCTTGCAGTAGATTTAGAAATTTTTGTATCTCTTTGCTATGTGTATCCAATACCCTAGGGCATTCTCCTTGCATTCTCACCAGGAGTGAAAAAATATTCTGACAGTTAGGACTGTTGGTAGAAAATGGAGAGCAGCCCCTACGCGTCGTGAGCAAGAAAAGTAGGATAAAGCTACTAAGTCTGCGACTGGAGGCAATGTATGTCATCTAGCTTTTATTGACCACGGTTTTATTAATTTATTTATTTGAGATATTGTCCACTGTTTATTTTTATAGAAATACAAATTTGGTGAAATGATTTATTGGTATTGGAAATGATGGAGACATGAGTGATTATGTTTTTTTTTATTCTTCTTCTTGATTTTCAGTCATTGTCCTCACTGGTTTGTGAGGTTACATTACATTTCTCTCAAGTTTCCTTCCTCTGCTATTTTCTGGGACCAAACACCAAAAAAACAGTTTTCTCTTTACCATTGTCTTTTCTTTCCCTTCCTAAAACTCTTTTATGTGTAGAAATCTTATTGATGTCCGGTTTTTAGAGCAAAATATCTACAGATTTGTTAATCAATGGTACTTTATGTAATATACCTTTTTGGTCCTGCAGGATGTAATGTTTCAGGAGTCAAGACGGCCCAGAGGGGATCCTGAAGTCTTGGTTGCTCAATCAGGGGAACAATATTATAAGGTACCCAATTACAGCAGAAGATTCTTCTGTATCCTAATGGTTTACTGGTTGAGTTCTTATTTTTCTCCCTGAATTGTCTTTTCTTTTTTTTTTTTTCCTTCAGTTGAAGAACTAATTGCAATTACTCACACTGGGAATTGGTGGTGTTGGAGTGATTTCTGCCTATTTTTCGTATTCTTCAGAAATTGCAGCAAGGTACCCAAAGCTACTTTTGTAATATGTCTCAGATACTTAACTAAGTTGTATCTCGCAATTTATACTCATAAATATCTGCATTGTTACTATGATTTGTGGATGACATGTTGTGGTTTTCAATCTTATGCATGGTCTCTGGAACTTGGCTTGGCTTTGTAGCTTCCCCCACCCACAGACAACCCACACACAACTAAGAAATAGAGGGGCTTTTTTGTAATTAATTAGGGCAACCAATGACTAGTGTTATTTGTAAGATAGAAGCAAACCTCAAGAGTGGTAATTATAATTTTAGTTGATAGAGGAGCTTATTTGCAATTTAAACAAGCCTCATTGTTTTTCTTTTTTGATAATTATTCCTGATATAAGCAATGTATAGAATTGTATAAGTCCAGCTATAGGCTACATAATTATGAATATAACTAATGTACCGCAAACCTCAATATATATCACCACTCTCTCTTCATCACTTTAAGTACTAAAAGTGAGCCATAAACAATGGATGTTTTAGTATAAAAAATATTTCATACACCAACACTTGATAATTGCCGCACTATCTTATGACTCATTTATAATCTTTGATAATCCTGAATTATTCGAAAAATAAAAAGTGTTGGTGATAAATAATTAAATTGATTGTTTAAGTAGGTTGTACAAAAACAAAGGTAAATATGATATATTTCATATATTTAATTCTAGTTATGTATTTTTTTTCATGCCATAATGTTTTTCTATTTAAAACCCATTAATTTCGTGTATTAGTGCCAGAGTATCATTGCATTTTAGATTCACAAGCCCAACTTTATGAGTAATCATTTAATTTAGTATGCACCTAGGGGATTTGAAAACTAATTGTGAATTATCAACACAGCCCGACCTTAGCTCAGTTGGTAGAGCGGAGGACTGTAGTGTGCTCATAGCAATCCTTAGGTTGCTGGTTCGAATCCGGCAGGTCGAACCTATCCTTTTGGCTTGATTTATATTGTACAGCAGACTCTATCAATCTCCGCAATATAAACATGCGTGCTTGTCTTGCAACAATTAATAATGCATTTGATATTCGATTTTGTTACTAAAAGTGCCATTCCCCATTACTTTATTTCTTGTACCTAACTACCGATGCATTGATGCATTAATTATGAATTCATGCAGCTATGGTGCTGGCTTGCTTGGTTCCACAGCATCCATGCGAATGCTTGGAACAGTGTTGATGGAGCAAAAGGGCTCGTTAAGTGTGTTTTTCCCTCCTTGCTTTTGCATGTTGATGCTACCTTTAATCTTTGATCGTTGTTATAAGAATAACCGAAAAAACTGAAATTTAATGAAAGGAAAACCTATTTCAGTCTAAATCATTTTACAATAGCTATCCATCTGGCCAACTGAAAAACTTAAGCGCGACTAGAGGGTAAATTTTTGCCCTTGACAGTGTTTGGCCACACTTGATAAATGACATTACAAGTGTTATTGAACATGTTATATGATTGACTATTCTCTCTCTAAAATGTGCTCTAGGGGGTAAATTTTTGCCCCAGACAGGTTTTAGTCGCTCTCTTAGGAACACGTTTGACGACAAATGTTCGACTGCAATTTTTGTTATCTAACATGCAAAATACATCATTCACAGGATTACAGATTCACGCACGTTGAATTGATTCCGATGCTTGTGGGGTTCTTTACCTACAAGATTGCTGCTTTCATGCAAGCTATTGAGGATGCTGTGAACTCAGTTGTCGAAAAGAACCGAGCTTAATCTGACATATCATATCCATTGCTGGTGCGAAGATTTTTGTATGTATATAAATCATATATATGTATACATGGTTCATATAACAAGTTTATTGTTGTCAAAAAGTACCATGCCATAGGCAATGTGTTATTGGCGATGATTTTGCAACGATTTGGCACCTACGCTTTCAAAAGCATAGTTCATACACTATAAAAAAAAATAATATTAGTGACAAGATATAAAAATGATAATATAAAAGTTGTCATTAATAATTGTATTAAATGACAACATTTTTTATTTTGTTACTAATTAAGTATCTTTAGTGATATTAATTTTTATTTTGTCATAATATGCATTCAATGATGACAAGAATTAATATTTTAATGACAATAATTAATAATTAGCGACATACGTATAATGACAATTTAGTGACAAAAAAAATTGTCATTAGCATTTTATAATAAGATTTTATTGTCACTAAGTTGCCACCATATTTGTGTCACTAATTATCAATTTTGAATTATGTTGTCAACTTTTTACACTATGTTGTCACCATTGATATTGTGCAAATTATGTTTCGTAACATCATAAATTTGTTGTCACTAAACACATATAATTAATGACAACTTTTTCATTATCACTTATTGTATCGTTACTAATTTACTTATTTTTTTGTCCTTTGCTTACGGTTCGGCATCACATTGGCGAGTCGGCAACAGTTTGTTTTAAGGGTAGAAAATGTCGCTCGAATATCATCTATGCTTTCAAAGGTGTAGCTATTAAATTTATTAACTACGCTTAGCCTTACCATAGTTAATAATAGAAACTTTTAATTACAGTTGGGCCAGCCGTAGCGAACAATATGGTGGTTTGGGATGTAGTAGTGAAACTTTTCAATAAAATTTTTTCTTTGTTTAATTATTGGTTCGCCCGCCATCCACATTGTTGCTCCCCTCCTCCCCAACAATCCACTTGCACCAGATGGGGATCCAACCCGAATTCGTACTATGGTGCGTGTGCAAGGAGACGAGCCACATGTACTTGAAACTAGAACATTTTTGTGTCAACGGGGCTTCGAACCCTAGTATCGATAATTACTTCAACTCAATTTTGTACAAATTAGGTAAAATCATTCATTATAGGTAAAATTATCAATTTATTTATTTATAATTGTTGTATTTGATGCCGATGAGGCCTAGCTCAATCGACGAAGCTGAAGCCCCAAGACGCTAAAGGTCTTGGGTTCGATTCCCACCGATGAATGTGTGGACTTTATTTCTACCTTCATGGTAGTTTATTATCCTACTTTAATAGTAATTTATTGTAATAGTTTGTCTATAGTTTGTGAATTATTTAATTTGAAATATAATGTAGTAGTTTGATTTGTACTTGAAGAGTTATTGATGTAATTCGATGATATGTATTCAAAAAAAAAAAAAATTTGTTGTATTTGACAAAATTAAATCAATTAAATCTGAAATCGTAGTTCAAATTGTCGGATCAATAGTTTGTAATTTAACAATTGACCAATTGACACACGTAATTACATGAAATTCAAACAACGTATTCAAAGTGAATTGATTATATGTGTAGTTGACCAATTGAATTAATCAAGTATGAAAATTGGCTATTAAATGAAAATTTTAATTTGATTAGTTCTTTAGAAAATGAATATAAAATAAATCAAAATATTTGACTAATATGTCAAACTTGATATTGTGTACAAAACAACTTAATAAATACATTCTAATAATATACTTGGAAAATATAACTATACATATGGTGTTGTAAAATTCTACATTTCTTTCTCCAAAAATATTTTATTTTTTTCACTTATTCAAAATTAATAACTATATTTATGTATAACGTATGATTTTTGTCCTTAGGATTATTATTTTTTTAATGTATTCATAACTCTTACATTATTGTATTTATGAAGGACAGTAGACACTTTTTTGTTTTTCGCGGTAAAATCAATTCATAAAAATTAATTTGAACTCTAGAGTCTTACTAAAAATGCAAATGCGCCGGCAACCGTCTGCATCAAATTCATGATCATATAATGTAATTTAATGGTAAATTTTTTAATCAAAAATGTAACAAACAATTATCTTTTTAGATTAATGGAAAAGGATCATAATTTTGGCATGACATACAAATATAACGATAATGTTCAATAACGATATGAAGAATACACAGTCAAAAATTCATATAGGGCGAATTACGTTGACCTCCCCTGAGGTATACCTTATTTACAAAAAATGCCCCAACCTATGAAAAATTACAATTACCCCTTGAATTGAAGAGGTAATTACAATTTACACCTACCAACAGTAAAAAAACTATTGAACTTTCTAAATTACCCTTCTGCAAGCAAGAATAAGATTTGACCATATTGAAATGACTATTTTGCCCTTGAGGGGGTTTTTTGTTATATTATACATATTTAATTTTAAAAATATTATACATATTTTAATATTTTTTAAAAAAATTAGATCTGTCATATAATATATGCAAATAGTTATATATATAATTATGATATGTAAATTATATTTAATAAATACAAAATAAGTAAAAATATCTTATAATGTTATAAATTTTGCTTTTATAAATATAAAAAAAATTATAATACATATTATATATAATCAAATAAATTCTTTTTTCTTTTTTTTTTTCCAATTTTTCCTTTTCTTTTCTTTTTCCTTTTTCCTTTTTTTCCCCCTTTTTGTCTTCTCTAGGTGGCCCGCCACCGCTGCCGCCGACACCCCACCACCGTCCTCCGCGGCCGCCATCGAGAGATGAGATCAAGAAGGAGAGGAGAATAGATATAGATAGATAGATAGATAGAGAGAGAGAGGCCATTGTCCTCCGCCCGCCCCACCATCGTTCGCCGCCGCTTGACAATGGATTGAGAGAGGAGAGGGGTAGAGATTGAGAGTAGGGAGAGAGATTGACAAGGGAGGGGGGAGGAGAGAGAGTGATAGAGATTGAGAATGGAGCAATCCCGCCGCTGCTTGTCCGCCGTTGCCCGTCGGCCGCCTCCTGGCCGTAGTCTGCTGATGTAGCCTTCACCTCAGACACACCTACCATTCCGGGTGGGGGGGGGGGCGAGGGACGGAGAGAGTGGAAGGATCTGATTTTGAAAAAAAAAGATAAAGAGAAAAAGAAAATAAAAAATAAAAGAAAAAACTGACAAAAAGAAAAAAAAAATGATAAAGAAAGGGTATTTTGGGGTTTTTTTTCTCTTCGATTTGAGGCTTTTTTGACCCTTTTCGATTTTTGAGAGTGTTGAATTGTTAAGTCCTACATTGAGTTGTAGGCAAGTAGAATCTCAGGGGTAGTGTTTGCCTACTCCGATTCAGCCGTTTTTCAGATAGAAGTCTTAGGCGCACCACATCATTTTTTCACTTCGAACCACGTCACTTTTCACTTCGAACCACAAGATTTCTACTTGTGTGCTCCTGCACACTGGCGCGCCCGCACCCGAACGCCAAGAGCCCACTTCGAGTTGGCTGTTTTCCCATCGAACTCAGCAGGTTCGAATCCAGAGTGACCACTGCGGCGCAACCGGAGAAAATTTATGCAAACAATACTATATAACATTTTGAATATACAGATATATACCATGAATATATTTAACCAAATTGTGCACATGTAATTTAGTCATATTAAAAGTCCATTAAATACATAAATCTTGCATATGGATTGTGTGGTTGATAATTTCAGTGGTTTGTTTTTGATTAATTTGATTGTCAAACTATATTATAAGTAATTTAATTTATTAAAGTAAACTCAAAGTTCATGAAATTAGTTATTACTAAAATAAGAGGAAAATACATTTAAACATGTGTATATAAAATAAGTTTTATGTACTTTTAGTAAAACTATCATATAAAATACATTTGATTAATTTATAAAACTGTTTTATATAGAAAAAATTTTATGTACTAATTTATTTTTATGATACAATTGTTTTAAGTGCTTTTAGTAAAATTTTTTAATATGTATAATTCTTAAACCCTTATTTTGTTGTATTTAATACTTAAAAATCATGACTTATCATTGCTCAAACTACACGTGTTTTGTCTTTCGTATAGAATGAAAAGAATTTTTGGCGAAAAATGCCAATCCAGCGGGGTTTTTTTTTTCGATGGACACTTTTCCACCGAATTTCCATCAAAATCTGCTTTTTTTGGTGAATTTGTGGTCGGCTTTTTTTTTTGTTTTTTGCCGGAATCCACGCATTTTCATATAGTGAGCTTCATTCATTAGATAGCCTAATTTTATGGCATCTAATTTAATCCTTATTTTTTCAAAGTATTTTTCATTTGCTTTCTCTATTTAATTTTTTTTGGTAATTTGGTTATGATTGACCTACACTATAGTTAAATATTTTTCAAGTGGCAATTTGTTATACTTAATTTTGATAAGTTGTTTAATGACATGGGATCATACGTATTATATATATTTTCTACCACACCATGTTTTTTTTTTCCTAAAAAATCCTTATTAATTGTATTTTTCATAATTGATTTTTCTAATTTTATGTGTAATTATTCTTCTTCTTATTATAATAAATCCCAAATTTCTAATTCAAGTTGATAATTACTATCTTATTCATGATTTTATTCTTATACCGTGTTACCTGTTGTTATAAAATTCTATAAAATTTCATTTAATTTAATGTAGATTTAAAATAAAATAAAAAATTCAATTCAACTAATAATAATAAAATAAATCAAGTAACATAGCTTTATACCCTTATACTAGTTTTGGTCCATGAATTTTAGTAAAAATATTTCCTATCAAAATCATGGTGAAATCTATCAACAGGGTGAAGGTAATTTTGAAAAGGTGCTAGGGGAGGTGAATGTAATTTCATAATATCCCAAAACTAACTACCATTTGTTTTAACAAAAAATTTAATGGCAAGACCAAATCTGATAAAAGGAAAAAGGGTAAAGATTGGTGGCCAGATTTGGATATCTGTTCCATACCGACAATATGACCCTACATAGAAAGACCTCAAATTCTGGTGTTTTGTGTCAAAAGTGACGGGAGTACAAACTTTTATGGTATGCTAAAGGAAGTTATCAAGTTAGAGTATCCTGGCATGCCTCAAAAAGAGGTTGTGATGTTTAAATATATTTGGTTTGATTCGGTATCGAATAGGGGTATGAAGGTACAACCACAATATGGCATTGTTGAAATAAAAATTAATAAGAGATACCCAAAAAATGACCCTGTCATACTTGCATAACATGCGTCTCAAGTGTATTACGTGCCTTACTCCGGTACAAGAAGAGATAAAGTGCAATGGTGGTTTGTTGTCAAAATAAGACCACGAAGTCTAGTTGTTAATGAACAAATTGCTCATGACCCCTTACAAGAATCATCTGAAACCATGAATGGTGTCATCAATAATGAACCGACGAGTAACCTCGTCGATTGTATGGATATTGTAGAAGAGGTCAACTAATTATACCTTGCACACATGGCCAATGATGATGTAGAAGTCGATGAAACAGGTCAAAGAGATGAGGAAGAAGAATTTGACTTTGAATTTGAAGATGATGATGAAGAGGATAACGATATAATTCAATATGACGATGACGAAGAAGATGAAGACAAAGATGAAGAACAATAAAATTTACTATGAATAAATATTTTACTTGGTTTGATTCTCATCGCTATGAACATATATATTTGCTATGAATGTTATATTATGGTTGAATGATTGATTATGTAATGTGAATTGTCATATATTAACGGTTCTGTAATGTAAAATGTTAAAAATTAACGGTTATATGATTTTTTTGCAATGAATGTAGAAGAGGTTCTTGTTATGTGATGTTTTTGCTATGAATGCAGAAGACAGATTCTAGAAAAGGCAAAGAAAAGATCACTGGTAGTGGAAAATCCAACTGACGTGGCCTCCACATGCCCCCAACGGCGAACCTGCACATCCAGGACAATCCGTATGATGACTCTCATCAATACACATCTACCCATAGCCAAGATGAGCCGAACAGTGATGATATGCCGATTGAGACTTCCGATAATAACAGAGCTGACGGGAAGCTAGTCATTTTTTCGCCGGGAGATGAGTAAGTGTATTTTTTTTACATTATTTAAGATATAATTATTTAAATCTCGATTGTTAGTTAAATATATTCTTATTCCTTAGGTTTAATAATGCCTTGGATACCGTGAGGACGATCACCCGCATTTTCACAAATGGGTTTACAGGGGCTTAGGAGAGGTGGAAAAAAGTCCCTATACATACTATACATATGTGGTCCTCTGAATTCCAAGTAAGTATTGATATATAACCAAATTTTATAAGTTGTACGTTTCTCATTATATAGAGAGTGTACTATTAGAAACCTGAGCAGCATGACTCTATTTGGAAAACTTTTGAGCATAAAGGATCAAAACTCCTAAAGAATAGGCTTAATAAAGCTAGCCATAAAAATGAGAAGCCCGAATAGATCGATGATGACACACATGGCAGGAGCTGCAAGTAAAATGGGGTTACCCAATTTTCTTAAAAAAAGCATGGTCAGCAAAGCTAATCGGGCTTCGGATTCTGGTGGAAGGAGAATGACGGGCCACAAAGGAATAACATTTATGGTTAGTACATGTATTTGAAAATTATTTCAAAATTATGATTGATGGTAATAACATTTTTATATTATATTAAAATATTACATCTCTTATTATAGGAAGCTCAAACCGAGGAATATCCTTTCGTGGATCAGTCATTTCTCCATATCTACTCTTATAAGGATGAGAATTGGAACCTGAAATGGTCTGATGAGAGGGCGGAGCATTCCTTTGTAAGTATTCATTATGTTTCAACTTTGATATTGATATTTCAACTTTGACATTGATGTTTCACCCTGAAATTTTGTAGAATGCATTTAAGGAGAAATGGGACAAGATTAATTCCCATTTGCCTCCTCAATCTACTGATGGCCTACCCCTACCTAGACCATCCAAGCTCGGTGTAAGTCAAATAACTCGACTTTCATGTTCTAATATTATGTATAGATAGGAATGATATATTCTACAAGTTATAACTATATTCATGAATTTATAGGTATGAAAGGAGACAGTGGCTAAACCGAAGAAGGCTCGATAGTACAGTTACCATGTGGATCATCACATAGTATGGGGACTTCAAGCTCCTGTACTTACCCCCCGAAATGGAAAGATGCATCGACGCTTGAGTTGAGGCAAAGGTTTGGTAGGTTTGAGGAGAAACAAACCTTTGAATTAACTGAAATGCGACACATGCTCAATGCCTTGCTTTAGAGCATCCAAGTTTGACCCAGGGCAGTTTTGTCTCTTCGCCAAATTAGCTACACCCGTCAGCTAGTTCACCGCATGTAATGCCCACCCCTAGCCAATAGAGAGGTTCTTGTGGGACTTTAATGGGAGGATGACGATCCACCTCCAGGCAGACTCCACAACATTACCTGTGGGATGATGAGCATAACGATGATGATGACAAGGATGATGGTATTGGACCTTGTTAGACATTGACTCTTTATTATAATGTTACTAACTTTATTATGACTTTTAAACATTAACGTTAGCTACTTCGGTTTGTAATTTGTGTTGCTACATTGACTCTTTGTAATTTAGTTGTTGTTATAATTCGTATTTGATGACCCGTGATCGTCGTTCTGAATGGATGTGTTGTGGTTTTGAATGGATGATTGGTATGGATGATGTGTTGTTTGAATGCCTGTGCTTTGGAAATTGAAAAAAGCAAGAAGCAGGTTGGTCATAAAAAACATAGGCATCGGGCTATCGAAAAATTGGCAAAATTAGCCACGGGTTAGCCGTGGCTAATTTGCCAATTTCATACGAACCAGCCACACCAGCCCGTGGCTAAGAGCTACGAATTAGCCACGGCCAGTCCATGGGATCTAGTCATTGCTCCGCCACGCCCAATCCTTGGCTAATAGCTACGGACTAGCCATGGCTTGACCCTGGCTGATCTATAGCTATTAGCCACGGATTGGGCATTTTCAAAATTAGGTGGTCAAGGTTGGCCACGGATGGTCTATGGCTATTAGCTAGGGCCTGCCTATGGCTAAAACCCGTAGCTAAAAATCCGTGGCTATTTAAGCCGTGGCTAAAATATCTGTGGCTAAATTTAGCCACGCCACTTTTAGCCATTGATTTGATTCGTGGTATTTAGCCATGGACATGGTTGTTTTCCCAAATCCGTGGCTAAAAACGAGTTTTCTAGTAGTGAAAGTTGATGGCATTTTTCCATTATTTCACATTTGTAATATCTGTAGAAGAGTTTCATTATCTAAGTTATATCTTAAATTTAATATACTGACGTTTTTTAATTTGCAATTATCGTGCCGTGCAATGCACAGGTTAAAAGTTATTACTAAAACAAGAGAAAAAAATACATTTAACTAGGTATATATAAAATAAGTTTTGTATATTCTTCTCTCCCTCTCCCTCTCCACACTATCATCTCTTCAGGCAGGTACATTTTCTCAAACATGAACATGGACTATTAGTTTTTGAGGCAAGTCTTTCCTATGGAGTGAAATTTAATAATAACAATACGAATCACTAGAATATGAAATGACATTCATTACATCAGTGGCGACACATAATATATCATATATATATGTGTATATATATTTAAGGAACCTTGAGGCTATCCAAGTAAATACAATGTGGATAGTCTCATTTAATTTTATTTTGCCTTGAATGAAATTCAAGTACATTTTATATAAGTTTAAATGAGGCGTTAATCAGATAGATGAGTAGGTCACACGTATACTCGCGAATTCACTTGGGGCTGATAAGGTAGTCTACTTAATTGTTTGACATAATGATAACATGACACCTTGGAAGAATTGAAAATCTGTTGAAATCAATAAACGCTCTTGTCCTCTTATAGCAAGATTTTCCATTGATATTTACCGTTCATGCCAAAAAGAAAAAGAAAAGAAAAATGGACGCTCTAATTTTTTGGTTCTATTATCATGCTGAACAGGTTAATTGGCCCCTCTCTACGAGAAGATTTGTTGTTCATCCTGGCCAGTAACATTGCACTTCATTTGGTGCAAAAAAATTTATTCTGATTGCTTCATACGTTGCTGCTTGAGTTTGTTTCGTGCTAAATAATTCACCCGGGTGGAAGCATCAGCTTTGCTATATAGAAGAGCTAATGATCATGACTTTTTTTAAATGACATATATATATTTTTTCTTTAACTTATATATATATATACACAAATACATACATATATATATATATATATCTACTAGTTTAGAAATTTTAATTTTAGCATGCAATATTCTTGTCACCAGCAAAGGACAAACCTTCTTGAAAGTCGTACATAAAATAAAAATGATTTGCTATATCAATAGTTATAGTGTTGTTTGCATAAATTTCTTCCGGCCACGCCGAAGTGGCCGCTCAGGGTTCGAACCGGCCGAGCTCGATGGGAAAACAGCCGATTCGAAGTGAGCTTCTTTGAGTTCGGGTGCGGGCGTGCCAGTGTGCAGTAGCACACAAGTGGACGTCTTATGGTTCAGAGTGAATGTGAGGTGGTTCGAAGTGGAATTAATGTGAATCGAAATGAAACAGTGATGCGCCTAAGACTTCTATCTGAAAAGCGATTGAATTGGAGTAGGCAAACACTACCCCTGAGGTCCTACTTGCCTACAACTGAATGTAGGACTTAATAATTTAGCACTCTCAAAGATCGAAAAGGGTCAGAAAGCTTAAATCGAAAAGGAAATGCATTAGAAGACGATAGCTACTCGCCATGTGGACCTTACAGGACTCGACTACATACACACGCATTGATGACTCGGGCCATATCTATGATAGAGATGCATTGAGCAGTCCCTAAGAACTCTAGCTACAAATCGGACACATTGATGACTCCGGCCATATCTACCTGTGGTTGTTTTCAGAGGTTGTTCACTCCGACGAGCATTGATTGACTTCGTCTGCACTCCCCTTCATGCATGTGCTCGATATGAATGCTGGATACCACTCCGCCGCATTGATATCTCACCTCGAACCGGGCCCAATCCGAGTGAGTGATGGCTACGACTTCGTGACGTTAGGGAATGAGTGCATTGATATCCTCACTTCGAGCCGAATGAGGTATGGCTACAAACACCCCGTAGCGGTTTTCTACCTACTTGAACTAAAGCTATTCTTTGTTCATTTAAGCTAAGGAATCAGAGAAGTGTGGACTTCTTGATTGAGAGAGTGTTGTTGTGTTTGATTGATTGACGTTGTGTGTTCTTTTTGTGAAGAATCCGGCTCCTTTTATAGACTTCAGGCTGCAACTGCCTTCCTTTATTCTTGGAGCTGGAAATGATTTATTCAAGCATGGCCAAAAGATGAATGGCCGGCCTTATTCCTAGAAGTGGCAGTTGCTGCCATCTTTATTCAAATTTCAAATTTCAGCATCACATGGCCTTTATTTTAGGCATGTGCAAGTATAACAATGCCTATTTTTAGCCATTCTGTTACTCTCCATCTAACAACCCCTAGAAGTAAGTGATTTGAATTTGACTTTATTATTGTATTTATTTTATTTTCCTATTTTATATTTTTTGGCCGACTGGGCCATGGGCCGTTATTTCATTCCGGCTTGGGCTTTGAACGTGGACGTGTCGAAGTGGCCTGGGCCTTACTAATTCATTTCGGCATGGCGAAAAGGACCAAAATCAGCCCACTCCGAATTTATACAAAAATTCAATTTTGGGCCCAAACAAGTGCTGTTGTTATAGATCTCATATCAGAATTATATATATTATGTGTATCAATAGATATAATCCTATTAATTCTCAAGACTTCTAGGCAAAATTTCATAGCAATAGTATTTGGGTACTGGTCTACTTGAAAATTTTGTAATTTTTTTAATTTACAATTAGTGGTTTTTTTTTTCTTGATGTAACCAACTCGAGACCCTATATATGTCAACTAGAACGCCACACACGCACACGCACATTCACCCAAAGGGAAATGGGAGATAACAAGAGGGTTCGAATCCAAGACCTCAATAGTACCGGTTTAAACCTTGGTTGCAAATTTTGCAATTGAAGTCTCTTACCATATTATTATTGTGTGAGATTTACTTATCAAATTTCAAGGACAAATACTTTACTATTGGGATGCATTTTAAAAGTGTAATTTAAAAATTGAAATCCAATTCTCCTACACAAATTCCAATGTCTTAATTAGGTCTTATGAAATTAATTGAATTTTATGAAATTATAATATGAGTTAAGTTTAAAATGAAGGAATCCTTAAAGGCATAAATATTATTAATTCATCAATTCAAGTGCCCAAATAATTATATAAAGGTTCCATCATACCATTTGAAGTACCACATACAATTCTCAGGTATAGGCTTCATTTTTGAGAAACACATTTTCTTTATGTGTCTCTTATCATTCAACTTTACTAAAATCAAATGCACGAGAACTTTATTCCTCCCTTGATTATCATTTTACCGATGGCTGAGAAGCCTTAAGTTTATGTATTTTTATGTTTCTAATTGTTGTACTTTTTATTAAAAATTAGTAAAGTTTGATGGTTATATTAGTAAATTTTTAATTAAGTTTAATTAGGCTTTATTTTTGATAAAAAGTTTCAAAAATGCTGCAAAATTTTCATTAGATGACATGTTTTTCTTTTTGTTCCCATGTCTATAAATAGGCTCTTCCCTACAGTATTTGATGAACTTGGATGGCGTTTTGAAGAGAAGAATTCAATAGGGTTATGACAACCACAAAGATTTAACTGTCACTTCCCAAAAAAGCTCCATATGAGTTTGTTTTATATTTTCTTTTATATTCTTCTTTTCTTTAGTTAATTTTACTTCTAGATAGTTTATTTTCTTAGAGCTATAGGTAGATTCATGAGATGAATTTCGTTTAGTTTATTTGAACATCATTGGTATTTAATTTTTCTCTGTCCTTTGTATATTTCAAGCACTTAATTACTTGTAAATTTTCGTCCAATTTTTACAAGATTTGAGATTTTATATTTGACTACGAAGGGGGTTTATAAAATTCGACTGTTTGATTTATAGGCATAGGGAATACATATGTAAGAAACAATCATGTTCTTGTCCGATTGGTGATATTAATTAGTGTGCGCTTTTTAACTGACACAACTCTTGTGCGTAAAGGGTTGTTGGATATCTATATGATTACGAAAGTAGACACGTAGCATTCTTTGGTACATTTGTTTTACTTATGAAATGAGACAATAAATAGTTTCATGAGTCAGATTGTGGATGATAAAAAAATCAAAACCTAGGATTGTTTGAATAATTATTCATAAGAATTTGATTGATGAAACCTAGGCACTAGTTTTGCCTAGTTACTTTTTTCGTTTTTGTTACATTATTTGCTTGTGTTTTTTTTTACTTTTCTTATTTTTCATCGAAAATTCGAAGTCTAACCAATAAAGAATTTACAAAGTCGGTACTTGATAATCCAATTTCTCGTGATAACAGATACTCTACTCATTCTTTATTACTTGGGCAATCTGTACACTTGTTCATGTGACAACAAGTTTTTGCTGATGTTCATGTGATCAATTATCTTCCTCTAGGAAACTCTATATTACGGGTTCACTGTGCCTCTAAAGATGATGAAATTATGAATAATACCCTTCCTTTGCATGTTGATCATAATTGGCATTTCTACATGCATGTTCGCTATAGGACAATGTACTTCTGTCATTTTATTGGGGCTCAAAAAATTAATCTTTCGAGGTTTTTAATGAGGACATTGTGGATAATCTTTGTACTCAGCGTGATGAACCAAAGGATGATCACAATCTTTGTGAATAATCCGTATAGGCAGATGGCTTCTACATTTTTTGACAAAATACTGCCTTCTAGCCCTTGCAAACAATATGGTTTGACATAAATGTGTGCCTTGCAAAGTTGTACAATATTTTAATAATCATATTTATGTTTTTGCTTTTTCTTTCATGTGAAAAATGAAGCTATGGTCTTTCTGTTAATCATATTTGTCTTCAAGTTTTTGTATGTTTAAACATTGATCTTGATAATTTGACCATTCACCAAATTATAAAATTATTTACTAAGGGATGCCAATGAAATATTATTGTTTTCAATATCCCATTATAATGAATTCATTTGTGACATGCATAAAAGAATTTATGAGGGGTATCCATTTGTAGAAACCAAGGGTGAGTCCTTCTTTTATAATGATGTCCACATCATGTGTCCTTCTTTTACTTGTGTAAACAATGAGGTGGACAAGTTATACTTTCATTATTTCGCTATGTAAAACGGGCTCCATATTTACATTATGATACTCTAATATATATATATATATATATACACACAAGGGATAAAAAAACTTAACCTCCAAACTATTGTGCTTTTTACACATTGTGGTACAAATTTTGCGAGTTGTACTTTATCATATGAACTTTATATTTTTCACATTTAACCTCCTACAATCATTTACTGGCAATAAAAGTGAATGGAAATAGGATACATGTCCTTATGCGAGAGGTCACTTATTGCCAAAAAATGACTTGTGGTGGTTAAATGTGTAAAATATAAAGTTCAGATGGCAAAGTAAAACTCGTAAAAGTGCATATGACAGTGTATAAAAAGTACCATAGTCTGGAGGGTTAAGTGTTTTCATCCCTATACATAATTCAGAATCCTTAAGACCAACCAGGTAAGCAACATGTATTCGCATATTTGGAATGAACTTCATTTTGCCATATATAAAATTTTATTATAATTATTTTTGTTTAAATTTAGATTTAACTAAGTATATGGTTTATAATTGTAATTCCAAAAAATCCAAAATGAGATTGCATTTTTGGTACTTATATACTGCAGTCGCCCCCATAATGGGCCTCTGTAATACCTGATCCGGATTAGTCGGCCAATGAGTCGGAACCGGGTTGTTAAGACCAAAAAAGAAAAAAAATGAGACACTAGAAATTCGGCTTCTTATTATTCATTAAATACCGATATTTCTTCTTTTCTTCTTCAACATAAAATATTTTGGATTCATCTTGCTATCGGTCATGGAGATTCATTGAATGTTGATTCTTTCTTTCTCCTAGATTTTCCTTTTTCATAAATAGATTGTAATATTTATTTCATGTTTCATGATATTTTCACATTAATTCTTTTGATCATTTCTACCACTTTCTGGATCTTATTTTGTGTTTTTGTCATGTCATAATTTTATTCTTTAAATTTTTTACTATTTTGTGTATATTAAAGTGTTTTTTTTTCTTTTTAGTTTGTTTTATCATTATTATTATTTCTTATTCATTTAATTTATTGTAATATAATAAGAATGATTTCTCAAGCTTTTATAAATATTTTGTTTGAACGATTCCACTTAATTTGTCAATTTTTCCTTAAACGCTTTTATTCTCGTGTATAACTTAAGCACTTTTTTGGTAGATTTGGTATTTTGAAATTATCTTGTTCACAGAAAATTTTGAGTCTACAAATACAAATTACAAGACAAGAAAATATATGACAAATATTTGAATTTAAGAAAAAAATATAATTTAGTGAAAAATAATCTCTTGGTAGACTAATCCTCTAATTTGTTTCTTTGAATTTTACTTGATCCTCTATAACGCGATTTGTAAACTTTGTAGTTTGATTACAAATCACACTCCAAAAATTACAATGAACATTGCGAAGAATGCCATAAACTCCGTGAGCTTGATTTAATGTTGATTTTGAGAATAATGATAATTTATTGGCTTGACACCTTTATTGCAGATCAAACTTCTTATTTGGATAATTTTTACGAAGAATGCCTTGAACATTGCCTTAATCACTGTGGATTTGACTTGAGAGAAACGCCAATACGCCGGCCTAATACTTTGATCGCGGATTGAACGCCTTGATTTGATGAATTTTGGGAAGAACACTGGGGATTTTGCCTAGATCTTCGTCAATCTTCTTAAGCTTGACTGTCCAAAGCTTAAGAAGACAACCAGATTCAAAAGTTCCAAGAAGAAAGGTCTGTCTGTTACTTGGGATGACTCAGACTCTAATGTCTTTGATGAAGAAGAGACGACACTAATGGAAAATATTGAGGTATATTTTAATTTCTATAGTAATTCCAACTCTGATTCCGATGAGGTTATTGACATTTATGTTTATTTGGATGAATGTCAAAATAATATGAAATTTATGATGTCTTCCAACAAAACTTCAAAAAACAAGTCAAAAAAGTCTGTGACGAAAAACAAAAGTAGGAAGAGGAGATTAAACTTTTTAAAAAATCTACTAGAAATAAAAAAAAATGATTTCAAGAACGAAATTGAGACTCTTGAAAAGGAGAAAACTATGCTCAATAAAAAGAAACACCTAGCTTTGAAAGTGAAATTTTTGATTTGAAACGAAAAATAAAAGGTAAAAATATTTTGAAGGAAACTCTTTCCATTAGTAAATCATTTTTTAACAACATATCAAAGAAACCGAGATTGGAAGATGTCCTAAGTTTAAAAAGAACATATGCTTTGCTTGTTGTATGACTGATCACACAAACAAAAAATGTCTGGTTAAAAGGCATGTTGGAATAAAGTTTGTATAGGTACGTAAGATCTATGCTACTAGCCATGAAGGACCTAATGAAATTTGGGTACCTAAGTCACAGTAACTCTCATGCAGGAAATGCCTATGGAACATTCCCGGAACCAGAAGTGGTACATGAAAAGAGGATATTCCAGGCACATAATAGGTGATATCTCAATGTTCTTAAACTTTGACAACTTTGATAGAAGTTATGTTTTCTTTGCACATAACACCAAAGGAAAAATAGTTAGTAAAGGAGCAATTGGTAAGACAGGTACCACCATTGAAAATGTATGGCTTGTTAAAGGTTAGAAACATAATCTGATTAGTATCAGTCAATTGTGTGATAATGGTTATGCTGTTCAGTTTCATCCTTTTTACTGCATTGTTACCAAGGATGAAAACATATGGCTTGTGTGACAGGTACCACCATTGAAAACGTATCACTTGTGTTTACCGCTATTAGGGACTAAAAGGTTTACTGTATTACCTTTGATCTTTTATCTAACCAAAATACGGAGTGTCTTGCTGCTACAGAAGACAAAACCTGGACATGGCATTGGAGATTAGGCCACGTAAATATGATTTCATTTCCCACATCACCAAGAAAGATTTGGTTGTAGGAGTACTAAAGTTAAATTATACGAAAGATAGGATTTGTGATGCATGCCGGAAAGGTAAACAAGTCAAAAACCACCACCTTAGGAGTTAACAAGTATTGTTTTGTAATTGTCAATAATTACACTCATTTTACTTGGGTTTTACTTTTGGCACATAAAAATGATATAGTGAATGCATTCAAACTTTTTTCAAAACATTTAGAAAATGAAAAAGGAATTGTCATTAAGAAAATTAGGAGTGATCATGAAACCGAATTGTTAAAATAATCTCGCTTTATTTTGTGAAGAAAACAATTACATGCATCCGCTTCGAAAACTCCTCAACAAAATGGTATAGTAAAACAAAAAAATAGCATTTTACAGGAACTTGCTAGAACCATGTTAAATGAATATGAGTTCCCAAAATTTCTTTGGGGTGAAGCGGTTAATACTGCATGGTATGTTACAAATGAAGTTGTAACATTTGCATGTTCCGTTGCAAATGTTACATTTTGAATGATCATGGTCAAATTTCAAAATTTGATCCAAAGGCCGATGAAGATGTCGTTGTTGGTTATTCTGACAATAATAAGGCCTATCGTGTTTCCAACAAAAGATAACAAATGATTCAAGAATCTATGCATATTTCTTTTGATGAAAATAACCTAGTTACTGCCAAGGAGCTCTTAAGAAAAGAAGTTGCAGGACTTATTTCAATTTTCGAATATAGAACTGGAATTGGATAGAAGGCAAAATTGGAATTGATCTAGAAAATACAGAATCCATCGAAGATACGGAGACAAATACCATAAAGGATTCAAACACCAATGAAGCAGAACTAAGAAGAAGGAAGTTTAAACATGCTTCTAGTTACCCAATAGACATAAGCATTGGTGATATGCAATCTGGCATTACGCCCATATCTCAAGTGAGGCAAACTACCATAGATGCTTCCAACTATGTGCTCCTGTCTCTCATTGAACCAAAAACTATAGATGAAGCTCTTAATGATCCAACCTGGATAAAGCCCATGCAAGAGAAGCTAACCAATTTGAGAAACGTTAAGTTTGGATACTGGTAGAAAGACTACTGAATCATCCAACCATTAGAACTAAGTGGGCCTTTAGAAATGAACTTGATAAATCAGGTAAAATTACCAAAATAAGGCTTGACTTCTAGCCAAAGGCTACTTCCAACAAGAAAGTATTGACTTCAATGAAATTTTTGCTCCCGTAGCCAGGTTCGAATCAATATCCATGCTCTTAGCTTTTCCATGTCATAAACAATTCTTACAAGGGAAAATTACAATTTTCATCTGCTATCTATTGCCTTTTTGGTTTTTAGTCCTATAAATATGCGTTGTTCAATTGTAGTCCTACAATTTACGAAAAATTGCCAATTTTGGTTCGATTTTGTCGGAGTCCGACAACTTGTGCTGACGTGGACAATTAATATGGGGCTTTCCGGTGAATTGCTCTGACATGGACAATTTTGATGACATGGCATGACATATACGTATTTACACCCTGCGGTCCAGATTCAACAACGTATTATGTATTTAATTTTTTATAAAATATATATAACACGTGGCTTAATCTGGATTGCATCGTGTATGGACCCAGTCCATATAAGAATTTTCCCAGAATCCCTTTAGTGCACGTTAGTTTGCTTTTCCGCCTCCTGAACATTTTTGGAGCAATCCAAGCTCCGGTGGCCAACCACCCCACACTGGAAGCATATGGCTGGGAGATGTTCATACCTTATAGGATAGAGTTTCCCTTTAATATCAATCGTGCTTCTTCAGGGCTTTTCTTAATCAATTTTGAACCCATAATCTAGCAAGCCGCCCTCTAGACGCCCAAACGTATTGTGATCAACTTTCACTTGATCCCCCAAGCTTGATGCTAACCAGTAGATAATCTCCTCTTTGTAGTATTCAATAGGTAATTTTGGAATTCTTTCCCAAGTAATAGTTGTAGGGATCTTGTCTTTAGAGGTTTGGAAATTTGGTAACCATTTTCTATCCACTAGGTAATGATTTGATAGAACCCATGGGCCCTCTGTTAAAATAAAGTCTATTTTTTCCTTATCCCCAACCTTCAATATGTAGCAACTGTGGCCAAGATAGATTAAATCAAAATAGGCTTAAAGACGCCCCATGGTGTTGATACAGGCAGATAGTATGTTGAAATTTATAGACTGTTTAAGAATAATAGCATTTTCCCGTGAAGCTTGAATTTCCTCTTCATACTTTTCTTTCAAAATCAATTTAGGAAAAAAGGTATTCCTCAATAGGCTTCAGAGTGGTAACTTTATCAAGATTCAACATTGGCAACCAGTACATATTGATACGGACCCAAAAACGATTGAAATCACTTTGTGGAATGAGCGAGACCAGATAGGCAGAGGAATCATTTTGTCAGCAATGTCAAATGTTCTCTTCAACATCTATTGCTTAGACTCCTACACTGGGAAGTCACTTTGGGAAGCACTAGATAAGAAATACAATACTGAGGAGCAAGGGCTCGAAAAGTATTCTGTTTCTAAATTCCTAAAGTATCAAATGGTAGAGGGTACATCAGTATCTGATCAAACCTATGAACTAATAAATTTGGAGCATGCACTAGCTGAGGCTGAAATGAAGTTTCTAGAAAAGTTCATGGCGATGACAGTCATTGAAAAGTTTCCCTAGTCTTGGGAAAATTTTGGTACGACCTTAAAACATTAGAAGGAAATTTATCTCTCGATGATTTAATGATTGCCATCAGTATAGAATAGGAACATGGGAATCAGATGCATGTTATGCCACTTGAACATCAGTCAAAAGCAAACATTTTGACTATTGGAAGGAAAAATCCTAGGCTTAAAAATGTCAATCCAAATTCCAAAATAATTGATAAAAGCAAAGTCAAAGCTAAAAAGTCAAAAGCAAACAAATCATGCTGGACTTGTGGATAGGTTAGTCACTTTGCCAGGGATTGCCCCAACAAGGCAGATAAAGAAAAAACCAAACCAAAATCATCAGGACTAATGGTCAACATGGTTGAGGCTAGCGCTGCTAGTGCTCATGGATACGTTGACGGGTATGTTTCTTTTGAACCCAAACTTTTGACTGTTTATGAACCGTTTGATTAGATCCTTGACACTGGAGCAAATGTGCAGTTTGTACTAATAAATCTCTATTTGTATTATACCAGCCAATTGATAGACAATCCATGACAATGGGAAATGCAAGTGCTGCACCAATACTTGGGATATAACGTGTGGACCTAAGTTTTCCTACAAGGTATATACTATCTCTACAATGGGTGCATCATGTCCCTTCTGTTCGACGGAATATCATTAGTGGTTCTATGTTAGTCAGAGAGGGTTGTAAGCTTTCATTTAAATTGAATAAAGTTGTAATTCTACATTACGGAACTTTTGTTGGCAAAGGCTATTTATTAGAAGGTTTATTTAAAATACAGATAACTGTGCTAGAGTTTCCAATTCCAATAGTTCGAACCTTTATAATTCCATTGTTGTTAATAATTTAGAAAATTCCACTGTATGGCATGCGCGGTTGGGTCATTTAAATTTCGGTTCTATTAAAAAAATGATGAATTTAAATTTGATTCCAACGCATGAACTTGGACAGAATCACAAATGTTAAGTGTGTGTAGAAGCTAAACGAGTAAGAAAAATCTATCAATCAATTGAAAGGGAAATTGAAATACTTGATTTAGTACACACAAGTATTTGTGAGTTCAATGGCGTCTTAACACGAGACCGAAATAGATACCTTATCACCTTTATAGATGATTGTAGTAAATATTGTTTTGTTTTTTTAATGAAACATAAAGATGAAGCACTAGAAAGGTTTATCATTTTTAAGAATGAAGCTGAAAATCAAACTAGCAAGAAACTTAAAAGAGTATGATCAGATAGAGGTCTTGAATATGAGTCAAACTCGTCTATTGAATATTGCCCAAAATTTGGTATTATTCATGAAGTGACTCCTCCATATTCACCTTTCTCGAATGGGGTAGCAGATCGTAAAAATCAAACATTTAAAAACATAATTAACAGTCTACTTTTGAATTCTGGATTGCCTTACTATATGTGGGGAGAGGCTTTGAATACGGCTTTGTCATATTCTGAATAGAGTCCCTCTGAAACATAAAGAACGCACTCCATTTGAATTTTGGAAAGGTAGAAAACCAAGCTTAAAATATTTTCGAGTGTGGGGATGTCTTGCAAAAGTCCTAGTCCCTGAATACAAACGGAAGAAGTTTGGTCCAAAAACTGTTGATGCAGTCCTTTTTGGGCTATGAGGAAACAAGTTATACGATGAGGTTTTTAGTTATTAAGTCTAAGCTTTGTGTCATAGAAGTTAACACAATAGTTGAATTTTGTGATGCTACATTTTTTGAAAATGTATTTCCTTTGAAATAAAGAATTCCCGAAGATGTTTCGACTTTAGATTCTGCCCTCCCATCTGGTTCCATTCCTGAACATGTGGAAAGGATGACAAATAGTGGGGTAAATCCAAGTAGTTCCGGTGCTTTTGATGAGGTTGATGAATCTTACCGTAGTAAGCAAGCCAAGGTCGCCAAAGATTTTATACTTGTGACTTTGTCACCTACAATATCAAGGATTATCCTATGACTTTCAAACATGAGATGGCTTCTCAAGAGGCTAAGTATAGGAAAGTAGCTATCAAAAGCGAAATTGACTACATTATCTCTAACGGGACATGGGAATTTGTCGATTAACCCCCAGGATGTACCATGATTCGATATAAATGGATCTTTAAGAACACTACTAGAAAAAAAGGATTTGGCCACTGATCTCGCCATGGAAAAATTCCATGGCCAAATTGAGCGTTGCTAAACCGGGTCACGGTCACTGGCCACAGATTTTCTAGCCACGGATTTTATCGAAGTTGGCCACGGATTTAACCGTGGCCAATTTATTTTAATTTTTAAAAAACAATTTAGCTTAGCCTTGGATTAATCCGTGGCCAAAAATATATATTTTTTTTAAAAAAAATAAAACTAGCTATGGATTTATCCGTAGCCAAAAACAAACATTTTTTTAAAAAAATAAATCTAGCCACGGAAAAATCCGTGGCCAAAATTAATTTTATTGAATAAATAAATAAATTTAGCCACGGTTAAATTCGTGGCCAGAAATAAATAATTTAAAAAATTGATAAATATGGTCACGGATTTTTCCGTGGCCAAAAATACATTTTTTAAAAAAATAATAAATATAGCCACGGACAAAAATAAATAAATTTAAAAAATGATCAATATGGCCACGGATTTTTCCGTGGCCAAAAATGCATTTTTAAAAAAAATAATAAATATAGCCACGGATAAATTTTTGGCCAAAAATAATTTTTTTAAAAAAATAACTATAGCGACAAATTAATTGGATAATTTTTTGTCATGCTTAATTTGATTTTAATACACCTAAAAACCTACAATTTTTTTTTCAAAAATCAACATACCAACAAGCTATATATCAACTATCATACTAATAATCCATATGGCATATAATATTGTTCTACTAGTTTAATACAACAATTCATACAAAATAATTCATACAGAACAATTCATACAACAATACATATATAAAAGTATTCAAAAGTCAAATGTAGGAACATCATCGTCTCCATTATCCTCCTCATCATTATCATCCTCATCGTCGCCTTTATTTTCATCCCGAGCAACAAGAGCAGACGAAGAAGAGCCCTTCTTACGCCGTGGAGCTAATCGACGCGTGAGTTTTTTGAGGTTGGCCACCATTAGGGACATAGTCTTTTGAAGGCTGGAGATCTCTCGACTATGCTTTTCTTCCATCTCGGCCATCTTCTGACTGTGCCTCTCCTCTAAATCACTCATCTATTATGTGAGCTCCTCTGTCTTGGGGTCAACCCAAGTATTCAAATCAGTCCATGAGCCGGAAGACTCAACACTCACAGTAGAGGGTCCACTGGCAACCCCATACCACTGACCGTTCTCTGGGCTGCCGACTCTCTGCTTCCAAATCTAAAACGTAAAAAGACAACAATTAGAGCTTTATCTTGTACATATTTTTTAATAATATATATATATATATATATATATTTGACAAGTATATATATATATATATCTAACAAGTACTCTTTTTAATGTTACCTCTAACGTATTGGGCAGCTGAATAGGTCTTCCCTGTACATTCTCGGCAACTCGGGAACAAGCTTCATCATAATTAGCTCTGAAGCTCTCCTGCAAAAAAAACATACATAATTGTTATAAGAGCTTTTTTGGCAATAATATATGAAGCTAAATAAATATAGAAAACTACCAAAGTAGTCTTTGCTCGCTCATCCACATAATGTTCGATTCCATTCTCGTCTCTTGAATAATGGAGAGCCTCAAATGTTTCGTCAATAGAAGGCCAATTTCCATCTTTGTCCGTCTGTAATAAAAATGAAGTAAAAACTTTTTAAAATATAGAATTAAGGACAGTAATGAAATAAAACCGTAAAAATCAACACTACTTCAAAAAATTAAATAAAATACTAGGAAAAAGTAATTACTTACCAAATGATCTTGTCACCTGAGATGAGATCTGGATCCTCCCTTATGGCCAGGGAATCCCTTTCCGTCACAAGTCGATGCTCGGTTTGCCCTATTCTGGCAGCTTATCCTCTGGAACTCTAAGCTGCCCCATATTTCACGTAAAGCATCCCAAGATTCCTCACCTATCCAACTAGGCCAACGGTTATCCCTATGAGCTTTAGCCAGTCTATTTCTCAAGATCTCCGAACCGTTATGCTCGAAATTCTTCCAAATTCGGCTCGAATGATCAGGCCGCCAAAAGAATTTTCTCTACAAAAAATAAATCCAGGAAAGCAAAACCATATATGAACAAGTTTTAGTAGTAATAAAATGTCAATTAAACTAAGTAAATATGCATACCTTAAATTAGGCAAACCACATCTCACGAGTTCCTACCGGGACCTTTTCCAAGTAGGCCATGGTCGCTTGAAACCATTCTCAAGTATCCAACCAATCTCTTCTATACATTTCTCCTCTAAGTCAAACCTATTGTACAAGTAAAAAAACATAAATTATACATTACAATACACATAAAATATAGGGCGAATTACATCTATCTCCCTTGAGGTTTGGCAAAATTATGATTTAACCCACAATTTTTTGTAAATTACAATAAACCCCCTGTGGTATATTCCATCTAACAATTTACCCCAATCATTTACGACGGTTAGGGTTCCGTTCGTTTTTGTATGTAAAGTTTCGATAGTACCCTTGATGGGTTTTTTTTTGTAATATATATAAAATATTTGGGATTGTATGTTATGTATTACATCTTTATGGGGTAAAAAGTAATAATATTGAAAAAATTGCTTCCATTTTAAGAGCTGAAAATGACGGGTAGGTGGGAAAAGAGAGAGATCTTGATACATGCATATGCAATGTATATACACATGCAAGTTGAGAAATCATACACTTGCAATTCACCATAACTCGCTCATTTCTTCTCCAAATAGAGCAAGTTGTATGTTAAAATCGATCACCGCAACGAGAGGAACACATTGGCAGTGATAGTTTTGGGCAACGACGATGAGGTGGTGGTGGATTTCCATTTTCCGACAAGTTTTTTGATGAACTTAAAGTGGGTCTTAAACTTTTCGACATCGAAAACACGTTGGTGAGGTCAATTTTGGGCTAGAGTCGACATAGGCGGCAAAATTGAGGCAAAGAATCAGTTTTATACATTTTTTGTCCATCACTTATAATTATTACATACCACAAGGGGTTTATTGTAATATACAAAAAAAGTGGGTTAAATTATAATTTTGCCAAACCTCAGGGGAGGTAGATGTAATTCACCCTATTTAATATCAACAAAAAATAAAGGGCAAAATGGACTTTATGCATTTTCCATCTAGCACTTGTAATTATTACATACCACAGGGGGTTTATTGTAATTTATAAAAAATCATGGGTTAAATTATAATTTCACCAAACCTCATGGGAGATAAATGTAATTTGCCCTAAAATATATACTATACATATTTATTTATTGATAAGATAGCAAAGTTAAATAAATCAATTGACTTACTCTTTTCCTCGTGGCATTATTAGAATCTGATGTCCATCACTGTTTTGAGACATGTCGGTGGATCGGCGTTCATTCATCGGCGTCAATGGGGTGGACCCTACGGTAGGAGATGGAGAATCTGATCTCGAGCTACTTAAATTGATGTTTAGATTAGTCGGTGGAGGCATATGCCGATTAGACCCTGAGTTCGATACTTTCTTATTGCCTTTTTTCGATCTCCCGGTCATTTGCTTCAGAATTCTCAACAAATAACCAAATAAATTAATAAAATGTTAACAAATTGCACAACAATTGATCACGCATCAATTATGAATAATTACAAAATAACAATTTACAAGCATCAACTATATAATAACATTTCACAAACGAATTCATGACAATGAATCGAAACCATCAACTACATCAACCATTAAAATATAAATCCTATTCATCATCTTCCTTCTCATCATCTTCATCTTCATCATCATCATCCTATTCAATTGCATCATCCCCTTCGTCGTCGTCATTATCAAGTTCCTCATCAAATTCATCCTCCTAATCATCGTCATACTCGTTCGCTTCCTCTCGTATCTCATCATCTTCAAGTTCATTATGAAATGCATTATTGTCAAAAATCACCTCTTCTAGTGGACCATCAACATCTACCAAAAGACCCATAGGTTCGTTATCGAGCACAGAATTCGCAACGGGTGAAGATTCTTGCAACAAATCATCAGTAACAATTTGTTAATTGGCTACTCTACTTCGTGGTCTGGTTTTAATTACAAAACGTCAATTCAATTTATCCCTCGTTGTGCCTGGATACGATACATAATATACTTGAGATGCATGTTGTGCAATAATGAACGGGATCTCTCATTAACTTTGATCTCTACAATGCCATATTGCCAGTGTATCTTTATACCCCTCTTAGAAACGAAGTCAAACCAATGACATTTGAATAAGACAACCTTTTTTTCAGGTACACCGGGATATTCTAACTGAATCACTTCTTTAAGTATGCCATAGAAATCTGTAGCCCTGTCGCCCTGAACACAAACACCAGCATTGTAAGTGTTCATACGTTGTGTGTTCTCGTCTATATGAAAGGTATATCTATTTACAGTGTACCTTTGCCGTGTCTTAACCTTACGATTTGGTCCCCACGCCAAATCACGTAAATTTTGATTAGCGATATTATTTGTAGGATCATGAACCTACACAAATAATTACACTGTCATAATATTTATAACAAACCAATATATATACATTTTTTATTTTAATTAAAGCAGTACTTATATATTGTTCAAACCATTCTACAAAATTTGCCTCGATCGACTCCTCAATTTCTTGGTCGGTTAAATTTAGCCAATGGCACCGAACTGACAACCAATACATTCTATATATTGAAATAGATATTTTAGGAGTTAGAATTTAATACAAATATTAACAAGTTAATATTAGTCTTTAAATACTTACTCGATAATAGGCACGACCTCGTCGCAATTAATAAGAATGTTTAATGCGGACTTTCTCAACTCAACAACACTCAAAAATCGCTCCTCGTATTCACCACCGGGCTTTTACCAGCTTGATTGCAGTCAGACAATGTGTAGGGTATCTCTTCAGCACTTCCATCATTCTCATTACGCCTAACTCTTGTACTCTTCGACTGAATGTGGCTTTGAAAATAATACAATGTAAAGTATCATGATTCTTGATTTAAGTACGCCTCACATATTGAGCCCTCCACCCTTGCTTGACTCTTCACCATACCTTTCAAGTCATGTAGGAACCTATAATCGTATTTCGTATGACAAAGTTACTAATTCGTTTGGGATCTCAAAAAAGAAAACTAGAGGTTGGCAAATCTTTAAAAAAATATTTACCTCTCGAATGGATACATCCACCTATATTGAACAGGTCCACACATCACCGCTTTAAAAGGCAAGTGTATCGGCAAGTATTCCATACAATCAAAAAATGCTGGAGGAAAAATACGTTCCAATTTGCATAAAATCGAAGGGATGTTCCTATCCAATTGCGACAAACTTTCCTCGAGAAGCTTTGTACAACAAAAATCTCTGAAGAATTGACTTATTTCAGTTAGAGGCTTCCAAATATTTTGCGGGAATGCGCTGAATGCTATTGGTAGTAAACGTTGCAAGAACACATGACAATCATGACTCTTTATACCGTACAACTTGAGTCTTGATTGATCAACACAAGCTTCCAAATTTGATACATAACCATCAGTATCTTCAAAGCTTGAACAAATGTTTATAAATCGCATTTTTGTTCGGTCGTCAAAGTGTAACTAGCTTTTGGTTTTAGCACCTTACCATTGGCCATCATTTATAAATGCAGCTCAAGCCGCCTACAATACTCAACTAAATCCAATCTTGCCTTCTTATTATCCTTTGTCTTGTCTTTAATATCCATGACAGTGTTGAGTATGTTGTCGAAAAAAAAAATTTTGATATGCATAACATCCGAATTATGGCGAACCGCATTGTCTTTCCAATACGGCAACTCCCAAAAAATGCTTTGTTTGATCCAATTATGATATACGCCATATCCTTGTAATTTTGGATGCTTGACTGGCACATTGGTAACTTTCGGCATTCCACACACTTCTTTCCACATCTAATCACCTGTCATTACTGACGGAGGGTTTGATCGTTCACGACATCCTTTGAAAAATGCATCTTTGTTTTGTCTAAATGGGTGATTCTCAGGCAAAGATTGATGATGACAATCGAACCAAGAAATCTTCCCACCTTTTTTCAGTCTGAATGCCTTTGTTTGCCACATGCATATAGGACAAGCCAGTCGACCCGATGTCATCCATCTTAACAACATCCCATACGTGGGAACATCATTAATAGTCCACACTAAGGCGGCCCGTAACTAAAAATTCTGCCTTTTGGAAATGTCATACATTTCAACTCCTTCTAACCACATAATTTTCAGCTCGTCAATTAGAGGCTGCAAGTACACATCAATCCTTTCTTTTGGGTTACGTGGCCCCGAAATCAAGCATGTCAAAAATATATACGGTGAGTCATACACAATTCTGGCGGCAAGTTGTATGGAGTAACAATCACAGGTCAACACGAGTATTGCTTCGACGAAGTATGATTAAATGGATTAAATCCATCGGCACATAATCCAAGCCTAATGTTTCGTGGCTCAGCAGCAAATTCAGAATGCTTTCAATTGAAAAGTTTCTATGCCAGACCATCAGATGGATGACAAATAACACCGGGCTCTCCTCTGTGCTCATGATGCTACGTCATTTGATTAGCTGATTTTAAAGAAGCATACAACCTTTTCAATCTTGGAATAAGAGGCATGTAGTGCATCATTCTATAAGGAACACGATTCCTACTAGCACTTTTATATGGTTTAAATCTTGAATGACTACAAAACTTACTTTCTAAACATGAATCTTCACTGTAATACAACATACACCCCTCGATGCAACAATCAATCTTAACCGACGGATTAACTTCTTTACTATTTTTTTTGCTTCATAATAGTTGTTAGGAACATGATTATCAGACGGATTTAACGACTTCACAAGTTCTGTCATTCGATTAAAACAAATCTGAGATAAATTGTAGTCGGATTTTAATGACATCATTTGAAGAGTCATTGATAACTCCGTCTGATTGTCACAACCTGGCCACAATGGTCGATGCGCAGCCTCTAATATGTCATAAAACTATTGAGCTTGCATATTAGGATATTGATCATTGTTTCGCTCAATCTCGATATCATGACCCTCTTCGACATTCAAATCAGGACGATAATGCATACCATAGTGTGATGCATTAACACCCATAGCACCACATACCAAATTCTCGTAATTATTGAGTCTATACAAAAAATTAGCCTGATTCGAAGAACTAGCACCTCCGAACTCCACGTTTTGAGTTTCTGGAGCTAACTCGCTATGTGAAGTCCAATACCAATACTCAGGTTGAAATCCAAATTTCATCAAATCGCAACGCACATTACTAGTATCCTTATATTTCCTATTAGTGCACTTTGAACACGGACACCTAATGAGGCCTTTATCAGCTATATACTGCGGTTGTGTAGTTGCGAATTGAATAAACTGATTAAGACCATTCATAAATTGTTTGGTGTAACTTTTCCAATCAACAGTTACCTATTATACATGTAACCTCGAATTTTCCGTATATTCATATTCTATAAACATAAAATGAAGGAAAGTTAACATGACTGCTAGACTTCACATCTAGATAGATTAAGTTTGTCATTTAATATTTGTTCAAAATGCTTCATTAATGGCACAATACATAAACACTTATCTCTCATTAAATTATTTCAAACATTGTTTGACATTCTTCCTATCAAACATATTTCACCAAATTTTAACCCCACAACAGCAACAAAATAAACCCCAACATAAATTATTCATAATAATCCATAATCCAATCAAACGTGTTCAAAACAATTCATAATCCAAACAAACTTGTGCATAACAATTCATAATCCAAATAAATTTGTTCATAACAATACATAATCCAACCATGTTCATAACAATGGCTAATCCAAACAAACTAGTTTATATATAACAATTCATAATCTAAACTTGTTCGAAATAAATTTAACCTCAGCAAAAATCATAATAATTCATACCTTGTTTAAACTTCACCTCCACAAATTACGTATATGATATCAATCTACAAATAATGCCAAATACACCAAAACAACAAATAAAATTAAAATTACAACTCAACGAATAAATAAAAATTAAAAGCTAAAAATAACAATAATGTGTGTGTGTGGCGTGCCTTTGGGGTGGGGGACGGGGGGCTGTTGGGGGTGGGGGGAGGGGCTGCTGGGGTGGGTGGGGGGCTATTGGGGGCTGGGGAGAGGGGCTACGGGGATCGGGGGGGGGGGGCGCGGGTCGCACTCCGGCGGGAGAGGGGGGGCCCGCGATGGTTGGGGGGAGGGGGAGGGGAGGCCGTGCGACATCAGAGTAAGGAGAGGGGAGGCTTCGCAACGGCGGAGGGCGGGCGGGGATGTGGCCGTCGACGGCCAGAGGGGGGGTAACGGCGTTCGAGGGGGAGGGGGAAGGGATTAGGGTACCTTTTGTATGTAGGGATGGCAACGGGTCGGGTCTGGTACGGGTTTGGCCAAACCCGAGACCCGACCCGCGAGGTTTTTCTGGACCCGGGACCCGTCCCAGACCCGACGGGTCCCGGACCCGACCCGAACCCGGCTTGGACCCGAACCCGGCGGGTTGGACTCGTTGAACCCGCCGGGTTCCGAAACCCCTCCCAACCTGCCCCACATACCCGACAAACCCGACCCGCAAACCCGCTTCAATAATTGAAATTTTTATTTTTAAATTTTTTTTTTTGAAACAATAATTTTTAATTGTACAAGAAACTTAATAATTGAAAATATTCAAATTGTACATAAAACCTAATAAAACATATTCAAGTGAAATAATAATAACCAACTTTAAATGTCCAACCATAAGGAAAAATTACCATGATCATAACTATAAAGCCTAATAAAATATGTTCAAGTGAAATATTTTTTTTTTTTTTAAACGACGCACAGCTACTATTCTTTTCTTATACAGTCTCAACAGAAAGATCTTTTTACAAAATGATGTAAGTGGCGAATGAAAGGAAAATCACATGGCAAGATTCAGGTGCTACAACGCCTTTTACTTAAGTTTTCTGGAGCTTGTATCCCACTAAAATCATGCCTGGCAAGAGTAATGGCCCACGTGCTTGTCTTTCACTTTTGTCTCCATCTTATAAACCATACCAACTCTCCAAAGTCTAAAAATTCTCATTTGCCATTTCAAGTGCTCATTTTCTGTTTGCCAGTTAATGCTGTTGCTCTATCTACACTACCTAAGAACATTAACAACCTAGAAAGACTGGAATGAACATGCAAAAAAGCTTTGTTTCATTAAAGAAATTTAGCCACTAGTTGTATGGTGAAAACTGTACAGAGTATCTCATCAAAGGGCTGCTCTATCTACACTCTTGGCATCCCCATTCTTTGTGCCTAAAAGACTAGATTTGAATCCAACAATTAATTAAAAATAAAAAAAAAGAACCAAAACTATACCACAAAACATTTATATATTATAAATATATATAATATATATTATAAATATATATTATATATAAATTAATTTCTTTAATTTTATTTATTTATATATTATAAATATATATAATATATAATACATATATATACGGGTCGGGTTCGGGCCGGGTCTCAGTGGACCCGAGACCCGACCCGAACCCGGACGGGTCCAAAATTTTGGACCCGCGACCCGCCCCAAGACCCGTTTAAACGGGTCTAAACCCGTCCTAGCGGGTCGGATCCGGGTCGGGTTCGGGCCAAACCCGGACCCATTGCCATCCCTATTTGTGTGGGAAAAGAGAAGACAGATCTGAAAATGGCTAAGTGTTGTTTATATACAAACACTTAGCTACGGATTTTTTGCCCTTAGCCACAGAAAAATTCGTGGCCAAGACCAATTTTTTAAAATATATATATTTATTGGCCACGGATAAATCTGTGGCAAAGACCAATTTTTATAAAAAAATAATTTATTTATTGGCCACGGATTTAATTTAAAAATAAATAAATAAATTCATTTATTGGCCACGGATCCAACACAGATTTTTTTTTAAAAAAAATTAAAGTTATTTATTGGACACAGATTTATCTATGGCCAAGGGTCAAAATTTTAAGTTGACTTTTTACGAATTGTGCGTTTTCGTTAATTAGGTTAGACGAAACCATACGATTAGAGTAATACATCTTCAAAACTAATCAATCTGCTTGAAAGTCCATTTTTTTGATAATTCCAATATAAGCTAATTGACCTTAGTATACATTGACACCGGACTTCGAATTCATTCGTATATATCACTGAAAGAGAAAAACGTATTCTCGCTAAGCAAATTGTAATTTTTAATGCATAAGATGGGAAAGTATAATAATCCCGATGAAAATAATATGATTTTGAAATGGCCCAAACATTTTTGTGCCACGTAAAGTCAGATCGGGAGATTTAAGTGAGCCATTTAAAATTTAAAAAAAATTAAAAAATTGGTTTAGCCACGGAAAAATCCATGGCTAAGCCCTCTGATTTAAAAAATATTAAATTTCCTCCCCTGGCCACAGATCCGTGGCCAAGACAGATTTTTTTTTTAAAAAAAATTAAAGTTATTTATTAGCCACGGATTTATCCGTGGCTAAGGGTCAAAATTTTAAGTTGACTTCTTACGAATCGTGCATATTCATAAATTAGGTTAAACGGAACCATATGATAGGAGTAATACATCTTCAAAACTAATTAATCTGCTTGAAAGTCCATTTTTTTTTATAATTCCTGTATAAGTTAATTGACCTTAGCATACATTGACACCGGACTTCGAAGTCAGTTTTATATATCACTGAAAGAGAGAAAAAAAAGTATTCTCGCTAAGCAAATTGTAATTTTTAATGTATAAGATGGGAAAATATAATAATCGCGATGAAATTAATATGATTTTGAAATGGCTCAAACCTTTTTGTACCTCATAATGTCGGATCGGGCAATTTAAGTAAGCCATTTAAAATTTAAAAAAAATTAAAAAATTGGTTTAGCCACGAAAAAATCCGTGGCTAAGCCCTCCGATTTAAAAAATATTAAATTTCCTCCCCTGGCCACGGATTTATCCGTGGCCAAGAAAGATTTTGTTTTTAAAAAAAATTAAAGTTATTTATTGGCCACGGATAAATCCGTGGCCAAGGGTCAAAATTTTAAGTGGACTTTTTACGAATAGTGCATTTTCGTTAATTAGATTAGACGGAACCGTACGATTGGAGTAATAAATCTTCAAAACTATTCAATCTGCTTGAAAGTCCATTTTTTTGATAATTCCTGTATAAGTTAATTGACCTAAGCATACATTAACACCGGACTTCGAAGTCATTTTATATATCACTGAAAGAGAAAAACGTATTCTCGCTAAGCAAACTGTAATTTTTTTTGGGAATCGGGATTGTATACTTCAAAACCTACACAATTCATATTTTGTGAGTGCAAAATGTCGTCTGAATGCTACACTTTTAACGATAAATAAATAAAATAGGAGCTGTTGGAGTTGACATGCCCAACCCATATAGTTTGAATTTAATAAAAAATTAAAGATGAGAGAATGGCTATAGTGGTTGAAATAGAAATATCCCCTCTCATATCGGATGTCAAAAATAAGAGGGGGATTTCGGTCTCCTTTCTCTTTTTTCTTTAGCTTGATTTTCTTTCTTTAAATACACAAAAATAATAAAACAACATCCTATGCCATATTTTCTAATTATACAATTTATACTCAAGAATTAGGTATTTGAACTGTGGAAACGGCTTTCCTTTCACACGTGATATGGGCCTGACACGACTGTCACAATCGTCAAACAACTTCCTTAAACTCAACCAAGTAAACGAATATGGGTTAAAGTACACACTTTATATTTATTTAAGAGAGAGCAGAATACATGCACTATAAATTGAGTTTCATCACATATTCCTTTTAAATAAAATAATTTGTACCAATTTTCTTGGGTGTATAGTTTGCAACTTTCTCCCTTAGTTTGTACGACTAGATTTTCCTCACAAATTCTACGATGAATGTCACAAATGAATTCAGTATAATGGGATATTGAAATCAATAATAGTTCATTGACAACTCTTAATAAATAATTTTATGATTTGGTGAATAGTTAAATTATCAAGATCGACGCTTAAACATGCAAAAGTTAAAAGACAAACATGATTAACAGAAAGAACATAGACTCGTTTTGCACATGAAAGAAAAAGCAAAACATAAACATGATAAAGGTGATTATTAAAATATTGCAAAATATTGGATACATATTTATGTCCAATCATATTGTTTTCGCAGCCCAGAAGGCGGCATTTTGTTAGAAAAGTAGAAGCCATCTGCTTGTACGGACCATACACAAAGATTGTGGTCCTCATTCGGATGATAAGGATCATTACAAAGTCTATCCGCAATGTCCACATTAAAAACCTCGAAAGCTTTATTTTTCGAACCCCACCAAAAATGACAGAAGTACATTGTCCTAAAGCCAACATGCATGTAAAAATGCCAATGGTGATTAGCATGTAAAGGAAGAGTACTATTCATAATTTCATCGTCCTTAGAGGCACAGTGAACCCATAATCTAGAGTTTCCTGGGGGAAGATTATTGATCACATGAACATCATAACCGTCGGTAACATGATAATTACGGGAGGAAGATAAAGTTCTCGTGCATTTGACTTCAGCAATGGTTAATGATAAAAGAAACAGAAAGAAAATGTGTTTCTCAAAAAAGAATCCCATACTTGAGAATTGTATGTGGTACTTCAAATGGTGTGGTGGAACCTTTATATAATTATTTTAGGCACCTAAATTGATGGATTAATAATATTTATGTCCTTAGGATTTCGATATTACGAACTCTAACTTACATTCTATTTTCATAAAAATAATGTCATTTCATAAGTCCTAATTTTTACATTGGAATTTGCTTTGGAGAATTGGATTTCTTTGAAATGATAATTTAAAATGTATCCCAATAATAAAGTATTTATAATTGAAATCTAATATATATATATATATATATATTTAAAATAAAGTCTGCCTTATGTATTCTTTCCTTGCATATGTGAAAATCGAGATTGACAAGTTGTTCTTTCACTATTTTGCCACGTAAGACATCTTTCGTATTTACATTTTGAATCTTTAGTTCACATTAAAATCTTTCTATAATTCAAATTATCTAATTCCATTACTTTCAAGCATATTTATATTCAAATATAATTTATAATTATATCCATTGATTAGTTTTTTCGTGATTAACGTTTTATCAGTTATTGCAATTTTTGGGATTTTGTATATATTTGCTTTTCTTTATTCAATTCCTATTATTCCTATACATTATGTACTCTATATCCATATAATGTTTTATATATATCTAATATTCTAATATAATATAATATAATATAATATAATATATAGATATAGAATGCGTGTGTCCATCTCTTGCCTATGGGGACAATGAGGTGGACAAATTGTCATTTCATTATTTTGCCATATAAGACGTTTTCTATATTTACATTTCACTTTTTAATTCATATTAAAATCTTTCTAAAATTAAAATTACCTAACACCATTACTTTCAATAATATATCTCTAACTCCTTAAATTACTCCTTATCCTTAATTATTTTCTTAAACATAATTTATAATTATCCCTATTAATTAGTCTTTCTAATTATTTAAGCCTTGTCAATCACCTCAAATTTTTAGCTTTGCATATATCTATTTATACGTATAAGTTTCTCAATATGAAAAGTTATGTATTAATTTTAACAATGATGTCCTTGATTATTGCTTAATCTTTTCACATTTAATGTTATAAATTATTATTTTCATATTTTGAGCAATCAAATTCAACCACATGTGTAATTAAAAGTCTCTTAAAATTCATATATACACCATTTTCGTTATTCACTATCCTCCAAGTATAACTGTCTTTTACCTTGACTATGTTTCCTTAATTAACTCATATTTATTGTCCCTATACATTATGTAGTATCTACATATATATATATATATAGGTATGTTATTCCTATAAAGTAAATGGTATGGGGAGCTTATTTTAAGTATGTTGTTTATGTGGCAATAAGATGGACACATTAGTTTTATCCTTTTTTGCCATATAAATGTATTTCCATATTTAGAAATTATTTAAGTTCCGTGAGTTGCAATTTTTTAATTATTGAGTCCATATTCCACCTCTCTCCATAAAAATCATTAATCTAATATATATATTTAAAATGAAGTGCACATTATGTGTCTATCCCTTGATTATGTGGACAATGAGGTGGATAAGTTGTCCTTTCACTATTTTGGAGTTTATTGCAAAAATCCCCCCGTGTTATTTAAAAGTAGCCAAAAAATCCTGTGTTATTTTAATTATCAAGAATAACCTTTTGAAAATTAAAATTTGCCCATCGCCCCTAGACTGACGTTGACTAATATAAAAATGTGAACTTCCAAAACTGCCATTGTATTTATATGTCGACTAATATCTTTTTCCTCTTTTGAATTTTTATTTATTTATTTTTTATTTCTTCTCGTGTCCCTCTATCTCCATTTCAATTTTTTTTTCTTTCGCTTTCATCCTAAACCGGCATAGGGTCTCCCCTCCCCAGCCACCCCATGTCTTCACCATCTCATTCGTACACTTACTACCCAGAAGCTGGAAATACTCATCATCAAAAATCGCTGCCAAAAACCCATGACCTCTGCCCGCCCACCGCAACAGCAACCAAGATCTAATTCTCGAAAGCGTATGTATCCATAGTAGCCGTCTCACATTACCATACCGCCCGGCACTAGCCAACCCATCGAAACACACCCACAACCGATCAACCTCCCATGGCAAGCCTACCGAACCACCAAACCAAGCCAAAAAGGAGCTGCTGCCGCCACCCAATGAGATGTCAGATCTGGTCGTCTCTCCCCCACCCTCCACCATGGCCAACAACAAAACCCCGAACCACCATCGCCGCCAAAGCTATTTCTTCCTTGGCCGCCGCCAACTCCTTGTGTCGCTCCATCGATTTTGCAAAAATTCCAAGCCATCGTAGATGTCAAAAAAAGAAAAAGAAACAGATGTGTGAAACAAAAAGGAAAAGAAATCAGAAACGAAAATTAACATTGAAAGGTAGAGGTGTAATTTTAGAGGCCAGAGCACATTAATCTTTGCACAATTAGCGCATGAAGTGCACTAGCGAGCCGTAGGTTTTAAGGTACTCTATTTGTATTTTCATAAGGCTTATTATGCTAATTTAAATATGATAGGGTTTTCTTTGCTCCTTTGGCATTTCACAGGGGCTATGGTGCAATTATCCCCACTATTTTCACATGCAAGACATTTTTCATATTTACATTTTCAACCTTTAATTCACATTAAAGTTTGTTTATAATTAAAATTATCTAATTCCATTACTTTCAAGCATATTTATGTTTAAATTCTTAAATTACTTTTTATTACTTAATTTTTTTTAAACATAATTTATAATTATATCCATTGATTAGTTTTTCTATGATTAACACTTTATCATTTAGTGCAAATGTTTAGATTTTGTATGTATATTTATATATAGGAATAATAGGAATTGATTAAGCAAAAGTATTTGTTGCTATTTTACCACAAGTGTACAGGTCGTTCAAGTAATAAAGTGAAAATAAAGATTGTTCCCACGAGGAACGGGTTATCAAATACCAAACTTATAAATTCTCTATTGTTTATGTTTAAGCGTTGAAAAGTGATTGGAGATATTATGAAACAAAAACAAGGAAATAAATAAAAGTTAAGAAATCAATCAAGAACACGCTAGGGCGTAGGCATCGTCAATTGTATCCCCTCTTGTAATCAATTAAACCCCCATTGATTTTAATTAATACATCTTCCCACGATTTAACTCACAAAAATATTTGTAATCTCCTTTCAAAAGTAAACAAACGTACCAAGGAATACTATTTGTCTACTTTCGTGACATAAGTTGGATAACTAGATAGTGGTTCGCATCGAAAGGTACCATTGTTAAACGCATGTTACTAGTATGCAGCCAGGACTTTATGCTATGGATTAGAGGGGGATTGTTGGAAATGGGCTTGATAGGATGATGTTTTCAAGGGGTAATCTAGAATTGAACCATTTCTAATGGCAATCCATAGATAAAGCCCAAAGGAAATATTATCTATATGTAAAGAAAGATAATGTTATTATCCTACATCGTATAATTATGCTTGACAAAAGTGTCACTTATGTTGTTAAGTGTTGTTGTGATATAAACTAAACAACTAAGTACTGCATCCGCTGATTCAGTCGTACTCTTGCAAATAAATAATATTAAGTGTTATGAACATCGTTGTTTATTATTAGTTTAGGGCATTGTTTAGTTTCTTTTTGGCTGTAGCGTTTTGACTACAACAGTGTTACTGCTTTATACTTGTATGTCGAATAAATATGTCCACGTGGATATCTGTTCTGTTGGTATCCTGAATCAATATTTTTTTCCAATAGATATGAAACATGATTCAAAATAAAGGATCTCATGTGAAACGAGACATGCCTTATACTTGAGTGAAGTAAATTGTATTTAATCCTATTTTTTATTTTGGAATCGGGATTGTATACTTCAAAACCTACACAATTCATATTTTGTGAGTGCAAAATGTCGTCTGAATGCTTTACTTTGAACGATAAATAAATAAAACAGGAGCTGTTGGAGTTGACATGACCAACCCATATAGTTTGAATTTAATAAAAAATTAAAGATGAGAGAATGGCTATGGTGGTTGAAATAGAAATATCCCCTCTCATATCGGATGTCAAAAATAAGAGGGGGATTTCGGTCTCCTTTCTCTTTTTTCTTTGGCTTGATTTTCTTTCTTTAAATACACAAAAATAATAAAACAACATCCTATGCCATATTTTCTAATTATACAATTTATACTCAAGAATTAGGTATTTGAATTGTGGAAATGGCTTTCCTTTCACACGTGATATGGGCCTGACACGACTGTCATAATCGTCAGACAACTTCCTTAAACTCAACCAAGTAAACGAATATGGGTTAAAGTACACGCTTTATATTTATTTATGAGAGGGCAGAATACATGCACTATAAATTGAGTTTCATCACATATTCCTTTTAAATAAAATAATTTGTACCAATTTTCTTGGGTGTATGGTTTGCAACTTTCTCCCTTGGTTTGTACAACTAGATGTTCCTCACAAATTCTACGATGGATGTCACAAATGAATTCAGTATAATGGGATATTGAAATCAATAATAGTTCATTGACAACTCTTAATAAATAATTTTATGATTAGGTGAATAGTTAAATTATCAAGATCGACGCTTAAACATGCAAAAGTTAAAAGACAAACATGATTAACATAAAGAACATAGACTCGTTTTGCACATGAAAGAAAAAGCAAAACATAAACATGATAAAGGTGATATTCCCTTAACTAGCCAATAGTTTCAGGTCTTCACATTTTTTATATTTACATTTTCAACCTTTAATTCACATTAAATTTTGTGTATAATTAAAATTATATAATTCCATTACTTTTAAGCATATTTATGTTTAACTTCTTAAATTACTCTTTATTACTTAATTTTTTTTTAAACATAATTTATAATTATATCCATTGATTAGTTTTTCTATGATTAACTCTTTATCATTTAGTACAAATTTTTAGATTTTGTATGTATATTTATACAGAGGAATAATAGGAATTGATTAAGCAAAAGAATTTGTTGCTATTTTTCCACAAGTGTGCAGGTCGTTCAAATAATAAAGTAAAACAAAAGATTGTTCCCACAAGGAATGGTGATGCGGTTGGATTCTGGTTCGACCACGTGTTCGGGTGTGATGAACTCCGGGATGATCTTGCTGGTGGCCCACCTGTCAAAGAGAGAGGAACGCACGTGAGACTAGCCGGTTTTGCCCCGGCATAGGCTCTCCGACGCTCAAGTCAGTATTTGGAGAAGATGATGAATAGTGTGTTAGAAGCTATCTAGCTTATCAAGAATGTGAGAATCTTATAAATTCCTTACCTTTGGGTGGAGAGCCGGTGGGGGTTTTTATATGAGAATGAGGAGCCCGGATGTGACATAGTTGGTGGGGACCAGTCACTTTTCACAGTAGCCGTACCGGCAGGTGCTTTTTGTCCCCTCCATGGTTCCTATTGACGGCTGCTCTCACTTCTCATTAATGGGGGCCTTGTTGGCAATTAATGTGTATGTTGGGCATTTATGACCAAGGATTGTATATATGACTTGGCATTTAATGAGCTCGAAACTGATGGGATGGACCCATATGCCACTGAGGCGTGTTAGGTGGCAGTAAGTTGGACCTGCAAGTAATCGCCAGCTGGATGCATCCCTGTTGGATGTCATGCCATGCAACGGCTAAGTACGGGATCCCGTCCTCGATTTACGTGCGTTCGAGGGCCCCCTCACGCCCATAAAATCCCCGTTCCTTAGGAACATGGCAGGATGCTTTCGAGGCCCGTGGGTCACTTCGAGGGTCCCCAGGACAGCATTCTTGTGCCTTGAGGAGCTCTCGATAGCAGCTAGCTTGTAAGCTCTTTCGAGAACCATCATCATATCGAGGGCATTAACTCCTTACTTAGGCAGTTTGGAAGCATTTACTGACGTAGCACAGTGAGGTGGCACCTGACTCATCAAACAGGTTATCAAATACCAAACTTATAAATTCTCTATTGTTTAAACGGGTTATCAAATACCAAACTTATAAATTCTCTCTTATCAAAGGTGGCACAGGACAACGTTGATTATGTCTAGCTAAATAAATTATAGGATTTTATGCTAGTAGTTGATAAAATCTTTATAATTTTCGTTGAGCCTCTTTGATTTTAATTGTACATACTACCTATTTATAATTCAAAATTTTTATTACTTGAAATTTTTTTGCCAAATTGTGATATTTTCCCGCTTCTGTATCCTCACCCGCCTTCCCTCCACCCAAAACACGCACAGACACAAACAATGTTGCCTCTCAGTGACCACCGCCACGCCCACATCCCAAGACTCCCCAAACCCTCCATCTGCACCATCACAGCCTGCAAATCTCAAGGCCACCGACCAAGATTATGATGCCGAACAAGACGTCATTGTGGCACCCCCCACCACCTCCAAGCTCGGGAAAATGCCGGGGTGGGGATGAGGACCCACTTGCCTTTGATGATTACCTGTGGAATAAAAAGCTCATTCAAAACCTTGAGGATGGTGCCGGTGAGATTTCCTTTGACCCTCGTTTTCCATCTCCTAAGCTTCATTTAGTTCTTGAATCACTGCTATTTTTACTTTTTCTTTTAGCTCTTTTTCTTTTTGTTGTTATTTTGGTTCCTGTTAATTTTGCTTTCTATTAAGATTGGATTAAGTGAAACTGGGCGATTCCTAGTGGTTTTCTCGGTTGAAAGTGGTGATTTAAGGATTCGGGATTCATGTACTTGAGAAATTTTCTTTTTGGTTTGACATACTTTATGGATGGTGTGGCAATGTTATTGTTATCCTTTACTCGAGTTGTGTTTCTTGTTTGTGAACTCCATAGACATTCTATTGTTTGCTTTAATTCACATTCTAATGAAGTACTGTTGTTCTTTGATTTTGTAATTTGATGGAAAAGCTGTTTGCGCAGACTGTAAAACTAACTTTCAAAACTCTTGATTAGAACATTTTGTTTTTATTTCTAGTTGGTGTTGTTAAATAATTGATTTGTGTTGTTGTTTGGTCTTTTCTCTTAATAGGAGGAGTCGTGAGCTTGGACAAGTATGTAAAGTTAAGATTTTCTTAACTCTAATTTATGCCAATGCCAATTGCTTAACTGCAGTACCATGTAATGCTTCTGCCTTTGAATATGCAGTTTGGAAATTGGCCTGAGTAAAAAGCTTACAGTAGATTTAGAAATTTTTGTATCTCTTTGCTATGTGTATCCAATACCCTAGGGCATTCTCTTTGCATTCTCACCAGGAGTGAAACAATATTCTGACAGTTAGGACTGTTGGTAGAAAATGGAGAGCAGCCTCTACGCGTCGTGAGCAAGAAAAGTACGATAGAGCTACTAAGCCTGTGACTAGAGGCAGTGTATGTCATCTAGCTTTTATTGACCACGGTTTTATTAATTTATTTCTTTGAGATATTGTCTGCTGTTTAATTTTATAGAAATACAAATTTGGTGAAATGATTTATTGGTATTGGAAATGATGGAGACATGAGTGATTGTGTTTTTTTGTTTCTTCTTCTTCTTGATTTTCAGTCATTGTCCTCACTGGTTTGTGAGGGTACATTACATTTTCTATCAAGTTTCCTTCCTCTGCTATTTTCTGGGACCAAACACCAAAAAACAGTTTTCTCTTTACCATTGTCTCTTCTTTCCCTTCCTAAAACTCTTGTATGTGTAGAAATCTTATTGATGCCCGATTTTCAGAGCAAAATATCTAGAGATTTGTTAAGCAATGATACTTTATGTAATATACCTTTTTGGTCCTACAGGATGTAATGTTTCAGGAGTCAAGATGGCCCAGAGGGGATCCTGAAGTCTTGGTTGCTCAATCAGTGGAACAATATTATAAGGTACCCAATTATAGCAGAAGATACTCTTCTGTATCCTAAGGGCGTGTTTACTTCTCTTGGTGGGCTTGCCATTGGTTTAGCCCGAAAGGATTATTTTGTTAGTTTAAGTTGGTTTATTTACTCTTACTCTCTTGTTTACTTTTATTGTTAATTTAGCATAATCCAACTCAAATGACCCAACTTGTTTACTTTGAAAAATCCAACCCTACAATGGAAAAGATTACACATTACAAAATTGCCCACAAGGCATTTGGGAACCCATGAACAAAGTCCCACCATTAGAAGCAGGTATCGTTGTTCGCCGTTCTCGTCGACTCTCACCATTAGAAGCAGGTATCACTGTTGTTGTTCTTACCGACTCGCTGTGGACAACAAAGGTTTCCCATGTTTGGTGTTTTTATTTCATCCTGTGAAGCAAAAACACGAACAAGCGAAACTCGAAGAAAAATAATAAAAATGCATCATTGTTTGATTGAAACAAATGCATCATTGTTCAAAATTGAAACAAATGTATCAGACGAAAATGATGAACGAGGAAGGGTTGTTGGAGGAGAACCACACACAGATTGGATGTTGGAGTAATTGTGCTTTTCACAAGTGGAATAAAAAGTTGGGGATTTCCAATGGCAAAATTCGTAATTAAGGTGAAAACTCGGTATATATTGTTATCCAAAATTCAAGACAAACTGACATCTAATTTAAACTCTCCAATTTGGAGAGTCACATCTGACAGCCGCAATCAGCTGTTAACGTGCGTGGAGGAAATTAATGCGGGCCGCCAACCAATTAAAGTAAATGCAGAATTACGGGAGATAACCTACGTTAACTTAAGTTTTCTATTAAAGTAAACACGCCCTAATGGTTTACTGGTTGAGTTCTTATTTTTCTCCTTGAATTGTCTTTTCTTTTTTTTTTTTTTTTCCTTTAGTTGAAGAACTAATTGCAATTACTCACACTGGGAATCGGTGGTGTTGGAGTGATTTCTGCCTATTTTTCGTATTCTCCAGAAATTGCAGCAAGGTACCCAAAGCTACTTCTGTAATATGTCTCAGATACTTAACTAAGTTGTATCTCGCAATTTATACTCATAAATATCTGCATTGTTACTATGATTTGTGGATGACATGTTGTGGTTTTCAATCTTATGCATTGTCTCTGGAACTTGGCTTGGGTTTGTAGCTTTCCCAACCCACAGACAACCCACACACACTAAGAAATAGAGGGGCTTTTTGTAATTAATTAGGGCAACCAATGACTAGTGTTATTTGTAAGATAGAAGCAAACCTCAAGAGTGGTAATTATAATTTTAGTTGATAGAGGAGCTTATTTGCAATATAAACAAACCTCATTGTTTTTCTTTTTTGATAATTATTCCTGATATAAGCAATGTATAGAATTGTAAAAGTCCAGCTATAGGCTACATAATTATGAATATAACTAATGTACCGCAAACCTCAATATATATCACCACTCTCTCTTCATCACTTTAAGTACTAAAAGTGAGCCATAAACAATGGATGTTTTAGTATAAAAAATATTTCATACACCAACACTTGATAATTGCCGCACTATCTTATGACTCATTTATAATATTTGATAATCCTGAATTATTCGAAAAATAAAAAGTGTTGGTGATAAATAATTAAATTAATTGTTGAAGTAGGTTGTACAAAAACAAGGGTAAAAATGATATATTTCATATATTTAATTCTAGTTATGTATTTTTTTTCACGCCATAATGTTTTTCTATTTAAAACCCATTAATTTCGTGTATTAGTGCCAGAGTATCATTGCATTTTAGATTCACAAGCCCAACTTTATGAGTAATCATTTAATTTAGTATGCACCTAGGGGAATTAAAAACTAATTGTGAATTATCAACACACCCCGACCTTAGCTCAGTTGGTAGAGCGGAGGACTGTAGTGTGCTCATAGCAATCCTTAGGTTGCTGGTTCGAATCCGGCAGGTTGAACCGATCCTTTTGGCTTGATTTATATTGTACAGCAGACTCTATCAATCTCCACAATATAAACATGCGTGCTTGTCTTGCAACAATTAATAATGCATTTGATATTCGATTTTGTTACTAAAAGTGCCATTCCCCAATACTTTATTTCTTGTACCTAACTACCAATGCATTGATGCATTAATTATGAATTCATGCAGCTATGGTGCTGGCTTGCTTGGTTCCACAGCATCCATGCGAATGCTTGGAACAGTGTTGATGGAGCAAAAGGGCTCGTCAAGTGTGTTTTTCCCTCCTTGCTTTTGCATGTTGATGCTACCTTTAATCTTTGATCGTTGTTATAAGAAAAACCGAAAAAACTGAAATTTAATGAAAGGAAAACCTATTTCAGTCAAAATCATTTTACAATAGCTATCCATCTGGCCAATTGAAAAACTTAAGCGCGACTAGAGGGTAAATTTTTGCCCTTGACAGTGTTTGGCCACAAATGACATTATGAGTGTTATTACATGTGTTATATGATTGGTTATGCTCTCTCTAAAATGTGCTCTAGGGGGTAAATTTTTGCCCGAGACAGGGTTCAGTCGCTCTCTTAGGAACATGTTTGACGACAAATGTGCGACTGCAATTTTTGTTATCTAACATGCAAAATACATCATTCACAGGATTACAGATTCACACACGTTGAATTGATTCCGATGCTTGTGGGGTTCTTTACCTACAAGATTAAGCTATTGAGGATGTTGTGAACTCAGTTGTCGAAAAGAACCGAGCTTAATCTGACATATCATATCCATTGCTGGCGCGAAGATTTTTGTATGTATATGAATCATATATATGTATACATGGTTCATATAACAAGTTTATTGTTGTCAAAAAGTACCATGCCATAGGCAATGTGTTATTGGCGATGATTTTGCAACGATTTGGCACCTACGCTTTCAAAAGCATAGTACATATACTATAAGAAAAAATAATATTAGTGACAAAATATAAAAATAATAATATAAAAGTTATCACCAATAATTGTATTAAATGACAATATTTTCTATTTTGTTACTAATTAAGTATCTTTAGTGATATTAATTTTTATCTTGTCATAATATGCATTCAATGATGACAACAATTAATATTTTAGTGACAATAATTAACAATTAGTGACACACGTATAATGACAATTTAGTGACAAAAAAAATTGTCATTAGCATTTTGTGACAAGATTTCATTGTCGCTAAGTTGTCACCATATTTATGTCACTAATTATCAATTTTGAATTATGTTGTCAATTTTTTACACTATGTTGTCACCATTGATATTGTGCAAATTATGTTTCGTAACATCATAAATTTTTTGTCACTAAACGTATATAATTAATAACAACTTTTTCCTTATCAGTTGTTATATCGTCACTAATTTACTTATTTTTTTGTAGTGATGCTTTGCTTACGGTTCGGCATCACATTGGCGAGTCGGCAACAGTTTGTTTTAAGGGTAGAAAATATCGCTCGAATATCATCTATGCCTTCAAAGGTGTAGCTATTAAATTTATTAACTACGCTTAGCCTTATCATAGTTAATAATAGAAACTTTTAATAACAGTTGGGCCAACCGTAGTGGACAGTACGGTGGTTTGGGATGTAGTAGTGAAACTTTTCAATAAAATTTTTTCTTTTTTTTTTTTGGGTCGCCCGCCAGCCACATTGTTGCTCCCCTCCTCCCCAGCAATCCACTTGCATCAGATGGGGATCCAACCCGAATTCGTACTATGGTGCGTGTGCAAGGAGACGAGCCACATGTACTTGAAACAAGAACATTTTTGTGTCAACGGGGTTTCGTACCCTAGTATCGATAATTACTTCAACTCAATTTTGTACAAATTAGGTGAAATCATTCTTTATAGGTAAAATTATCAATTTATTTATTTATATTTGTTGTATTTGACAAAATAAATCAATTAAATCTGAAATCGTAGTTCAAATTGTCAGATCAATAGTTCGTAATTTAACAATTGACCAAATTACATGAAATTCAAACAACGTATTCAAAGTGAATTGATTATATGTGTAGTTGACCAATTGAATTAATCAAGTATGAAAAGTGGCTATTAAATGAAAATTTTAATTTGATCAGTTCTTTAGAAAATGAATATAAAATAAATCAAACTATTTGACAAATACGTCAAAATTGACGGTGTATAAAACAACTTAATAAATACATTCTAATAATATACTTGGAAAATATAACTACACACGTGGTGTTGTAAAATTCTACATTTCTTTCTCCAAAAATATTTTATTTTTTTCACTTATTCAAAATTAATAACTATATTTATGTATTGTTCACACTAAATTTTCGTATCTGTAAAACAAACAAGTACAAGACAAGAAAAAAATATGTGACAAATATTTCAAATTTGAAGAAATGATATAATTTAAAAGGAAAATAATTTCCTAGTAGACTAAATCCCCTGATTCTTCTCTCCGGATTTGTTTCCGAGGGCTTGAAGCTTATTCTCAGATGAGTGATGTGATTCCTTCCTAGATTCGCGGGATGGAAGTCACGATTTACCTTGAAGTCAAAGGTCGGCTTTGAAATCGAAGGCGTTGAAGCACTTGCGCTCTGAAGACGAAGTAGAGCCTTTGTGGATGCAGTACGTCGTCGTAGCGGTTGCTTGCAATTTGAAGACTTGAGAATTTTGAGAGCTCGTACGAAGGTTGTGTTCTCGTGAGCTTGTCTCTCCGTGTATTGAAGACCTCTTTTTCGAGCTCCAAATGACCCCTATTTATAGGCGTCTATGCAAGGTCTTTGGGTTGCTGGCAATTTCTTCGATATTTATCTCTTTAATATAAATTATTATTAAAGAGAGAAATATCATTTACATACCATTATTTGATTGGTCCATGCGACCAAATGCGCCACTTGTGACCATTTGATTGGTTTTGGATTTTTGGGCTGCAAGACTTGATTTAATTGGTCAGAACACCTCATATTGACACTTGGCGACCTTTCATTTGCCAGTAAAATAAATATTAAAATATTGATTAAAATTAAACTATTTAATATTGGAATTAAATTTAGAAAATTTCGAAATAGAAAATTTAATTAATATTTAATATTTAATTTATACTTGTTAATTTTTCATTGGGAGAAATTTAATCGCCAACAAATGTCCCCCTACTTCAAGGTTCGGCGAAGAACATACCGAATATTTGCGTGAGATAGGCGAGACTTGAAGTATTCATTTTTCTATATATATATATATATATATATATATATACACATTGGGTCTTTCAGCTCAAAGAATAATGATGGACTTATAGAGGATCAAAACCACCGGCGTTCTCTCTTAGATCTAATTGGGCCTCAATTCCAGCTCCTTTTTTGTTGGAATTTTCACATGAGGGCCAGGCCGATTTAAGCCCAAATTATAGCACAATGCTCGATTGCCTATCATAGAGGGTGCTTTGTGATGGGCCGACAAATCAACCAAACTTAATGTAGCCCAAAACCTGGATTGAAATTCACCTATGTTGGCCCACAATGTTTACATTATGTTGAAATAACACTTCTGATCCAATTTCTCGGCTTGCAATTGGAGTTGTAGTGAGGAACCAATTTTTACTTCTTCACTCAAAGTCAGCAAGTATCAGATTGGAAGCTCCCTTTTCCAACTCAAAATTTATTTTGTTACCCGTGGGCTTAGGAAAACAATTCTGGATAAACCTCCATTGTTGACTTTAGAAGCCACACCATAATGGTTTCTTTTCCAAATCAATTTCTTTCCCACTTGATGTCATGCTAGGAGTCTTTGTTTTCTTGATCACGTGCTCATTTTTTTTTTTTTGAAATTCTGAAGCTCATCAATTCCCTGCATTAAAGTTGTACTCTAGATATTCGAGTTCATTCAGAACTCATCTCTCTCTTTTCCTTCTATATTTTGACAGAGAGTATTAAACTGCAACTCTAAGATAATATCCTAGTTAAGTTTAATGACTGCGTATATCACCAATTTAACACTAACAGAGAGTGTATTAAGCTAAAACTCTGAAATAATATCCTAGTTAAGCTTAATGACTGCGTATATCACCAATTTAACACTGACAGAGAGCGTATTAAGCTACAACTCTGAAATAATATCCTAGTTAAGCTTAATGACTGCGTATATCACCAATTTAACACTGACAGAGAGCGTATTAAGCTACAACTCTGAAATAATATCCTAGTTAAGCTTAATGACTCTCGTATGTGCCTATAAAACCTACGCATATCACCAATTTTCAAATCAATTTGCAGTGGAGCAGCAGTTGAAAGCTCGAGAGCGGAACATTCAAATTTGTTTGGGATTTTGTTGAGGTATAGGACTTCTCCAGTTTGTCACATCCTTTTGTTTTGAGTTCTGCATGCTATATGTTTGATGAATTGCCTAGGAGAAATCCTTTTTCCCTGCTACTTTTTTTTTTTTTTTACTGTTCCTGAAAAAAGAATGCATGTGTCTCCTCATATTCTTGAAATTCCGAGAAGAGCATATTGAACCAGCTCGACAGGCGCTTCATCTTTCTCAAGATCTCTATATATATATATATATTTTTTTTTTCTTTTCTTTTTTTTTTTTTTTTTTGAGATAGTAACTAGGTCTTGCATTTACACTTGAACAAATAATAAGACTTGAATAAACAGGTTGCCTTTCTTTATGTACACGTATAAGTGTAGAAAGACTCTAGATCATCAATTGGAAATTTGGACAGCATGGCAAAGTAGAGTTCCACCTTAATACTTCAATCAAAGTGAACTCAAGACTCTTAACTTGTGTTACCATTACGATTGTTTCGTAGCTTTAAAATGGGCCCGAAGTCAATGCATCAAAATTCTGATAGATATCTCATCCCAGTTTCCAGTAACCAGCAGAATTGATATTGGAATTGGTATATTGATGGCTTGGCTCAAGAGTAGGCTCAATGATTCAATCCGGAGAGGAAGATTAACTTTGATTAATTCTAATGAACATGTGACTTCTACTTTTACTCGAACTTAACAACTTCTGAATTGCTATAAAAGCATGTCACTTGTGGGTTCAATTGGAAATCATTAACAGAGCATCAATTAGCAATTCGTAGCGGTAGTCTTGTGCATAAGTCTAGCGAAGCCCACCCTTTTCCTTTAACGTGTGTTTGTTATTTGACAAATCCCACAATAACTAAAAGAAAACATCATAGCTTTCGCCTCTCCAAAATTCCAAATACAGTTTTTAATGGAGCGCACTGTGTGTTTGTTATAGCAAGCATCTTTCTATCTGAATGAGAAAAGTCGAGATTTTCATCGTAGTTGCAAGTTTCTTGAAACTTGGCCGATCAATTATTCTGACTTATCCTCCCCTTTTTTTTTTTGTTGTTACTTTGGATACAGGAATTACCGAACTAATACCTGTCTATTTTGCCTAACAAGTGAAGAAAATTTGTAACTTCTCTCTTTCTCTCTCTTTTTGTGACTTTAAAGATACAATATTTTCCTCATAATCATATATATATATATATATAGTACTCTTGCAGGGACATCAAATACTGCAAGATGTATATTGAGAACCACATAGAACCTTTTCCCCGTATAGTTATTGGAAGTGACAAGGATGGCCTCAAAGTCAAAAGCACTTCATTGGCGGTCTATAAGCCAGCAATCAGCACTCAACCTACGACGTCTCCATCGTTCGGCAAGTCTATGCATCTATCCCAATGGTCAGAAGAGGCGATTAAGGACATAGTGGATCCACTTTTTGGTCCTTCACCCCGTTTGAGAGTCCTTCTTTTGAAATCCTCGCTTCACGACATCAAAGCTACCTGTACAGAGTTTTCACTTCCAAACCATCATCTTAGCGTCGGCGGAGGCTCTTGGAGGATTCCACCATCTAGGTTTGGCGAGGTATCTTTTCACGTCGGCTATTGGGAGTGGACAGAGTACATGCTAGCCTATCACGAGGATGTCCTTCGTAGTGCCAAGATCCGTGCAGCCGTCCATGCCTCACTCTTCACATACGTCTGTCACAAGCCCGTCCTTCAGGCCTTCCTTGAGATGTGGTGCCCTTCTACAAACACTCTGCACACCGCAATCGGAGAGCTGTCTATTTCTTTGTGGGATCTTCCGGATTGAGCGGTTTACCTATACGTGGAGATTTCTACGACGAGGTCATTCCGTCTGCTAGGGAGATGCTTAGCGATGCTACACGCGGTCCTTCTCTACCACGGAGTTGCAAATACTTATTCTTGGCATATCACAAGCTCCCAAAAAATACCGACGGCATCCTTATCTCCGACTGGATCAACTTTTGGTTTAAAGGACCCATCAAGTATCAAGAACCTCCTTTAAGATCGTCTAGGAAGAGGCGGGCCCCACCTCAGGATACTCACAACCCTTCTGGAGTTATCGATACATCTTCTTTGCCTCATATCAAAAAATTCGATGGGCCTTTCGCAATGCTCGAGATTGAGAGAGATGCCCAAGAAGAGACTTACCTAGCTGCTTTTCTTTCATGCTGGCTTTGCAGTTTCGTTCTACCGCATCACAAAGTGAATCGAAACATGCGTACTAGCAGAATGGCATGCGGTGATTGCTTTTCTCTTGCCGTGCCCGTACTAGGAAGCATCTACCGCGGCTTGAGGAACATATCTGCTTTAACAAATCCAAACGAGTCTACAACCATCTTCCCTATCCATTTTATTTATGGTTGGACTGGACACTATCTTGGCACGCATTTCACTACCGAGATCGATGTAAAAGAGGCTCAGATGGTGCGGTATGCGGGAGAGAATATGACTAAGTATTTTGACATTACCGAAGCGCGAGACTTGTTCCATAACATCGATCCTTCCACACTTCAGAATCTTCATTGGTATTAATCAAAACGGTCAACAGTGTTAGACGATGCACGTACATCCGATACTTTTCGAGATATCTTTGTAGCCTTGCGATCTAGTTACTTGACCCTCAGGTGTGGAGCCGAACACATTGTCGAGGCTTACAGTCCACATCGTTTCAGTCGGCAATTTGGCTTTTGTCAATATGTCCCTGGCATTCTGAAGAAGGAAATTTTATTATGTGAGTTGATCAAACTTGTTGAGCTTTGGCAATCCTATACTTTATTAAACACATCCTCGAGGCTTATTATGCCAGGAGACACTTCTTCTCTTCCGTTAGCCACAAAAGAATACACCGAGTGGTGGAATGGGTGCTGGAGAGCTTCCTTGGCAAAGAGTAAGTAGGATCGTTGTCAAGGTTAATTGCAAAGATGCAAGGCCTAGCTCAAGAAAACACAATGGTGGAACTTCAAAGCCAGCAAAGCTAAAGAAAGAATAGAATCTTACTCTAAAAGATCAATCCTCAACTCGAAGGGCTTCAATGAATGGTTCTAGAGACGACCACACGGCATTAATTCCTCATAATCCTACTCCTCCGACGAACGGAAAAGAAAAAATCTTGGAAGGTAATGATTTTGTAGAGCCTACTAAAACAACTTCCAAGAGGCGATTGGTTCTTCTCAAGGATTCAACCCATGGGCATACTTTGACGGATGCCCCCATTGAGGGAAACGAAGTAATTTCAGCCCTTTCTCGCTCGAATGAGAATTCTGGCGGTCAATGCCAACTTATGAAGAAACCAAAGGTGTTTGACTTAGACAATATCAATATTACCTCGGACTTCTTTGCAGATATTCCGAGTTCTTCATTGCCTATAGTTGACCTGGCTTTATACGTAAATTTACACAAATTTACCTATGTCTCCTTCTTCTTCTCCTTCATTTTTTTTAACCCTCTTTTTTTGTTTATTTATTTATTTTGCAGCTCGCAGAGCTTGAGGAAGGAGCCCTTGGCACTTGTGAAGGAAGCGTTGGCTCGGTGAATGAGGTTAATCCTTTTGATTTGCCTGAAGTAAACACTCCTTGCTCTAATGAAAACGACTTGCAAGCTATCCCCATATATAAGGAGCGTGACGGACCTAGGAAGCAGATACGGGTGTCACCACCCGCACTTGAGGTAGATAAGGTATTTAATGAAGCCGATATCCTTGAGAAGCCTAAAAGAACATTCCAGCCACCCTCTTGGCCTAATCCAGCCCCTGCAGTATCTGAATTTTGCCCCCTAGTTATCAAGAGTGAAGCTGAGCGAGTCCTCCTTGAATTTTATTGGAAAAGAATTTGCCAGAAGGTCATGAAGACTCCACTTGAGGAACTTCCCCATATAAGGGCAGTTGTACACAGCCTAGTCAATCAAATGAAGGACCACATGGATGACACATCATCATTAGAGAGCCATCTGGATCAATTTTTCGAGAGTGCTTCCAAATATGCCAAAATTAAGCTAGCTTCTACTCAAAGAGAGGCTCAGGAGACGCATGAGAAATCTCTTTTACTTGCACGACAGTATCTTGATGAATCAGAAGCAGAAAAACACAAAATGGCTAAGGAGGTGGACGACTTGAAGATTCAACTTCTGCAAATTACCAAGCAACAAGAAGAGCTGAAGAAGCAACTCGTGGATCTGGGCAAAATGGAAGAAGCAACAAGTTCGTCCCTTCACAAAGCTGAAGAGGACTTATCCAGGATTGAAAAAGATGTAGCTACGCGGCGAGAGACTATCTTGGAGCTCGAGAACACCCCTTGCATGTCCACCAAAGAAGTCGAGGCTTTGAAGAGGATGGAGGCTCCACTTGAAGAGTCTCGCAAGGACTTGCCATCTTTTGACTTGTTTTCGTGAACACTTAGACTTAGCTATGCATTTTGTTTTAATTGTTTTCTTTCATCCTGTAAACGAAATATTCAAAATGCAATAAAAGTCGGGTTCTCTTTTATTCTCATCACTGCAATCCATATGCCTCTTTTCCCTTTTTTTTGTTGTTTTTTTTTATAGCCCAACATAAGCATTTAATGAGATATTATCAAACTGATGAAATAAATCATTAAATCACTTATAAACTTATCACCTCGGATTGACTAGGACATCATTAAGAACAAACAATATTTATTGAAAACATATGACTGAACTTGGAATAATTACCAAGCTGCCTACGTACCCTATCAAGGGATCAAGTCATTATGTAGTTCAATTGTTTATTCCTTTTTTTTTTGTTGGGGGGGCCGTTCACAGTTTATACTCATGCGGGCCAGGAGTATCCATTGCTTAACCACCTTGGACTAGGTGGAGTATTTTATATTTAACCACATGGAATACCGTCAGTGGAGTATGTTAGCAGTTTAACCACATGCATTACCAAAAACCACCCGGAGATCCGCTAGGTGATCACTTCTCCTTTTTGTTTTGACAACAAGATCATCTACATAACACTCCACCTTATCGTGAAGTATGTCGTCAAAAATATTTTGCATGGCACGTTGGTAGGTAGCACCTGCGTTCTTTAGTCCGAAAGGCATGACTTTATAACAGTAAATGCCCTTTGGAGTGCGAAATGTTGTGCATTCTTCATCTTCTGGCGCCATTCTGATCTGATTATATCCCGACGATCCATCCATGAAAGACAAAGCTTCATGTCCCGTGGTAGCATCAACCATGAGCTCAATGATGGGAAGTGGGAAGTCATCCTTTGGGCATGCCTTGTTCAGATCTCGAAAGTCAACACATATACGTATTTGGCCGTTCTTCTTCTTGACAGGCACTATGTTGGAGATCCAAGTTGGGTATTTGACCTCTCTGATAAAACCAGCATCAATAAGCTTGTGAACCTCGACCTCGATAAGCGGGACTAGTTCCGGACGGAGTATCCATTGTGATTGATTTACCGGCCTTGCTCCGTGTTTTATCTCAAGGTGATGAACTGCAACCTTCGGGTCCAGTCCAGGCATTTCCTTGTATGTCCAAGCAAAAACGTCCCTGTATTCGGCTAAGAGCTCGATATACATGCTTTTTTCCTCAGAATTTAGAAGTGCGCTGACGAATATAGGTCGTGGCTCTTCTACCGTCCCTAGATTCATTTCTTCCAACTCATCCACAGTTGCTTGCCCACCATCTTCAAGCTGTGGAGGGGCTTCTTGGACGTCATCTTCAGAAGCCTCGGAGGCCGAATCCTCATCAATTGAGATGTGGTTGCATGTTTACACTTCTTTGGTCATATCCTCATCGTCAAATTGCACACTTGGGGCATAGTCGTTAGAGACTCTAGACATCTTGTATGCAACGGTCCATCTCAATGTTCTATTCATGTTTATGATTGGGCATAGCTCTAACTTCCAACCCAAGCTACCTGATGCTTGCACGAAACCAGCACTGATCAACTTCTTCAACTCCCTTATAGCTTGATGGGGAGCCTTTGCCTCTGGCTCGTCCATAAAACTTGCTTAACAAGAGTTGACGATGACCTCTGCTTCGTTAATGCCTTGAGTATCTCGATTTGACGAACAAGAACAATCAATGGTACGTTGCTTTATACTCACTGTCCCATTCATAGAAATGAGCAATAATGAGGATTTACTTCCGCGTGTTTGAGACAAATGAATAATTTGATCTTCTTTTTTTGTCTCGGTATTCTCATGGCTTTGCTCCCCTTGATGCTGTGGACTACCATTTCCAAGTCGGTCAAAAATCGAAGGACGACTATTGCCAATCCCGTCATGTATTGACAATTTTGGTTTGGCAGAACCAAGTCTTTTGAACACAGAAGTACGAGTATTTGGAGAACCTAGACAATCAAATCCTGAGATGCGTCGACCATCTTTCCTCTTCCCTTTCCTACTTTCATCTTTTGTTGCCGCAATGTGCTGGACATTGGCATACTTATCTTTCTTGGAAACTCGTATCCGTACTGGTTCTTCTGGTGTATACCCCAAGCCGGTTCTTGGTTGATCAACACGAAACCCTTGTTTTCTGAGTTTATGTTGTGCCTTGCTGAGTCCATGGATCCTCTCGCCAGTCAACTCAGGCTTCAAGCTTCCCAACCTAGATGGGTTTGAGAAATCATAACCAGACTTCTGCAACAGTGCATAAGCGTTAGGATTAAATATTCCCTGGAGATTTCCTTGCGAACTTCTTGTAGAAGAAGAAGGCGGCGGCATGGGATTTAATCCAGTAACCGGCAAAGTCAGCTCAGACTTCAAAATTTGGCAGTCTATGGGCTCGTTTGCACTTTCTTTTCCTTTGTCAATTATTTGAGGGCATGGTGCGAGTTTCCCTTCCCCGTAACTTGATTCCTTTATTTCAGTAGGATGACCGATCGGGATCTTTATGGGCATCACCTCATATACTGAGTCGAGTTCCATGTATAGTTTTGCATCAGCGAAGTGTGACTCAGCATCTGTAAATGGCTTCACGTCTGCATCTACCTTCAAGATTTCCCCATTTCTGACATACTTGAAGCATTGATGAAGAGTGGATGGCACAACACCATTTTCGTGAATCCATGGATGCCCCAAAAGCAATCGGTAGGAGGTTTTTGCATCGATCACATGAAACAATGTACTCGCCTTTAATTCTCCTATTGTGAGGTCTAGGCGAATCATGTCGATAGCTCGTTGCCCCCCTTGGTTGAATCCTTGGATTGTCAAACGACTTCGAGCTAGTTCTTCAATTGATATTCCCAAGTCTCTCATGGTGGATTTCGATATGATATTCACGGCGGAACCTCCATCGATTAGTATGCGATTGAGTCTTTGCTCTTGCATAAAACCCGAGACGAAAAGTGGTCGGTTATGGGGCTTTGATCCCAACAATAAGTCTTCGTCTGTAAAGGCAACAACAATATTGGTGGCGTAGCAAGAAGCATAACTTTCTTCTTTTTCCTCTTTGCAGGATGTAGTGTGTGCTATTTGGACCTCTGACCGGAGCATTTTCTCAGGAAAGAAGTCGCCCAAAGGGATAGGACGACGTCTCCAGCTTCTCGGTGCTTTCTTCCCTTTAGTTCGTGAAAATTTTGAGTTTCTCCTGGGTCGTGCACCTTTATTCTTGGCTTGGTTTGGTTTCTTCGCCGGCCCGGGATGAAATTGATCCATATGTTGCTTTTGCCTTCGACGACGCGTCACAAGAATCCACTCGCCCTCGCTTTCAGTTTCAGAGGCTGAATCTGCATCTTTTTCAACCTTTGCACCACTGATAAACATGTTTTTGATGAAGTTTGAATCTAAACTTCCAAATTGGATCATCGTCGATGCCTCCAGGAGCCTTGACGGTAGACTAATACCATGCTTGTGTTGGGGTGCATTCCCAATGTTGGCAGTTGTTATCACGCTCGCAGTGTTTGCATCCGCAGCATCTTCATTATCGAGGATTATCTTTCCATCCCTTGCTAGCGCCATGATCTTGTCTTTTATCACGAAACACTTCTCTATCGGATGACTGATGACCCGATGGTACTTGCAGTATTTTGGGTCATTCACTCTTCCACTTTCTTCTAGTCGTTTTGGCTCCGGTAGCTGAATCAGCTTTCTTGCCAGTAGTTCATCAAAAATGTGGGAGACGTCGGAGTCTGGGAACGGGTATTCCTTCTCTTGTCTTTCTTCCAGAGAAGGTCGACGCCTTTCATTTGGGATGTGCTGATTTCCAAACTTCGGTCCATTCTTTTTATCATTGCCCGGGATCTTAACCGGAGTTGCCCTGACAACCATCGATTCCTTGGTGGAGGCCTTAAAATGTTTCTCAGTTTTCTTTACGTCTTTTCTTTCTTTGTTTTGATCTCCAGCAGGGAAATTGGCTCCATGGTTGGCGATGCTAAGCTCCATGTCATGGGCGCGAGTGGCCAACTCTTCGAAATTACGAGGCTTGATTCCCTGGAGAATGTAGAGAAGCCCCCAGTGCATCCCTTGGATACACATCTCTACTGCAGAAATCTCCGAGAGCTTATCCTTGCAATTTAGGCTCAACGCACGCCACCTGTTGATATAGTATACCACTGGCTCATCCTTCCATTGCCTTGTATTGGTGAGCTCGATCATGCTTACAGTGCGGCGTGTGCTGTAGAAGCGGTTCAAGAATTCCCTCTCCATTTGGTCCCAGCTGTTGACGGACTCAGGCTCTAGATCAACGTACCAATCAAAAGCATTTCCTTTCAACTAACGCACAAACTGCTTTACTAAGTGGTCGCCATAGGTTCCCGCATTGTTGCATGTTTCTACAAAATGCGTGATATGTTGCTTCGGATTGCCCTTTCCATCGAACTGTTGAAATTTTGGAGGTTGGTAGCCTATCGGCATCCTTAGTGAGTCGATGCGTCTGGTGTAGGGCTTCGAGTACATCGGATAATACTGTGCTGGGGTACCATACTAAGCTTTTATGGTGTTGGCAATCATATCTTGCAATTGCTGTACCGAAAGTGTGGCAACAGAGGTGGTTGATTGCTCAAACCTTGGCATGTGCTCGTACTTTTGATTTGTTTCTTGAGTTTGCCTTTCATTCGTGGCTTGAACTTGAGGATTCTGATACCTGTGACTAGGCTCCCCAATATTTGAACGCTCCAACCTGCCCACAAGTTGAGCGATTTGAAAGTCCTTATCCTCAATAGTCCTTTGCAGGTTCGCTATAGCCTGAGCCATCTGAGCCAATTGCTCGTCCACAGCGGTTGTCTCAGCAAAGTGGAGTGCGTTGCCAGCAAACGCTGTTGGGCTCGGAGGGTTGGAACCATGGAAGGAATCGGACTCGGAGACCTTGGCCTTGGTTGAGGATTGATTGACAACGTCCTCAGCAAGCTTGTCCATGTCGTCTCTTTTGGTGAAACCAGCATTGTTCTTCTTAGGGGCCATCGAACTTGCTTGAAAGAGTGATGTTGATGCGTTGTTAGGAGAAAAGAGATGAGGGGTAGGTTTGGGTCCCACTGGGTGTGCCAGAAATTTGTTCACACTAAATTTTCGTATCTGTAAAACAAACAAATAGAAGACAAGAAAAAAATATGTGACAAATATTTCAAATTTGAAGAAAGGATATAATTTAAAAGGAAAATAATTTCTTAGTAGACTAAATCCCCTGATTCTTCTCTTCGGATTTGTTTCCGAGGGCTTGAAGCTTATTCTCGGATGAGTGATGTGATTCCTTCCTAGATTCGCGGGATGGAAGTCACGATTTACCTTGAAGTCAAAGGTCGGCTTTGAAATCGAAGGCGTTGAAGCACTTGCGCTCTGAAGACGAAGTGGAGCCTTTGTGGATGCAGTACGTCGTCGTAGCGGTTGCTTGCAATTTGAAGACTTGAGAATTTTGAGAGCTCGTACGAAGGTTGTGTTCTCGTGAGCTTGTCTCTCCGTGTATTGAAGACCTCTTTTTCGAGCTCCAAATGACCCTTATTTATAGGCGTCTATGTAGGGTCTTTGGGTTGCTGGCAATTTCTTCGATATTTATCTCTTTAATATAAATTATTATTAAAGAGAGAAATATCATTTACATACCATTATTTGATTGGTCCATGCGACCAAATGCGCCACTTGTCACCATTTGATTGGTTTTGGATTTTCGGGCTGCAAGACTTGATTTAATTGGTCAGAACACCTCATATTGACATTTGGCGACCTTTCATTTGCCAGTAAAATAAATATTAAAATATTAATTAAAATTAAACTATTTAGTATTGGAATTAAAGTTAGGAAATTTCGAAATATAAAATAGAAAATTTAATTAATATTTAATATTTAATTTACACTTGTTAATTTTTCATTGGGCGAATTTAATCGCCAACATGTATAATTATGATTTTTGTCCTTCGGATTATTAGTTTTATTTAATGTATTCATAACTCTTACATTATTGTATTTATGGACAATAGACACTTTTTTGTTTGTTGCGGTAAAATCAATTCATAAAAATTAATTTGAACTCTAGAGTCTTATCAAAAATGCAAATGCGCCAGCAACCGTCTGCATCAAATTCATGAGCATATAATGTAATTTAGTGGTAAATTTTTTAATCAAAAATGGAACAAATAATTATCTTTTTAGATTAATGGAAAAGGATCATAATTTTGGCATTACATACAAATATAACGATAATGTTCAATAACAATATGAAGAATACACAGTCAAAAATTCATATAGGGCGAATTACGTTGATCTCCCCTGAGGTATACCCTATTTACAAAAAATACCCCAACCTATGAAAAATTATAATTACTCCTTGAATTGAAGAGGTAATTATAATTTACACCTACCAACAGTAAAAAAAATATTGAACTATCTAAATTACCCTTCTGCAAGCAAGAATAAGATTTGACCATATTAAAACGACTATTTTGCCCTTGAGGGGGTTTTTTGTTATATTATACATATTTAATTTTAAAAATATTATACATATTTTAATTTTTTTTTAAAATTAAATCTTTTATATAATATATGCAAATAGTTATATATATAATTATGATATGTAATTATATTTAATAAATACAAAATAAGTAAAAATATCTTATAATGTTATAAATTTTGTTTTTATAAATATAAAAAAGGGAGAATTACATTCACCTCCCCTGAGGTTTGGCGAAATTACATTTTAACCCACGGTTTTTTGTAAATTACAAAAACCCCCCTGAGGTTTGTAATAATTACAAGTAATGGACGGAAAGTGTAAAAAGCCCATTTTGCCCTATATTTTTTGCTGATATTAAATAGGGCAAATTACATCTACCTCCCTTGAGGTTTGGAAAAATTACAATTTAACCCATATTTTTTTGTGTATATTACAATAACCCCATGTGATATGTAATAATTACAAGTGATAAACGAAAAATGTATAAAACCTACTCTAGCCCAAAATTAACCTCACCAATGTGTTTTCCACGCCAAAAAGTTGAAGATCCGCTTCAAGTTCACCGAAAAACTTGTCGGAAAACGGAGCAATTTTTTCAATATTATTACTTTTAGCCCCACAAAGATGTATGACAAAAAAACCCGTCAAGGGTACTATCGGAACTTTACGTACAAAAACTAACGGAACCCTAACGGTTATAAACGGCTGGGGTAAATTGTTAGACGGAATAAACCTCGGGGGGGTTTTTGTAATTTACAAAAAACCGTGGGTTAAAATATAATTTCGCCAAACCTCAGGGGAGGTGGATGTAATTTTCCCTATAAAAAATTATAATACATATTATATATAATCAAATAAATTCTTTTTTCTTTTTTTTTTTTTCCAATTTTTCCTTTTCTTTTGTTTTCCCTTTTTCTTTTTTTCCCCCATTTTTTCTTCTCTAGGTGGTCCGCCGCCGCTGCCGCCGACACCCCACCACAGTCCTCCGCCGCCGCCGCCGCCGCCATCGAGAGATGAGATCAAGAAGGAGAGAAGAATAGATATAGATAGATAGATAGATAGAGAGAGAGAGAGAGAAAGAGAGAGAGAGAGAGAGAGGCCACCGTCGTCTGCCCGCCCCACCATCGCTCGCCGCCGCTTGACAACGGATCGAGAGAGGAGAGGGGTAGAGATGGAGAGGGGGGGAGAGAGATTGAGAAGGGAGGGGGGAGGAGAGAGAGTGAGAGAGATTGAGAATGGAGCGCTGCCACCGCCGCTTGTCCGTCGTTGCCCGTCGGCTACCTCCTAGCCGTAGTCTGCTGCTGTCGCCTTCGCCTCAGACACACCTACCATTCCGGCCGGGGAGGGGGTGGGCGAGGGAGGGAGAGAGAGGAAGGATCTGATTTTGAAAAAAAAAAAAGATAAAGAGAAAAAGAAAACAAAAAATAAAAGAAAAAACTGACAGAAAAGAAAAAAAATGATAAAAGAAAGGGTATTTTGGGATTTTTATTTTAGTTATTTTTTCTTTTTCTTTTTTTGCTTAAATTACTTAAGGGTAAAATCGACTTTCGCAAATATAACATAGAAACCCCTTAATTTAGGGGGGTAATTGTAATTTTTCATAAGTCGTCGTGCTTTTTGTAATATGGTATACCTCAAGGTAGGGATGCAAACGAGCCGAGCCGAGCCGAGCCTTGGCCTTTTTTTTGGGACGGAGCTCGAGTCCAACGAGCTAGGAAAAAACAGGATCGAGCTCGAGTCATGTTCGAGCTCGACTCGGCTCATTTGATTCGAAATTGTGAGTGAATTATAGGTTCGAGCTCGAGTTTAAATATTTTTAAATATTTTATTATGTTTCAGCTGGGCTCAAGCTCGAGTTCCAAAATCAATATATTATTTATAATTATATATATAATTATATAAAAATAAAAATAAATATTAAAAAAATAAGAGCTCGCAAGCCTACGAACAAGAATTTATTGGCTCGAGCTCGGCTCAAATGATTCGAATTCGAGCTCAAACCTTTGTCGAGCTGGCTTGTCAGGCTTGCGAGCCGGCTCGGTTCGTTTACATCCCTACCTCAAGGGAGGTAAACATAATTTACCCATTCATATATGATCTCCAATGAATATGTTAAAAGGTCAATCCAAAATATTCTAATTCACATCCAAAAAAAAAAAAAGAATTAGTGCTTAAAAAAATATAAGATTGTGGAGGAGGTCCTCTAAGTCATTAATTTATGAAGAAAAAATATGCTATAATTTTGTGAATGTCGATTTGCTGGCTTTGCACCTTGTCTGCATATCGAATGCCTTGATTTGGTTGATCTTTGTGAAGAACGTTGGGAACTTGTCTTTGGTCGTTGTGCATTTGACTAGGGGAAAATATTGATTCGTTGATTTAACACCTTTATTGTGGATCAAACGTGTGGATTTGATGATCTTCATGAAGAATGCTAGGAACTTCGCTTTGATCCTTTTCGAATCTTCTTGGGAGAATTTTGGGATTTCTTTCGCTTCTCTTGCTTTGGAGACTTGTGCTTCGATGTGTGTTTGGCTTGTAGAGAAAACCCCTATTTATAGGTTTAAGGGAGAATCTTTTGCCATGCTTACTTGACGAGGTTAACACAATTTGATTGGCCGACTCATATTTAATAGCAATTTTTTTCCTTTATGAAAACATGTGATTTGAATTGCTAAAATAATAATATTTAGTTTTTCTTTATTTCCATGATATTATTTTTCATCGTCAAAATAATAATATTTAGCCTATTTGTTTGCAATATGTTATATTTGTTGCCAAAATAATCTAGCTTATTTGTTTGCAATATATTAATTTTATTGCCAAATATTATAATTTGACACTTGACACCACTAGATTGGCTTAGAAAATATATATTAAAATATTAATTAATTAACTATTTTATCTAGGAACTACATTTAATTTAATTTCTAATATAAAAATAGAAAACATAATATTAAAATTTAGGGATTATTGTAATTTTCATCCATTATATTTCGGGGTGTATGTTTTTGGCAAGTTAAGTAATCACTTTGCAATTTTGATCCTATGTATTTTGAAAATATTGCAATTTCAGTCCGATTTCACTAGAATCCATTAGAACTAGCTGAAGTGACGTTACAATTTTATACGCCACGTCAGCGAGTTCCGACGGATTTCCATGAAATCAGACTGAAACTACAATATTTTAAATTATATAGGATAAAGTGTAGAAGGCATACTTAACAGGCGAAAAACATACACACCCCCGCGCCCCAAAATATAACGAACGAAAATAAAAATTATCCCTAAAATTTAGTATATTGTTGACCACATGTCGTTATTTAATTGGCCGCCAATTTAATTTGTCCACAACAAGATATTAATCTGCTTGTTGAATTAGTCTTCAACATCTCGTCCATACTCAATCTTCGGTGCGTTGGGTGGATGCGTTCCATGCTCAAGCGTGGCAGCAGTAAACGGTGGAGCCACTGTTCAATAACTTCACCTTCAACAGTCATGACACTTGTCACCAAAAAAAAAAAAGACAAAAAAGAAAAGTCATGAAACTGAATTAGAAAGCATTCATCTCTAGTCTACGATTGCCTATGAACCACGCATGTAGTAAAGAACATCTTAGGAATATAATGTCATGCATCATTTATTCTTTGTACATTGCTTTAAAAATCACTCAAAACTTCTTGTTTTCCAATGCATCATTTATTCCAATGTTTTTCAAAACACTACTGTCAGCGTTAAACGTTAACTGGAAAGGAGTGGAGGGGTAATCTTTTATCCTTCATTTTTAATTGTTACAACTAATTAATACACATTTATTATCGCTACTAAATTTATCATGAAACCTATTTATATCAAATTAAGAATTATTTTTACTGAATATATATATAATATAATTAGCTACAATTTTAATATTGATATTTGATTATTTTTAGCATTCATATGTTTTTTTTTAAATTTTATTTTAGTACAAATGTTGAAACTACCAAATCATCATTTCATTCCACTTCCAATTCCAAACAAACCCTTCTCAAATTTCCAATTTTCCAAGTTTTTACTACTCTCACCTCAAGCCCACAAACAAAACAAAAACTAAAAAACCAGCCCGAAACTCTCAAAAATCAATACCAAATACATATAAATTAACCTCCCACTCTCTCTCTCTCTCTCTCTCTCTCTCTCTCTCTCTAGCTGCAGAGCTCCCTTGCGACGCCGAGCTTGGAGTTGGGGACATCGATGAGGACGCGGTGGTTCTGCTGCTGGAAGGTGGCGATGACGTTGAGGACGGAGTTGACGCCGGCGTCGGGAGCGGTGGCCATGGCCAGGCACGAGGTGCTGCCGGCGCTGCTGCGGATGAGGAAGTTGTCCTGTGGGATGCTCATGTTCAGCCCCGGGAACATGAAGGTGATGCTCGGCACCGTCACCGGGACCGTGTAGCACGTGTCGAAGCCGCCAAGGGATGACACGGTGGTGTTGCCCATCTGCCGCCGGAACTCGTCCCTCACGGCGGTGTACGCGGCCTTCACTAGGATGGTGAACACCGTGCCTATTCAAGAACATTGAAATTAAATAAAGCGGGGTATAAAAATACATTAGTTTTTTGAGTTTAATAATGGTGAGGGACTCCGATTGAGAGAAAAGAACAAGATTTGGAATGTATGGTTCTAAAAATATTTCATTAAAATATCAACTACTTCGTCTCAAAATTCTAGCCCAAATCCTTTGTAGAACCCGATCAATTATGTAATAAATGTTAATTAATACACTTGTCATGTTATTAATCATTTTTTCTAAAGTGTACACCAATTATATGACAAAAATAAAAACTCGCAGCGTAATTAGTCACAGTGTAGCCATAGTAGAGTCCAAACTCTGGGTTAAAGATGTGTCTATAAGCCCATTATCGAAAATACAAATAATTAATTTTTTTTTAAAAAGAAAAACTCAATTGCAATAAATGACAGATAGGGTAGACGCTTAAATTTAATGATTATATCTATATATATATATATATAAATTATGAAGGACAGCTACATCATCAAGATCAAACTATATGTGGTTTCTCGCAGCTTCAAAGTACATGTTTCTTCTCTCTTGCGTTTATCATCTATATTTATTTCGGGACATAGGGCTTTTTTAGCTTAAAATATACAGTAATTCCAATAATTACTTTGAGGGCATTATTTTTTTTTTTGATACAAACTTTGAGTACAATATTAAGTGTACAACATAATAATTATACAATATGTAAGATCATTACTTTTCCTCCAGATTTAGAAGTATAAATAGTACATGTTTAATATCATTGGTTACACTAATAAATTAGATTAAACTATTCCACAATGCAACTCCTCTCCAATCACTAATTGAGAATTGTGATTCTATCCGACAGAGAAAATGTAGGGTTGATTTATATATTTAAAATAGTTGGTTAATTGTTTATTAGTTAATGTTAAGTATTGAACAAAACTATCATTTATGAGAAACTCTTTTTAATAAATTAGGCACTTCTTTTGCAATAATAATAATAATAGTAATAATAATAATAATAATAATAATAATAATAATAATAATAAGAAGAAGAAGAAGAAGACATATATATATATAGCATGATCCTTTTGAAAAATGTTTCAATTATGCAATATTTGTGATACTTCCTAAAAGGTATCTAAATAAATTATACTAAATTTTGATCAAAATGTGTTCTGCGAATCTGCTACACTATAAAATGCCAGAATAAATTATTGGAATACTCAATTTTATGAGACTCATGATTTATTTGGGATCGTCTATTACAAATTGTGTTTCATATCCTATTTCATTTCATGTATTTACACAAAATATCCTATGCCAAGTGTATAATTAAAGAAATAACTTTACACACATGACGTGTATTTATCATACAGAATAAGAGATAAAATACCATTTTACAAGAGAAGATCTTATCTGATTCAAGATCTGACTTTGGTATTATATTAAATAGTTCCTCATTTGAAAACTGAAGCTTTCCAAAAAAAAAAAAAACTAAATATTTATTGGACCTAACATTATTAATCATAAATATATTGATAATCTAATGGAATAGTGTATCATAATTATTCCACACAAAAAAAAAGTATAATGTCATCAACAAAATTAATATTTCAAATTAGTTAGAAAAACATTACCTGAATCAAAGACTGTCCCTGCTCCAGTATTAGGATCAAAAGCAAAAGCACTAGGAGGGATGTTCACAACTCTCCTGCCAACCCTAATGCCCATAAGATTCACATAGTAAAATGATGATCTTCTTGGGTTTTTAAGCAATTGGGTAGTTCTTATTCTCTTGGGCTGGCTATTTGGGCCCAATCTCAATGATCCAGTGAAGTTGGGAGACTTGTAACTAGGCAAGCAATACGAGAATGTGGATTGGTAGAGGCTTGAAGTTTGGGAGACTATCGATAAAGGGCCTCGGCCCAAGCCCAACAACCCCTGGGCCGGAAGGGATGTGCCGGTGGCCGTCTGGATGCACCCGAAGGTGTAGCCGGAGACCGTGTCGGTGGCCAGGGTGATGTTGTCCTGCACGAGGCCAGCAGCCACGGTCGAGCCGCCATATGTCAGGTTGAAGCCGCATGTGGTGCCTCCGCATCTCGGATTGGGTACCTTCGTTCGAATTTCATGGTAAAGGGAATGGTTAATTAATTATATTTTACATTCATAAATTATATTTTCCATCGCATTTTATTCTTATAAACTAAAATAAAACATAAGATAAATCAGTCCTTAAGTCATAAATATTAGGAGCTGACCGTAACGATTTTATTATTATTGATTTGTTAAAGAAAAAAAGGGTACAATTTGTAATCAAGCATAAAAAGAAGTCTTAGTTGGTCCGTTTTGCTCCGATTGGATTTGGGACCTCAATTCTTGTTAGGTGTCACTATATATTGAGCCATGTTGTAAAACGTTCTAACTATTTTGCCAAAATAAAAGTATTATTATTTAATACATGTTATTGGTGATAATTTTCAGATCGTCAACTATTTCGTGATCTAACATGGTACTTTTCTTTTTTTAATAATTGACTAGTAGGAAAATAAATATGCACACCGTCATGTAATTTCATAAATTTTATAATAAATTATCAATTTTATTTTTGAAAACTCTAGTCTAAATTTTCATTTCTATTAATCAAATTAGATACACAAAAATGAGCCATTCAAATCTTCCATTTCACCTTTTTTGTTTTTATTTCAATGTCCGGTTTCAGACCAGATCCCCCTACCCCACACTGCGATACGTGTAACTCTTAAAGATTTGTTTAACCGTAGAATGTTTAGTCTCCTTAATTGTATTTTTCCCATTATCTAATATAATTAACATGACCAAATATTCTTTGGTTAAGTAAATTTTCAAAATTTACACATGTCGCATATTTAAAGTGTGAAATAGGGGTGGAACACTATTATGGTGTAGGGATTCGATCCGTAAGATTTGAGCTAAAAAAGCTCACCAAATAGCCCATCAGTCACATTCTCTCTTTGTTATCCTCCTAAGAAACCAAAGCTATGATGCCAATTTTGCTTCACGGGTCACACAGAACCTCTAGAAGTGGACAACAATAAGAGCAGAGCATAAAGACAATGCACAGCAGAGCTATCATGTGAAGAATAAAAACACAATATATCTTCAACACCCATCGAGGCGGCGCGTTAGCGCGTGACACACATGAATCACCTAAAACCATACCTGGTTGCACTGGGCGGCGCCGCAGGCCACAGGCTTGAAAGTGGCGGAGTTGGCGGGGTCGAAACCAGCTGCCGAGCAGCCGACGCAGCCGGAGCATGGAATCCAGGCGACGTCGTTGCTCGTATCGACCGCCATCAACAGCGTCTGAGCCGGAGTCCCGATCCTGGCCCGGACAATGTAGGTGGGGTTCTGCGTGACCGCCCTGCCGGAGGCGATCGGCACGATGGAGCGCCGCCCGGCGCCGGCTGCGACGAGGAGGCTGGAGAGGTATTGGAGGCGGGCTTTGTCGTTGGACTGCATTTGGAGGACGGAGTTGGCCCATGAGAGTGGTGTTTTTGGCCGGAATGGGGAGCAGGGGCTGTTTACATGGATGACTTTGAGGGTTGAGGGCCCGGCCCGATCAAGAATGTTGCATGAGTTGGGGGTGTTGAGGGCTTGGGCTAAGGTGAAGAAGAGGGTGGCTAGTGAGAGGAGAAGAGTATTCATGGCTTTGGGTAGAGTGGTATTTTTGATATACGGGATGGTTTTGGTTAGTGCGGATTTGGATGGGTATTTATAGTTGCAAGTGTGTGATTGTTTAATGTGTGTTTGTGTGTGTGACTCTGTTTTTGTGCATGTGCGATTGGTGGCCATAGAGGAAATCTCATACGAATGTGATTTTAAAGGCAAATCACCGCCACCCCTATTTCATGAAATTCCAAACAGAATAAATCTATATGTTAATTCTTAATTGTACTTATTTATTATTTTTGAAGAGAGAGAGACTACGAGGTTGAAAAGTATGAACTTTATGAATTATAATTATCAAAAGAGTAGAACCTCCTTTCACGATCCCCATTAATTCAAGAGCACCTTAGTGTGTGTTCTGTGAAATGGCACATAGAATCATAGATATATGCATGCCAAAGTAATAAGTAATGAGCAAAGTAGCGTATCTCACAGAGACAAGATTAACTATAGTTACTAAGTGTTGGAAATTAATTCCCCGATCTTATTCAAACAATGTAATTTAAGAAATTAAATTAAAACAAATATAAGCTACAAAAAGTAAAGCAAGAAAATAAAGTGTGTTCGGATTAATTCCATAAACGAAGAGCTAGACTTAAAATTTCCTTTGTTATGATCGTCTAGCAATTTCATAATAAAATGTTAAGTTAAGCTCTTCTAGCAGCATGTTTGCAAGTACATGTTAATCTCATAAACAAATCAATTGAATGCACACACTAAACAACCGAACATGCACTATTCAATTTATGTGCAACCCTAGTTTTCCTTCATTGAGGTTTAATTAGATGTCTTAATGAGGAATTTATTGTCGATCAATTGAAAAATACAAGATAAATTGAATAATCAAAATAGACTCGTAACTTTCATTGAAAAAGGGGGAAAATCAAGTAGATCCATATAATAGGCTTCATCACAAACCCAAAAAAAATATTTAGCTTGACATAACTTGAAAAATTCACAAAATATAATATTGGTTCATCGTACAACAAATTCAAGACAGAGAAATACAAGAAAATTTTATTTGCCAGATCTTTACTTCACTTCATTTCGCCGAATCTTCTCGAGGTGGTCCCCCACTCCTCATCGAAGTGGTCCCCTGCAGCAATGGTTTTGATCTGATCGTTGTACCCAAAGGCTCCACTATTCTATATCAGGGGAATATTCCTTGTTCGGAACATTGGCGAATGGCCACCTCAGCCCTAACTCTATTCATTCCAAGCCAGATAGTATATATAGAATGTCTCCCCTATTCATAAGGGTACACACTCTATCTCTATACTTACACTTTCTACAGTACATTCCCTCACGTTCTGATCTTCTGCTCGAACCTTCACTGATTTAAGCATCAAAGAGTCTTCAACGGAGACACTTCCAACTTGGTTCACATGCGTTACGTCCTTGTAGCTCAGGGACAGATCCAACAAACCGCATCACTCATCTAATCGGAGCACCTTCTTGCTCGGATCCACGAATCGACACCATCAATATTGCAAATACAAACTTACCAATATGCATCTTTTCCCACGGTGGCAAGTAGCAACATCCCTTTTGGCCTTCAATAGTGTACATCTGAAGAAGGTTTACAGTTTTAAAAAGGGGAAATCACTTTAGCCATTGGTGGTATAACTATTAACCTGTTATTGTTTTAAACGATGCAAAACAAAATTACAAACAAAAACAAAAACAAAAAGGAAAACAAAAAAAAAGGGAAAGAAAGTGAGAAACCAAGGGTGATCATATGCGGTTCCCTTCTCTGGCAAGTAATTTGGTTGGATTTTAGGACCAAATGTGTTAAATCAAAGGACTAAATGTTTAAAGTCAGAGCTAAATTCATCAAATTCAAGAATGAAAATGTGAAGGAATATTAAATTGTGGTACTAAATCTATAATTATGTGAATTATAGGACCAGAAATGCTAGTTGCCCAAAGTTATCGGACCAAAAATATAATTTTGCCTGATTTTGAATTCACACTATGAACATTAACTTTTTATTTATGGTACTCTTTTAATATTAATTAAGAATATTGTTACATAATTTAAACTATTTAGAACATATATAAAACCGGAAAAGTCAATTTCATAAATATTCATTCTTTTAATTATGGTTTAACCTTAAAAACCTTGCACTTTTTTTTTGTTGGTCGAAGAACGAGGGTGTTCAAGTTCCATATGATGGCGATGCGATTTGAATTGGAGATCTCTTGTTTGATCTGATCGAATTCGATATGATGTTGAATCGTCATTTAGAAAAGCCAAATATAATTAAATATTTTAAGTATTAACTATTTAATATCTTTGATAAATAGTGCAAAGTGATCACAATATTAATTTCATTATTAATTCGACTATAGTGTATTATAAAATAAAATAAAAAAAAACATCTGAATGTGTGAGGATGGATGGTGGATATATCAACCTACGCACCTTACAATGTTGTGTAAAGTTGGTTGATAAATGATACCAGACTGTATTCCATTTAGTTTTGTTGCATGATGATATGATATGATAGCATGCATTTCTGTATTTTGTGGCGAGTACGCATATGCCTTTGCTCCATTCTTGAGTCAGATATGACGTCATAATCAGAAACAGAGTGAAGGGATTGGAAGGGGGCAGTCGCCTCTTCAAATTTATATTGAGTTAAAATTTACATGTATTTTTTTAAAAAAAATAAATTTGGGCCCCTCTAAATCATAAAAATACATTTTATATTTTACAAAAATTGACATCGCCCCCTCCCAAATCAAATTTTTTGGTTTCAGTCCCTCGTCATAATACTTCTAATTGTGCTTTCATTTGTTTTATTCTATATATATATATATATATATATTCTTGTCATGTTTTCTTTTTTTCATTCTGAATGTGTGACCTACAGAATGTAATTTAATTTGGAATGTTGGAAGAAAGATATATGCTTTGTACAATAATTTTCGAAAGATTGAGGTACCCCACAATATAATTATAAGATATGCATTTTGTATAATTTTTTAAGAAACATATTAATGACTATATATTAATTTTTTTGACTAACTTAATGTCTATTAAATCGAAAAATATGATTTTTATTTACCATTTTTTGGACTAATAAGATGGTAAAACTTAAGCTAGAATGCTGCATGTTTTTCTTTAGTTTTTAACCTTTTTTTTTTTTGTGGCTTCCCTTATAAAAAGGTGGACTACCAACACGTGACATATATATTTTGAGGAAAAAAAAATAAAAATTAATTAGTTGTAATGCATAAATATATAAATATGTTCAAAGAAATATAAAAAAATAATAATAACTTTAGTTACATAGTGTAATTTTGTGTGGGCATCTTGCTTTTTGTGGCAGCATCTCTGAGTTAGATTACCAAATGCCAATAATTGTTAGTATATGCCGTCAAAAACACTAACAAACTTTTTATAAAGGGAAACATGATTTAAGAGAACTCACTAAAGGAGAATCATTTACTAATGATAAATTTGATGAATAAATTCCGTCATAAATATAAAAAAAACATATAATATATCCATTATGGAGTTCTGTTAAAATTAAATTAAATCAATAATTAGTGACAAATTATTTGCTAATAATAAATGTATATGACAAATGTATAAATTTTAATATTTCACGGATTTAATCAAATTTATTATAATGGATATCATGTTAGTGAATGCATAGGGTACTTTCTTGTAGTAACCGAAAAATAACAACTTAATTACAAAATTCAAAATTGTCATGGTACTCTCAGTTTTAATATATATACAAGACTTTGGTTGTTAATATAAATATATAACTAATTATATAATAATAATGTAATTCAATTATAATTATTATCACCATTAAATTTATAAAAATTCTTACAATGATTAAAAATAAATAAATAAATATTCGTTAATAGTGATAATTTATATATATTATCATTCAATATGTTTTTCCCTTTTCTTTTACTTGTGAGGACCAGTAAGAGTGTGAAATAAAAAAAGCAAATCCACTTTACAGCCTCTTTTCTCCCATAATTTTTGTTTTTATTCCCCATTCCAAATCTAGATGTTGAACCAGATTCAGATTGCAGTGGTTTTATAAATATATTTATGCATAAATAAATATATATAAAAGTATGCAAACAAATAAGACAGCCCCGGTGAGGTCAAGCTCAGATCTGAGGGGCCAGCCATTTTTAGTGGTCAGTTTGGCAAATAGCCTCTTACACCAGAAGTTGCATGTGATTGCTCCAACTAGGCATGTCAATGGTAGGAGTTTCCGTACTCATTTATTCTCTATTTATACTCTATTTATACCCTAAAATTTTAAAATTTATCCATACCCTACCCTTACCCATACTACTACAAATGAATGGGTTAGGGTAGAGCATTACCCATCCCTACCAATTGGGTAATGATACCTAATGGGTATTCACACATTACACACACTATTATCCCATGGATATTCACACACCACATGCATTTTCACACACACACACTGTGCACACATTTTTCACACACGCACACATACTGCACACACACTACGCGCACGTATTTTTCACACACACACACACACTGCACACAGTTTTCACACACACACACACACACAATGCACATAATTTTCACACACACACACACTGTGTAAACACACACATTGCACACACACATTGTGTAAACACACACACTGCACGCGCACACACACACACACACATAGTGTGTGTGAAACTATGTTTCACACACTGTGTGTGCAGTGCGCACACACACACTGCACACACAAAACACATGCATAGTGTGTGTGAAACTGTGTGTTTCACACACAGTAGTGTGTGTGTGTGTGTGTGTGTTTCACACACAGTAGTGTGTGTATGCATATGTGTGTGAAACTGTGTGTGAATTGTTTCACACAGTGTGTATGTGTGTGACTGTGTGTTTTGCACACACACTGTGTGTATGTGTGTGTGACTGTGTGTGACTCTCTCTGTGTGTGTGCAGAGTGTGTGTGTGTGCGCGCGTGTGAAAATTGTGTGTGCAGTGTGTGTAAATGCGTGCGTATGTGTTAATTGTGTGTGCCTCCAACTATGGGAAGGTAAATCCCACCCAATTGGGTATATGTCCAATTGATGTATTAACCATTAGATCTAAATATGATAATGTTAAAAGGTAAAATTGTGACATTATCATATTTAAGGATAGGATCTCATGTCCCCAAGAATTGGAAATTACACCTCGGAATATTACTCCAAAAACTTAAGTGACATTAGGAGAGATTTGTGGTCTAATAAGAGTTTCATTTGTTTTTTGTTTTGCTTTAAAACACAATGTTGATTCTAGGAGGAGGAGTTGTTTTTCTTTTCTTTTTTCTTTTTTTTTTTTGAGCATACTAAAATTTCCTCATATAAACGCATATAGTGAATTGAGTCAAGCACATTTAATAAGACAAATTATGTATACGTACACACTTGAAGTGTAGTATAGTTATAAATTAGTCTCTTCTATTTTAAAAATTATAAATACCCCCAAGATATGTATCAATTTAATAAAATTCATCTTTTATTAAGGTGAGATATAATTGTGAGTTATAATTTTGGTGTTCTCAGTGGGATTTTGAAATGGAATTTGTATGATTAATAAGTCGAATATGTTGAAACTATATATGAAATCAATTTGAAAAAAGGAAATGAAAAAGAAAAAAGAAAATAGTGAAAGTATCATATTGTAAATGATGATGTCCGATAATGGTTATGGTGATATAACAAAAATAATTGAGGAATTTTATCATATTTGACGAAACGTATCTTTTGATGGTCAGATTGACTACGCCAGGTGCAAAGTAGTTATCTTTTGGATATTTTTATTAATATTTTCAATAAAAGTTCCATACCTCGAAAGTGTATTTGCAATTTATAAAACAAGAGGAACTAATTTATGATTACACTATATTTCAAAGTGTGTAGACGTAATTTACACTTTGTTATATACAATAAAGTTATATATGTTGATTAAAGAATTATCGAATGAACTCGTCTACCAACCATCAATGGAATAAACCGCACAACTATTTCGTCTTAAATCACAAATGTGCCTTACTCGCATTTGTGGATTACTACCGGAGCAATTTATGCATTTTACACAGTTCAAATCCGTGATGTACCATTCGTGATGGTTCAAGGAGAAATGTAGAAATAAATTGAATAAGAAATTAAAACTGTGGGAAATTTTGTAGGAGAAAATAATTCTAGGAAAAGGGGTTCAACATAGTACTCTTAGTTCAACTAAGAGTATGATTCCACGCAAATGTAGAATATGAGTCTATACAGATTCTGATGACAAATGGATTACAAGCCCTAAAACCAATCTAATTTCTCACAAAGTGTAGCGAAAATAGTGAATCACACGGCGTGAAAAGGTCCTACATTACATTTAATTGTATGGAGGGTATTCTAGTTTTGTTTCATAAATATTAATGTCTTTTCTTAGGCTCTAATATACTTTAGTCTTTAATTTATTAGAAGTATGATTTTATTTTCTTTTATATTATTTTAAATATATGTTACAATCAATCAATTGAATCAATTGTATAATATAGTCAATTAACGGCATCAATACTCCAAAATCAAGAAAAAAAACTATCACGATAGCTCATTATCAAATAACAAAGAAACATAACTTACTATCCATTAGAAAGAAACTAATAACAAACTAAAATAATACCCACATTCATAAAAAATCAAACCCGCTATGTTCTTTGACAAAGCATCATGTTAGAGACCTTAAGAGGGTATGTGCAAACACCTCTGGAGAAAATTGGAACAAAGTTGAGTAGTAAAAGTAACTTATAGAAAGTGGTTGAAACAATGGTGTGTAGTGTTTGGGGAAAAAATATGAGAAACAATAACTGAATTATCATAAATTAACTAGAACTTAAAAAGAGCAACATGAAATGTGTTTCTAATCTTTAATTAATTTTTTTGAGACAAAAGTAGCAAAAAAAAAAATACTATCAACTACTTTTTTTAAGCAGAAGCAATTTTTTTTTTTTTTAAGTATTTGCAAACACACCTAATTCTCACTTCCTCATCGTAGTTCTCTAACTTAAAGCATGGGATTTATAGCTATTATATGTATGTGTCATTTATATTAGTTAAACCAGAAAATTCTTCAATGGATCAACTTCATGTCCAACACATGCACTCAATAATTCAAATTTGATAATATTTTATAAATTTTTTTATATAAAATACATATGAAATATGATTAAATTTAACAAACACACCTAATTCTCACTTCCTCATCGTAGTTCTCTAACTTAAAGCATGGGATTTATAGCTATTATATGTATGTGTCATTTATATTAGTTAAACCAGAAAATTCTTCAATGGATCAACTTCATGTCCAACACATGCACTCAATAATTCAAATTTGATAATATTTTATAAATTTTTTTATATAAAATACATATGAAATATGATTAAATTTGAATTATTAAATATATAATCAAATAGTAAATCCATACACCCTGTTACTTAAAGAAATTTTCAATACATATTATATGTTTTTCCAAAACAAATTTATAACACATAAAGATATCTAGAAAACTGTCAGAACGATCAAGTTTCACTGCAGACATAAGATAGATACGCGAGCGGTAACGAAAGTTGGTAAGAGGCATGTGGCCTAACTTGAGTGAAACATTAATACTGAAATTCTTGGGAGGGTTTGAGTGTGCAACACTCCCAATTTACTTTATTTTATTTGTAAGTAAAATTATTGTAGCCTCTAGGATTGAATCCCACCCTTTGATCCCACGCAATATCGAATGCATTGTAGATTAGTCAACTGTGTTACCAGTATTGTTGACTGGCCCACGCATTTTGTTTTATTTTCTTTTTAGTTTTTTCACCTATATATTTCTATTGAATATAGATAAATATGTAACAATCCTTTTCTTTAATAACTTAAGTTTTTATATGAGGTAGTCATTCAAAATGGTATAAGAGTTAGATTAGATAAGAAGTCATGTATTTAAATCTCACCTCTATCCACCTAGCCATAAAAAGAATGTCACGTGTGCTAAATACAAAAAGAGTTCGCCTGCATGTGTAGGAGCGTGCTTGAGATAAATAAATATTTGATTATACTCCTTTTTAAAAGCTTAAACTTTTAGATAAAGTGGTAATTCAACCATATTCATTTTGATTCTCTAAATAATATACTTGTGTAGTTGTTAGATGAAGTGATCATTCAACAATTTTCATTGTAATTCTCTAATACTATACTTGGGTTGTATTCACACATGTAGTGTCAAAATTAGGGATATAAATGAATCGAATTTGAGTTAAATTTTTAAAAATTTCTAGCTCGAGCTTGAACATCATGAATTTCATATTTTAATTTCACTCAAGCTCTAGCTCAAGCTCAGCCGATTTACCCAAAAACAAGTAATAATATGATAATAACTAGCTAGTCAAATTTTATTTATCTTTTAAATTATTTTAAGTAACATAAATATTTTTCAATTAATATTATTAATTTTAATTAAAAATTTAATTGAATTTTTGGAAGAACAAAAAATAAAAATTAAGAAGCTCGCGAGCAAACTCATGAACTTTTGAACTACTATACTCAAGCTCGAGCTCGATAAAATGAAATTCAAATCAAGCTTTTAATAAAGTCGACTAATAGAACTTATAAGTTGGTTCGATTCATCTTACATCCTTAGCCTAAATGATGCGTGTATACAACTCTCGATCAATAGATCACTCTCTGATCCATATAACGTTTATTAAGTCAATCTTAATTTGTACATTATTGGTTTGGTCTCGCTTGCGACAAGAGCAAACCACTAAAGGCATTGGAAGGGTTTCCACTAAAAATCCTCTAACATTCAAACCAAGTGGCAAGTAGGAGCTATAAATAAGAAACTATAAGTGGTGTGGGTGTTATTAGCAAACGGGTGCATGTATTATGACGCGCATAGTATTAGTAAAATACTTTGAATACCCCTCCTATTTCTAACCATTCATATATATATATATATATATATAATATCAATTCAATTTAATACTGGAATCGTAGAACTAACAAAAAAGTAACTAGTAGCTTTTCCCGAAAGCTTCTCGGAGTCTACTTTACAAAAATGGACGACTGACCAGGGGGCTTGATGCACAAGGCCCCTGCATGGAAAGCCTTATCCGAGGGAACAGAGGATGCCAATTGGGTTGGGCTCGTTATTCTTTTTTTATTGTAAAAGAAGTCATTTCTGTTGGGTTTTTTTCCCTCTAATTTGTTGGTCTCATATATTAATTTATTGTAAATAATCTATTATCTCATTAAAAGGAGCTTAATTATGTGATCCATTTAAGAAATAAATTTAATGGGCTTACATAAATATTATATTAAGTATGAACCTTTCATTTGTAGAAGCTCCGTCACACTTTAATTATGTTTGATGGATCCATAATTAAAGTGTGAGATATTAGGTATATTAGGGTATGGTCCCTAAGCCAGAAAATTACGACGTCTTTCTTTTCTGCCCCATCTAAGAGAGAGAATATAGAAAACTTACGCCACTTTTCTTGGCTTAGAAGAGCACTAACCGTAGCTCCACTTCTCTTCCGCATTTTTAATGGATTGAGGTTAGTAATTAAGGTTAAAGGCATTATTTGGTTGTTTACTAAAGATCCTGTGGTTAATCAATTCATAGGAATCGTATTTTTATTTCATATGATAGATTATTATGTTTAAATCCACATTTTATTAAAGTTTTCAATAAAATGCCTATTAAATTTATTTCTTAAATGGATCACATAATTGGGCTCTTTTTAATGAGATAGCAGATCATGTACAATAAATTAATATGTGAGACCAACAAATTAGAGAAAAAAACCCAACAATTTCTTGACCATTTTTGTTCCAATTTGACCTAACTGGCGTGATCATAGGAATTCTCGCACCCATGTACATGAGTAGCAAACTGAACCATTTGAGCTACAACTTAATGTGGGTGGAAAGAGGGCTGGGTGTATAGGCTTCTCATTCATCAAATTTGACGAATCAAGTCTAGGGTTCTTTCTGTGTATAGTTGTTGCTTTGCATCTATTACCTAATACTTTGCATGATGTCTTCCTATTGGGCCTCACCAATTTTTCTGGAGAAAAGAAAAAAAATGCTTTATCATTAAGCCATAATTTGTCATTTTTGTTAGCATCGTAAAATCATGATTGGCGGAGCTTGTGGACACCATCTCAACTACCAGGGTGTTTAGACGCGCTTATAAGCTCCTAAAACAGAATATGCAATTTATAGAAAGCTTAAGAACTTATAGTTAATCAAAATATTCCTAAATGTTTGATAAAACTTCTATAAAATGAACTTACAAACATCTAAAATAAGATGTTAGGATCTTATATTTTAGGGATAATTACACAGACCCCCTGAGGTTTGTTTCAATTACTCAAAACCCCCTACGTTTTCACAAATTACAAATAGCACTTTATTGACTAAAGGCCATCATTAAATCTAACGAAATGGGTAAAATTAGTCATTTATCCCTCATTAAAAAATACTTAAAAAAAGTTAGAAAATGAAAAAAAATAAAAACCTAATTTTACCCTTGTGTGTTTGGTGAGCTTAAGGGCATCTTTTCTTCTCCCCTTTCATTTCAATCTTTCACACTTGAGGAAAAAAGCTATCTTCTTGAAGAGAAAACCTCCTTTAACTGATAATCCACGCTTGGGTTCCATTTTTTTTTTCAATTTTTTCATTGAAATTTCTCAAAAAGAAGAGAGTGGGAAATTTTTTTCACACCTAGAGTGAAGGAACTTTGGTTGTTGTGTTCAAAACAATGGTTGGTTTGTTTTTTGCTCTACACCAACTCTTTTCTTCACTCTTGGACATGATAACAAGTATTTTTTGTCTTCTTATTTGATTTTCGGAAGAAATATTTGACTTTTTTTGCAATCTTTAAGTTAATTTAGTGGGTCTATTTTTGATTTGTCATGTGGGTTTTGTTCAAAACGCAATTAGTTTGTTTTTTGACTGTATTTTGTTGCTATGACAAACTATTTTGACATTTGCAAGTGTATTTTTACTACGGGCATGTTTAGTTTGTTAGGATTTTTTGTAGATTATGTTAAAAGAGAGGAGTTTCATGATTGAATTTGTGAGATCTATTGTTATGGGGTTTTTTTGTTATTTATGAAATACCAGAAGGTTCAATTTGTTGTACGATGGAAACTACATATATGGGTGTGTCTGTAATATATATTTGTGAAATATTTAGGTGTTGTATGTTTTTAAAATTTTGGGTGTTGTTGTTGTAATATTTTGTTGGCTTTTGTTTTAGGTATTGAAAATTCTCATGAATTGATTGTACATTACAATGAAAGAACAATCACAATTTCAAATGTCAGTCCTAAAAACAGGAAATGAGAGCTTGGTGAAGCCCCCAACTCAATTGAGAGCAAGAGGGGAGCTACACAGTTAAGTGTAGTATCTATGAAGGCTTTTCACACAATAAGAGGACTTGTTCCAACATTGTCACAGCACTTGCAGACCGAGGGGTATTCTGTTCCTATCTTGTTTAATTTGGTTTCTGAAATTTAAAGGTGTTTTTTGTAATATTGTTAGATCGTTAAGGTTTTTTTGTAACATTGTTAGATTGTTCAGGTGTTTTTTGTAATACTATTAGATTATTAAGGTGTTTAATTTTAGGGTGTTTTTTGCAATCTACAGAAAAAGACCCAGATGAAAGATATAGATCCAACTACCACGCTAGCTGATATTTTGAACAAATTGAAGAGAGACAAGAAGAACCAAGCATCCACTAGCAGTGGTCATGGAAGTAGATCAGGGAGCCAACCTTGATTCTGTTGAAAGATGTTGTATATTTTGTTGTAATGTTTTTGCAAGTACTAGATTTGTAAGGGATAATTATAAACTTGTTGTTGTGTGTAGTTTATATATGCCTAAAATCAGGGGCATATTTAATTAGGCATTTAGGCTTGTTGTTATATATATTGACATGGTGGTGGTGCGGGTGCCTAATCCTTGTTTTGTTTTTGGGGATGAAAATTTCATATGAATGTTTTATTGTCGGACTTTGTTAATTTGTATGAAGATTTGATAATTTGACTGTCTAATCGATATGTTCTCTATTAGATTCTCTGTTAAATGATTGCAATTGTTAGAAAATGTAAAAATTTACTCTCACAAATTTAATTAATGACTCTAATTCAACTGATATCAAACTACACCGTACCATGTTGGGAATGTTACAATTACCCCCTTAACAGATTATGAATATTACAAATAACCCATTAGTACTTATTATGATGTGTACATGCCTTTTTATAATGTAAACAAGAATAAAAATATTTTTTTTCAAAATTTTACTCGTATTTTACATGAAATAAAAATATAATAAGACTTTTCATTGTCACCTGTTAGTTTCACATAAACTTACACATAACCCCAAAGGGTAATTCAGTCAATTTATAAGTGTTGAAAAATAGTCAAAGGGCAAACTTGAATTTTCATTGAATATGTTTGCTGATGTCATCATTTTCTGTTAGTTTGACTAACGGTATGTAAAGACTATAAAACGGCAATAAACCTGAGGGGTTTGGGATAATTCCTGAAAAGATGGGGGGTTTTGAGCAAGCGAAACAAACCTCAGGGGGTCTGTGTAATTATCCCTATATTCCACTTTAAAGTAATAAGTGAGGAACCTAACTTACATTAATATCTTAACAAATTTTCTTAATTTTGACCATATTAATTATAAAATAGTCACGAGTGATATTTGATGAATCATAGCACCTTACTATGTCCTAACACTTTAAAATCTTATTTTTAAAAAGATAAATTACGTTAAACATACCAATCTTGAAGGTGTTCTACACTTTAATACTCAATTTTTGTAAAATGTGCATTTTGGTACTCAACTTTTATTATTTATGCGTTGATGGTCTTTTTTACATTATTCGCACCACAAAAATCTTAGTTTCAATAACAAAAACTTTTATTGTGAAAAGTACAATTTTTCGTTGTAAAATTATAAACAATGAAATATTTTTGTTGTTAGTTTTAAATCCTCGTTGCTAAAAATTCATTGCAGCGAAAAGTGGAATTCATTGCATACAAGCTGTATATAGGCAAAATTATTGATTTCACTGCCAACTTCCGTATAATTGGTAACAAATAATATTGTCTTAAAACTATATGTTTTTTGTTGGTGAAGATAATGTTTTGTTGTTAAACATCGCATTATGGAGTTAGCATTTTATTGAATTTGCAACGATACATTTCATCACGAAAGTCATGATCTTTAACAATAAAATATTTTGTGCCTCAAAATATTTTTTTGACAATGAAAATATTTGTTCACAAATACTTCTTTTTTAAATGAAACTATTTGTGCCTAAAAATAATTTTCTGCTACAAATATTTTTCAATCCTAAAAGCATATTTCAAAAACTAGCTATGATTCGAGCCATCAGTTAAAGCCCTTACTTGTTGTGCAATTCGAACCCTCAATCGAGCCATTTACGCTTGTCACAAATCGAACATGAGTTTGAATCGTAGCAATGGAACAAATACGCATGGAGCAATATGTGCTAGCCTTGAATCAAACCCTAGTGTCACACGAGACATGGAGGTTTGCTAGCTTGCCACTAGACCATGTTGATAATTTATTTATGTATTACTATGTTTTTATACTTATTAAATTTAGGTAAGACTATCAATTAATTATTTTAATTTTATTAATTTATTAGTAATCCTTACTTTGTACAATTTAACAATTCAATTTTACAAATAATTAAGCTTAGGTTCAATTATCAATTAATTAAAACTACAACATTGTTAACTGAAGTTAAAAATACAAAAATTACTCCCTCTATTAAAAGAAAATGAGAAATCAATAGATATTTTTTACATTGTTAAACTAATTTAAAAGTTTATTAATTCAAAATTAATTTCATTGGATTTTTAAATATACAAAAAATTTTAAGGTTTTAAGTATTCTCCTAAATATTTTCAACAATTTGCAACAAAATTTTTGGGGTCTAAAAATATTAAATTATTAACAACAAAAAATTTTGAGGTAAAAGTGCTTAATTATCTATAATGAAATTTTTCATACTAAAAGCACTCACCATTTTGTAATGAAATATTTAATGCACAAATGTATTAAACATTTTAGCACGAAATACTTTGTCCACAAAAGCACACAATTATTTTTCAACAAAAAATTTAGTTCCTAATTTATCAATATATTTACAACGTTATATTTCGTTGCCCAATAAGGTACAATTGCCACAAAGTCTTTGGTTGTAAAAATTTTAATATATTGGAAAAGCAATATTTCGTCGTCAGTTACTTGAAATTATTGTCAACAAGTTTCTTTGCATGAATATATGTGTAGCATACGATTATATTTTGTTGTTAAAAATGATAGTTGAAATAAATCATATTAGCTACGTTTTCATATTGTTCCTAAAACAATTATTCTTCTGCAACAAAATATTTTGTAGAAATTTATAAATATCGTTGCCAAATAAATTACAAAAATGATAGTTGAGATATATCACATTTTTTACAACAATATTTTTTTTTGTTCAAAAAGAATCATTAATAAACAATGAATATTATTTTTTGTTGCCAAAACTTAACTAATTGCAATGAAAATAATATGGAACCAAGAGAAATCGTTGTAACTTTTATAATTTTTTGCAATCTCCGATGCAATGAAAATTTTTTTTGGAATATTCCTGAAAATTCTACAAAGATTCCACTGACATAGTGAAAAAAAGACCATTAACGCAAAATGATAAAGTTTGGTAGCAAAGTGCACATTGTTTAAAGTCGGATATCAGAATGCAAACATCGCAAATATTGGAATGCTTAAAGTAATTTACTCTTTTTAAACTAAGACATAGTATTTTTTAACCTTTACAAAACCTATTACAAGGTGTGAGATCTAATGAATTTAAATAAATCTAACTAAACACCCTTAATTCTTGTGTGTGTGTGTGTGTGTGTGTGTATTATCTCATTATCATACACTATCAAGTAGCAAGATTTAGAAAATTCCTCAATTTGTGACAGGTTATCCCTCTTATAAGAAAGAAGTGACTCAAGTGACATAGCTTGATCCAGCTTGGAAATTAGGATTAAATTGCCCTCGGGAAAAAAAGGCCATTGCAACTCCTTTAACTTTTAAAGGTCGATGGGTTCTTGCCTCATTGGTAAGTTGGAGGTCTCAACAATTTTAAGGTTGTGGATTAGATCCTCCTTGAATACAGGTATTTTCCTAGTTTGATACTAATTTCTTCTTACTGTATAGTAGTTATATATCGTAGTTATTTGATGATAAATGATTATAATAGTTTGCTCTTCATGTGAAATATTGATGTTATAATTGCAATAAATCATTAATGTAATTGGTTGATTGTAAAATAGATCAATTTCAAAAAAAAAAAAAAATGGGACAAGCAAAAAGCACCTCCATGGCATGGTGAATTCCGCGTAAGGGTGGCAATTCGGGTGGGTTCGGGTTGTGTTGAGGTAGGGGTATGACACAAAATTTCATAATCCATAAATTGTACTATATATATATTTATTTTGTATGCACTATAAGAAAGCACCCCTTCACGAAGTCTACAGAAAATTTTGTGACAAAGAGATTTGTTTTGTCACAGTTTTAGAGTATCATCACATCATGTGATGATTAATGACTGAATTTAATGTAAATAGAACTAAATAAACAATGATTAACAAGACATTTACTAACAAATTTATTATAAATGAAATCTAGCGTAGAAAACTAAATTTGTATTTGGTTCGTCACTAAAAGGTATATATTCTTGTAGTGATGGTTGGCTACGTACAAAATACATTTTTGGAATTTACATTAGAAATTAATGAGTTCATTTACTACTTTAGTTTATTTAAATTTTATTTATAATATACTGTAAAAATGTTTGATAAAAAAATTTCATTCAATATTAAAATAAATCAATATAAAACTTCAATGAATGCAAATAAATAATTAAATGAATAAGATATGCTCTTTTGGAGGGAAGAAGACTATGATAACTAACACAATTATAGTTTTCTTTCAAATTGACTTTTCACTTATTTAAAAGATTTAATGATCTCTTATCTTTAAATATCTAAAAGTTTTTGTATGTTTAATAATTAAAAAAAATTCCCTATTCTCTTTTTCATAATTTTTCCTATGTTATATTATTAATGATTAATTATAACCCATCAAAATATTATGATTTATAATTTATACATAATATATTTTTCTCTAAACGAAAGGGAATGGAGAAAAAAAGATTTTAAAAAAATGATTTAGGTCGGATTGGGTTGGGTTGTCGATTAACCCATAAAAGGATTCGGGTTATCTGGGTAACCCACGAATCAACCTAACCCAACCCAACCCATATTTTTCAGGTCGTTGTCGAGTTTGACCCATTTTCAGTCCAATTCATGAACTGTTAACACTAACCCGCTATTTTCGTGTTAGATTTGTGTTGGGTTGTCGTGTTAGGTCAGAAATTGCCACCCCTAATTTTGCGCATGTCTTTTGCGAGTTTTCTTATGTTTTTTGACATATAAAATGACAATGCTACCCCTATTTATATGAAAACAAAGGCTCATATTTAAGCTAACTTAGATCTGGCCTAACGGGTTAGGCCTGTTTTAGGGTATAATTTTGGAGCGGGTGGGTCTAAATCTAGACCAAAATGAGTCTAGGACAAGTCTCAAGTCCGCTCGGGTCTAGGCTGATTTGACCAAACTCAACTCAGACCCGATCCATTATCATCCCTAACATCAATGGAAACCAGGAAATCATGATATTGAAAAAGAAGAAAGAAAATAGATAAGAAGGAAAAATACATAAAAAGAAAAATGCTGACGTATTAGTGTTGCCTTGTGGTCATTTGCGACCAACCTTCTTTGATGAAGCTCAGATTTTGCAGGCTATTCCAAGAAATCGTAATTCAATTTGATCTAGGATTCGAGAAGTAGATTTTGAGATGTCCAGTTTGAATTTTCAACCACTATCTGGTGCCGTATTTCTAACTTAAGTCTGTGCAATTTTCTTGTGATTTCTATTCTTTTTTTGAATAAAAGATTTGCAAATACCGAGTACCTTGATCCTTTACTTCTCTAAGGTTATTATGTACGCCTAATCTTTGTACATAGGCAAGAAAATTGTATCCCTATTATGCTTTAATTATTAGAAAAGAATTATTCCTATTATATATATTTAATACAGTGAAAGTTTGCTCGGAAATTTGTCCCATACTGTTTTCCTATATTAAAAGTTTCCCACGTAAATCTTGTGTATCTTTTTTCCTATTGCATGAACCGTCGTTTCTCCACTCGCTTAGCTTGATTGGTTGGACCATGGAAGACTTTAATCCAGGTTTAAGAACTTGTCTAGTGTGTCTTACGTACGTATGTGCACTCAAGCACTATTTCATCAGCCCCCACACACCCACACCCCCAACACTTTGTAAGAGGGGGTCCATGACTCCATTCCAAGAAAACTTCGGGTACCTTGTGATAATGGTCCAAAATGCTTATAGTCTTCTTCAATATCATTGCAATAAATGTACCCTTGTACATATATTTTTGAGATACCTTAGGACCAAAGCGTGTTGAAAGATCTTTATCAATGTGTCAAAAGCGACAGCAGGCTCAATTTGGATTCGAATTTAAAATAATAGCTAAGATAGTTGGGTTATTTGGAAAATTCTTACATGGACTGAGTGTTTGGGTCCCACCCATATACTGATCAAAATTCAACCACACGTTATATATATACATATATATATATATATATAACACATAGTTGAATAGGGAAATTCTTACCCGCACCGGGTTCGGCCACACCCTGACTAATCAGGTGATGAGTGTTTTACAAAGAATTTTCACTTGCTATATGATTAGTTGGGTGCGGCCAAGCCGGGTTTGGGTAAGAATTTTCCTAGTTGAATATGGACCGTTGGGTGCATACACCACCCAGTCTGTGGATGAATTTCCCGAATTAATTTCATTGATCAAGTTGATAAGGCTTGGGTCACTTGGGGAACCTGAGGCCCTAAGATAATAAGGTTTTAAATTCCATTACTTACAGAAATGTGTGCGTCTTTAGTTTGCTTAAGAGTAGTTTTTTATTTTATTTTGATAGTAGTCCCTTTATTTTGTTATAATGTAATAGTTGAGATTGTACCTTAGTATTAGTTATTTTAACTCTCTCAGATTGAATAAATAACCAAAGTTACTGAAGTTCATAACGGCTTGGGCAATCTTTACATCATAAGTTAGTTTTTTTTTTTTAATTATTATTAGGGATAATTATACTAGAGTACCCTAAGGTTTATCTAAATTACAAATAAAATCCTCTATTTTGGAAAATTACCTAAATAACCCTGAGGTTTGCCAACATTATACATATTTAACCCTTCGTCTATTGCCGTCAGGTTTTTTAACAAAAATTGTTAAATTTTAACACATTTTACCTATTTTACTCTTTTGTCAAATTTGACCAAATTTTATAAATTGTACAGGGTTGATTTTGTAATATTTTGAAATATATGAGGTTTGTTTTGTAATATTTTTGATTAACATAACGAATAAAATAGCTAATAATCAAGCAAAAAAAATTTAAAAATACAAATATTAAAATCGACATTGAAAAATTGGAATTTTTTAAAAAACTAAACACATGTTAATTAATTTTTGTAATACACCACATATATGATATCTTAAACATCATTCTCGATGAAAAATACTAAACTACCAAAAAACATCTTTTTCAATAAAAAGACATCATTCATCACAAAAGATCCGAGGGAATTTCGTCTTTATCAAATCCATGTTAGTATTGTAATTTAGTAGAGTTATCTAGGTAATTTTTGAAATTTAGGGGATAAATTTGTAATTTTGCCACACCTTAAGATAGTTTAATGTAATTTACGCTTTTGCAATAGTAAAATATTTGAGGGCATTTTTATCTTTCTCACATCTCCGTTAGCATTACAGTTTAGTATGCAAACACCAAGGTTATTTAGGGTATTTTTCAAAATATAGGATTTTATTTGTAATTTAGATAAGTCTCATGGTACTCCAATGTAATTATCCCTTATTATTATGAAAATCATAACAAAAGGTAACGTAATTATAGAATTTATTGAAGGACTTGGTAATGGGCCATTTCAAAGGGTGTCCGAGTACGGTTAATTCTATATGGAAGTACTAATCTGTCAAAATCCATAGTCCTAATAAGTTAGAACTAAATATTTTACAATTATAAGATTCAGAGTTTTTCTGACAAAAATAAATAAATAAATAAATAAGATTCAGAGTTCCAATTACATATTATACAGCCAGCAATTTATTTGTTGCTTAAGCATTAAACTGATTTGCATTTAATTTATGAGAACATGATAATATACCTTTGTTCGTTACTTCATCCCATTGTCAGCATGTTATTGGTTTAAAAAAGAATCAGAAATGAGACAAGGGATACTAAAATTTTCAAAAATTATTCTGAAAAGAACACATGTAAACAAAAGAAGTAATTCAAAAAATAAATAAGTAAATAAATAAATAATTGTTTGTAGAGTAAGAATTCAACTCGTAACTGGTAAAACTATTTTGCTTTTTCTATGGGTAAAAAATAAAACAAAAAGAATATTTGTGAACTTAGAACCCGATACTGCACAGTTTTCTTGTGTGTGATATATAGGTTTAATTGAAAAAAAAAATCTCAAGGTTTGTCCAATTTTCACATAATCCCATGTGGTATGAAAAATTGTTGGCTCCTTTATACAAATCCTACCTGCATTTAGAGGGCTGTATGTAATACAGAATCTAACATTGAGGGGGTATTTGTAATTTTTCACACTGTAAAAACGGGCATAAGCTTAGGTAGTTTTCGCAATTAACCCTTTTATATATATGTATGTATCCATTCATGAGTGAGAGGCACCATTGTCGCTCTGTGAACTATTGGTCTTGACGTCGCTAACTTGTCCTAATGTGTCCCAATTGGGAACATTGGCAGTAGCTTCATTGATCAACTTTGTGAGAGTCACCTGCAAATAATACCAATTGAGTAGCAATATTAAATCAACAATACAGATAACTATTAATAAAAATTACCAGAATGAGAAAACAGTTGAATGTAAAGGACCACAAGATAACAAAAGCTGTTACGAATTTGTAGCCTAGTTTATAATAAGAACAACTGTTTCATTCTTGTTAGTGATTGTTCAAACTACAAACATTTTGCTAAAACAATTGGGGGAAAATAGAGATGTTATTTGCACAGACATACCACACTTTCAGGAACACCTGGAGGGGGCAAGGACAGATTTTTAGGCAGAGGGCCATTGAGGTAGTCTCTCTTGTCGAACCGCCACTCGCCTATTCTCCCGTAAGTTAATTCGCCCTGATAATCGAAAAAAACTACGCGTGAGTTTGTGTAAAATATATTTGTGTCTTTCGAATGTTATTTTGATGTGAGTTTGCAATTCTCCAGTTTTTATAGTACTATATTGATTGTATATAATAATGTGAGAATTCGATGTAAGACTGCTAATAAAACAAAAATTAATATAAAAAGACATGTACAATAGAAAAATGTTCCCAAGAAATAAAATCAAATATAATTTTGTTTTTTCCCGTATTTCCCTATATACAGGGACATAACCAAAAAATTCTTATTTGAGGGGAGGCCAAATTTCTATAAAATATTAAAGTGATTTTTATAATTTGGGAGGTGGGGAGCGAAATTCAAAATTTTCATATAAATGCCTGTAAATTTTAGCTCGAATGAACTTGAGGGGGGCAATCGCCCCTTCCAGCCCCCCTAGCTCCGCCCCTGCCTATCTATTTTTCGGAAAAAGATAGAATAATAAGAAAATCAGTTCTGTGTCCCGAGTAATTAACATCAGTTTGTTTGATGAAAAACAAACTTAATTTACCTTCAAGGTGTAGTCACAACCATAAGTATAATGAAGAATGTACTTATCTCTAGTTTCAAAGTCCCATGGTGGCTGAAAATTTAGCAGCTCAAGTTAGAAATCAGCTTCAGCATCCAAATTTCATACGAGAAAAATAATAATAATAATAATAATAATTAATTAATTAATAAATCGAAAAACATTACACCTGCAACATAAAATCGTTGCGGAGAATATGCTGCACACCATGAAGAGCAGAGGCCACAGCATATGCATACCTTCGGCAATGAACAACAACAAGCTTAGCGAAAAAAGAAAAATAAACAAATAAATGCTAAACCTTTAAGCTACATTGTTAGATTTGCTTACATTTCTAGCACCCATCCGAACGTTTTATCCGTCTCCGGGTCCTTTTTCATTTTCAAAGAGACATTCACCCAAGTAGGGGCAATTTTTTCCAGTAGGTCCTGAGCGTCAATTCAAATATATATTCAATCGGAATCTTTTATTTCAAATTGTGTTGCATCTCATCATACATCATATTACACGTATACGTCATATAATAATATTATTTTTTTGAAAGACTTGACTGTACATTGCTGACACTTGGCGTGAATCTATTCATGTTATTGTTTGAAAAAGTCTAGCGAAAAATCGATTAACTCTCACCTTCTTGATTATAACCGGAGAATTGCCAATTGGATCCACGTTCTCTACCGGCCCCATCTCCTCAGGGAAAAACTTCCTTATAAGTCTCTCGTTTTTCTTCGGTTTGATGTAGAAAAACGGGAACGCAGCCGGATATTCTTCGTAGCCCAAGTTAGGCAGTGGCTTTAGGAATATGTGATCCGGTTCTGCCATCAATATGTATCTGCACCAGAGGACAAGAAGATCAGTTTTTTTTGTAGAAAACATATAAATGCCACTCATATATCGTAGAAGCAAGCTTACTCTTCTTCGATGGTCGCCTTCAGGAGCCACTGCACAAAAGCCCATGGTCTATTCAAGACAACGTAACCCTGTTTAATTTCAGGACATAAACCAACAGATAATTTAGAATGGCTTAACTTAACATTACCAGGTTCACATATCTGAAGCAAAACTTCAAATGTAATCACAAATAAAATGCTTTAGACTAACAGATGGAAAATATACAGAAGGAAAACATATACTTTCCATAACATGTGACACCCAACATGTTAAGCAGCCATTTACACTGCCTTTGGACCTTAGATTTCAGTAAGGAGAAGAAAAAAAAAATGGAAAATATATGTTTTTGCCTCATTTCAAGTGAAGGTACTCTGCGACTTTTCTTTTTTTGGTTAATTACATCTACACGCCCTTGCAGTATGTGATATTACAATTTGTTACGTACCCTCTTCATTTCAGTGTGACTAGTAGAGCCGTTGACGAATTTAATAATTACTAAATGCCTCATCTGTTAGGGTTCGATTATACAAGGGCTTACCGTCTAGCGACTAGCCATTCTAGTGACAGTTTCTAGATTTGGTGGCCTACAAATGTTGAATTGGAAATTCAAACAAAGAAGGAAAAAAACTATTACATAATCGAGCAATAAGTGAACGAGTGAATTATAGAGAACATCAAAATAGTGCTAGGAAAGCCAATTTCTCACCCGATCTGCACCTTGCGGGAGAGGATCGACAATGAATGTAGGAATCTCATCCATTAGATTGTCGGGATATCCCGAATGAAGAATTCTAGTGAACTTCCCCATCTCCGAACCGGGCAAGTTCTTCTTCTTCTTATACCAATAGTACATAATACGGGATTGCCATTTGCTATAAGGTGTAGCCTCGCAAGTCATTGCAACATGAAAAGGTAACCTTTCGCTCTTCGTCTTTTTGGCAATTTTTGGCATCTCGATCACCGGATCAAAAGGAATCGGTTTTTTAGGACTACCCTTTTGGTAATAAAGTTCGATCACCCAATTGAAGTTAAGCAAAAAACCAATGGACCAGAGCAACACCATCATCAGTGGTATCACTAGCCATTGTATGTTTTTCTTATATGCCATCATAAGACAATGAAACTATGAGCAGAACTGAGAATCAACTGATGAGTTCTTTATAGTGTATATGATATCTTTTATCGAACACCAGAAGAATACATCATGAGTTTCAAGCTCTGTGGAGGTATCCGCAAAAGGATGATTATTGAATAAGATTGGGATTTAAATTGCTTAAGATTTTCAAAGTTCAAGAAAAAGAAAAAAAAGATTATGAAGGGTTTGTTATAGGCATTAAATTGACAAAATCTAATTAAATGACCATCAAATATAGAAAGTATGATCGAAATATAATCAATTTGTTCTTATCTCTTACGGTCAAATAACGTAAAGCCAAATGATAGGATAGGAAATATTAAATGGCAGCAAGAATAGAATTGGGCATGCAAATTTTTTTATTTTCCCATCAAGGATTCTTGAAACTCAATCATACAATACAAGAATTCGAAAATATTATCCACTCATCATAAATTGACCAATAAAACACTCTAATACATAATCATATTACAGTAATCCACAAATGTAAAAAACCCCTGTTTCTATAATCCAAATGACCACTCCAAAAACACAGTGCATATACATACATGACTTCAAATGAGTTCACTATGGATAAAGCCGAATAGTAATTCAAAAGGAAAATAAAAATAATTATAATAATAATTGCACTCCAAGAAAAAGCACTAAAAGTTGTCGGTTGTCACGTAATACCTGCGTATATCATCTCAATTCAACTCTTGCACGCCAAAACCATTCAATTTGAGCCCATGAGTGAGTGAGTCAGTGAGAGAGACAGAGAGAGAGAGAGAGAAGACACTACAAAATACGAAAGAAAAACATTCCATGAATCAAATTTTCAACAAAGAGAACTAAATTTTGGTCCAATCAAGAAACTGAGACTCATTCCAAGTGTATAGAATACAATAAAGAACAACATAAGAACTTAATAATCAGAATTGAACTTTCGATCAAGAATGGTTGGCAGAAAGATAGAAGGATAGTTGTGAGGGGAAAAAAAATAATAATAATAATAAGAGAAGTGAGAAATGACGCAGAAAATGAAGCAGATTATCTTGGGATTAAATACCTAGTACCTAGTACCATGTGTAACACGATGTGTGTCAATTTTCTTGCTTTTGATTGGGACTTTAAAAGGTATGTTAGTTCTTTTCGTTTTTGAATAAGAGAATTTTTTTAAGTAAATTGTTTATATTAGTCTCGAATCACAAATATCAGTTATTGGTAATTATAACAGCATTAATCAATTTATAAAAATGGTAGCTTAAAATCGGTAACATTTATGATAAAAGCTCATAACCATGCGTCCTCTAATTTACTAGTTGAAAATGAATTTTAAAACTATCAAATATTTAAGCATTAGATTTTGATGGTTTCCCCCCGCCTTGACCACGTTCCGCACCGACCTTCATCACCAGACGTTGGATCGCAAGAAACACTCTGTCGAGTCTTAGGTATTAGGTCCTTTTGTATTTTGTTATTGCATTGTAATAAGCGTGTGGCCACCATGCTGCCGTTTTTCCGTTTGTATTGCGTTGTTCAACCTTTTTAGTATCTAATGTTGTCAATAAAATTTATTTATTTCTTAAGCTATTATAAAGAGGGGGTATGTAATTGAAACAAGCATAATCGAGTGATAGATTTTTCCCTCTCAATCCAACCCCGTTGTAATCATTCTTGTTGCTATAGTGTAATCATGTTTATACTATCAATGGAATCGACTTTCAGTTTAATCTTGTGTTTGTTGTCCCTCTAAAGCGTGCCACTGACATGGACATGATTGTAACACGCAGCTAGTTCTCATGCAATTCTTGTACTTGTTAGGTATACGTAATTGCAGCTGGCGATTACTAGCCCCACGGTTCACTGTTTCCCACTATCAAAGAGGCACCCTGTGAAATGTGGTATTAGAGCCTCAACTCTTGATTCATCAGGTAGAGGGCAAAACGATGGTTGATCCAAAACCTTCCATTGCTAAAGAAAATGAACCGATTGAAGAGGTCAAGATTGATCCAGTGAAAAAGGGAAAGGGCAAGAGAGATGGCCTAGTAAGACGGTACATATAGAAGAACTCAAGACCAAGGTCTTGGTGTTGGAAGGGCATGTCAATAACTTTTATGCCCATGTAAACAAAAACCGTCAGTATGCAAGGAGCACGTAAATGCAACGAAAGCGAGGAAAACCTTGAATATGCAACAAAAGATGGATGATATGGCATCAGTTTTATGTATGTATATCATAGGAACCAATTTTGTTATCATAATATAATTACTCTACCTATTTTATATATATAAAAATCGTGATGTCACACATTAAGTGTTTGGTCTAGTGGTGTGATTCTTGTTTTGAATGCGAGAGGTCTTGAGTTCAATTCTTAGAACACTCCATTTTTAGTTCAATTCTTAGTCCACAAACTCTCATGATTTTAGAGGTTTTGAGTTCGATTGTTTATGTACTAAAAAGGAACAAAAAATAATAATAACGACAAACTTAAGCAATGTTACAACTAATATCAAACAGATCTCCGAATCAAATTTTATCATAAAAGAAAAAATTCACTACAAGAAAATGAGTAAATTGATGAAAATATTAATAAGTGATAATAAAAAAGTAATTACTAGTCATATTCATTTAGCTAGTAACAAAATAATTTATTGGGCGAATTACACTCACCATCCCTAAGATATAGTAAAATTACAAAAAAATACTCCTACATATGAGAAATTACCATTACCAACCTTCTCTAACTTGAGGGGATTAATGTTAAGTCTAACGGAATCGAAAAAATATCATTTTTACCCCTATTCAAACTACGGCAAATTATAGTTACTACCCTCAAGTATGATGAAATTACAAGAAAATCCTATGTATGGAAAATTACCATTGCCCCTGACTTGTTTGATGATAATTTTAAGCAGTATATATTGATGTTTTTATAAGTAAATGCTAAGTTTTATGACATGATTCACAATGATACTTTTGATGCTCATTTGTTATGTTTTTAATGTGTTTATATGATTTTTTGTTTTATTGCTGAAAATCGAGTCTTGTATAATTAATGAATAGCATTTTATTAGTAGATCATGCATTATATAAGTATAACCCATACTGCTTGAACACATCGGTTAAAAATTAATAATTTGATAAATATACACACCATCTCCCAACAGCTTTAATCAACAAGTTTGAAAACAAAAATAACAAGAATATTACATTTAATACCCTGTGGTTTCAATAAATTACAATGAAATATCCCAAATTATGACACATGAAAACAAAAAAAAAATCCCTAGGATGTTTTTGGAAGTTAATATAGATGGATTAATGCTCACCATTTAGGCAAACTAATGGCATCTGCCAATTGTTAGACGGCACATAGTATTAAGGGGATCATGATAATTTTTCATACGTGAGGATGTTTTATATAATTTCATCATATCTCAAGGGTGGAAATTGTAATTCGCCCCAAATGTATTTTGTTATGAGAATAATTTACATAATGCCAATCACGACAACATTGTGTCTAAGGTAACAACAGTGATAGTTAGAGACACATATAGTGATAAAATAGTGATAATAGAATCTTGTTACAAAACTATATTGACAATTCTTTTTATCACCAAGTTATCAGTATACGTACGTCACTGATTGTTAATGTTTACAACTAAAATATTAATTATTGTCTCTATTGAGTGATATTGTGACAACATTACGTTACTGGAGAAACTTAATTAGTGATATAATAGAATGTGTTGTCAATTAACTCAATTGTTTGTGACAACTTGTACATTGTCAATCTTATATTTAATCACTAATAGTACGTTTTCTTGTAATGTGTAATATGTTACAATTAATATCATAGAAAATCTTCAAATCAAATTTTAGCTATAAACTATAGTTGATATTACAATCAGAGTGTAGTGTCTTTTTTTTTCATAAAACTAAGGCATACTCACTTTTCTTTTGTAATATCGGTGTAATGTTAAAAAAAATAAAATAAAATAACAACAACAACAACAACAACTCCTAATTTTTAATACATAATGAAAATATATTGAAAATATTAATTTGTACAGTCAAACACAATTTTCACTTACCAAATTGATTCATTTACACAATCTTCACTTTCTATTCTTTTTGCACCAAAAAAAAAGGAAAAAAATAATTACCGCAAATCATAATTATGTCACAACTAATATCTAACAAATCTCCAAATCAAATTTTAGATATAAACTATAGTGATATTAAGTTTAGAGAGAAGTTTCTTTTTCCTCAAAAAAACTAACACATACTCACCCTTCTTTTGTAATATTACTGCAATATGAAAAAAAAAAAAGAAAAAAGAAAATCAATCCCTAATTCTTAAGACATAATACATTGATATTAAAAACATTAATTTATACAGTCAAACACAGTTCTCATTTACCAAATTGATTCATTTACACAATTTTCGCTTCGTATTCTTTTTGCACCAAAAAAGAAGAAATAAAATTACAACAAATTATAATAATGTCACAACTAATATCAAACAAATCTCCAAATCAGATTTTAGATATATAAACTATTGTAATATTACAATCAGAGAGTAGTGTTTTTTTTTTTCCCCTCATAAAACTAAGGCACGTTCACCCTTCTTTTGTAATATTATTGTAATATTCATAGGAAAAATTACAATTTTAGGATTGTATGTTGTATCCTCTAACAATTTTAGGACAATAACTTTTTCATTTGCAATTTGAGGACATTAACTTTTTCATTTGCAATTTCAAGACATAAATTTAAGATTTTGTGGCATATTTAGAATAAAATTCCGACCAATTTTATCAATTTTCCGACAAATTTGTAAATATCGAGGTGAGAAGTCCTAAATGTGCCACAAAATCTTAAATTCATGTCCTGAAATTGCAAATGAAAAATTTAATGTCCTGAAATTGTTAGAGAATACATCATACAGTCCTAACATTATAATGTTTCCTAATATTTAAACAAAAATCAACTCCTGATTCATAATACATATTACATAGATATTAAAAACATTAATTTTGTGCAGTCAAACACAGTTTTCACTAACCGAATTGTTTCACTATAAAATGTCCTCTAGACTCATCCTTAAATATAACAACCTTGTAAAAGAAATTAAAAATCTTGATATATTCAAATGGCTGTAAAATTCGATTTTATGCAAATGGTGGAACTTTTGGTGGCTTCGATGAGGATTGGCATGGCCTTCTTGCAAGGGGCTCATGCTGTGACTTTTTGTTGTTATCACGATCCTGATTGTTGCCATAAAGTTATTGCTACTGCTAATGCTACAATGAAATTCAGTAAGTGCGTGCCCTAGTTAGGTTGCATGTATCAATATTAACATGAAAAACTAGTGTTGATGTTGCTCTGATAGTCATAGTTGGAGTGAAAATATCACTATTAGTTCCCTATGTTCAGTATTTATTCTATTTTGTTCCCTATTTTTCTTAAATCAATCATTTCAGTCGCTCATTTTTATAAAATATCTCATTATTCTATAACGATTCACAAGTATTTAACAAAATTTCAATCAAACTAGATGTAATTAATATTCCACGAAACAAAAAGAAAAGTGAGTAAATATTTAACCTAATCAATGAATGCCCGCAAAATCAAAAAGCATATACCAAAGAAATGTTTATGAGTGTAAAAGAGTACTAAACAAAGCCAATATGTTGTATCCGTATTCGAATCTAATTGATACTCACAATCTTATACCCGAATTCAAATCCGGCAAATATTTTGCAAATTTAGTATATTGATATTTGTTTAGTAATTTTGGAAATGGAACATAATTCCGGATATCTAGTTATTAAAATATCAATATCCACTTACAATCAACCAAATATCTGATTAGATATTTGAGCCTGATTATCCGAACATCCGAATCTATTTATCTATATGTAATGCATATTATAAAGCTTCTTATAAATAAAACTTATATAACTTGTCTAACTGAAGTTTTTGTTTATATATATATATATATATGTGTGTGTGTGTGTGTGTGTGTGTATGTATGTATGTATGTATGTATGTATAAGTATAGTGTATGTTCATTCATATAAGTAAAGCAATTTTTTTTTTTAATTTTCTTTGTAAATTATGGAGATATAGGGGCAATTAGAGTGATCAATAGGCTAGTATGAGTGATTATTGAGTGGTCAACGGGGGAGGATTTTGGTGTTGAAAACTTTAATAAATATGGATTTAAACATAATAATCCATAATACAAAATATGAAATACGATTTCTATGAGTCAATTATGCACAGGATCATTAGTAAATAATCAAATAAGTTTTAATAGAAATCACTAACCTTGATCCATTAGAAATACGGAAGAAAAGTAGAATCTAGGGTTAGTGATCTTCTAAGTCAAGAAAAATGCCGTCACTTTTCTGTTTTCTCTGAGATGGGGCAGAAAGAAAAACGTCTTAATGATTTTGGCTTAGAGACCATACCCTAATATACCTGATATCAAAACACTTTAATTATAGGCACATCTAATATAATTAAAGTATGACTGGGCTTCTACACATTTAAAGGGCCACATACTCAATTTAATATTTTTACTAACCCATTAAACTTAATTCTTAATGGATCATATAATTGGACTCTTTTAATGGGATATCACATTATGTACAATATAATTAATATGTAAGACCACTAAAATAGAGAAAATCCCAACATTTGGTTGAATCAATTTTTTTTGTTTTTGTTTTTGTTGCTCTTTTTATTTCACTCTATTATTTTTGTTAAAAAAGATATTTTGTTTAAATCATTTTTTTTTAAATCAAAGTCCACGTGAGCAAATAAATGCGGAATCATATGCTATATAATCAAATTTGAAGGAAATATTAGAAAATCTCTAATTTTTACACCACATCAGTAATTTTCGGCCAAATTATTTGCCATGTCATCGTATTTTTTTCAGATTCCAGCAAATTGTCCTAAATGTGCATTTTTTTAAATATGCTAACCAAATTTTGCAAGACCCCAAAATTACGGTATTAAAATCAAAACGCGAAGACATACAGGTTAAAAAAATGTCTTTATCCCTATAATCGAATATAGATAATATCTACTTTAAATGGATACGAATAATATAACTTATGGACGAATACAGATGCGAATGAAAATTAAATTTTCGATTATCTATTGACAGTGTTAGAAATGTTAATACTAAGAACACGAAATCAAATACTAAACTGATTACAGGAAAACACATTTCAAATGTCACTACAAATGACAATTACATTATTAACTGTGCAAAGCTTTCTTCAAGAGAGCCAACATCTTAAGATTTATTTCGAAATTTTTAGAGATTTTCAATTATTTTTGGGCAACAAAAATTAGAGATTTTTCTCTATGATTTCTACTTAGTGTGTTGTTCCGTAGATTTTCGTCAATTTGCTATGTTGGTTGGAGTTTAGTGCTAGGTTTCATGTTCTTTTGATATACTTTTGTATTTAGGTTCTGTACAAACTAACGTATTGTATTTGATTGAATATTTAAAATACAAATGTTTGCTTTTCTACTGCAATTTTGCATGAAATGTTGGAAAGTGTTATAAACTCTTTGAGTCATAAGGTATGACCAGTTGAAAATAAACATGATCGAGATCACATTACATGTAATTTTCATGATATACATACATACTTGACCTGACTTATTAATTTTATTGATATTGTGACCATTGTTCAATTTAATTACGAGTTATGTGACAAAAGTCGTTGTGATCCTATATTAGTACGATTAATGGACCACATTGTTTCGGGATATTTTATTACAAAAAAACACTATGTGCCAACAAAATACCAATGGGATATTCCTTCGGAAAATGTCAACTTTACAGACTATTTACCAACAATTTAACGACGAATATGCGAAGAAAATTTTTCGACATATATATTTTGTCAGAAATCTATTAGCAAACTCATGGGTTAAGGCGAGAACAAGAACGCACTAGTTTTCGACAGTTTTCCGACAAAACATAGCCTTTGAAAATTAATTTTATTCTTTTTATTTTCTCCATCCTTTTTTTGTCTCCTTTTCTATGGAAAAAAATAGTTGAAAAATTATTGTTCATATCTCATTTGTTTACCGATTGATTGCCAACGCTTACTTTTTGCTGAAAACATATAGATATTTTTTACTTTTTTTCCTTAAACCTTGTGACGGGTTTTCAGTGATATTCTCGTTGAAAATATAATTACGACTTTTATCTTTTAGTTCTGTTCTATTTGGATGGAATATTGAAGATTATATCTGTTGAAACCTCTGTATCTCGTTTCCAATGTATTTCCAATGAAAATTCCATCAAAACTTTGATTGTTTTTCTATTTGGTATATTTTTTTTTTTTGGAAAAAAAATTATTTATTTTCTATTTTTCAACAAAAATTCTGCAAAAAACCCCACAAGAAAATCAAAACTATTCTTTTCTTACAACACAAAATAGATAAGAAAATATGAAAAATCTTAAAATAACTTTGGGTATAATCGTCGAGTATGAACATATATAGACACTAATAGGTAGTAATTACTTGTTATTTTACAGTTATTAACGTCTAATGGAGGAACATATATAATAGTTGTGTGGTGTGTATTTAAATAATTGAAGAAAATATGTAGTTGACTCAGTTAAATTGAGAAAAATATTCTATTGATTCATTTGAATTTAGAAAAACGTCCAATCGACACAATTGAATTGGCGGAACGCACAAAATTTAATTATTATTATTATTATTAACTACTACTACTAGTATTATTATTATTATTATTATTATTATTATTATTTTAATGTAACGATACTTATAATTTTTATTGAAATGATGCTTTAAAAATTGGTGTTAATTTTTTTTAATAAATTTTCGGGATTCAATTGATGAATTATACTAAATTAAAATAAATAATTTGATAGTTTAACTATACATTTAATGAAACTAAAGATAAATAAATTAATAACTTTGATAATTTTTAGAAACATATAATAAGTGAAAAAATACATATTTAAAAATAGTTCCACCCCTACTTTCGCAAAAATATATTCTTTGGAGATGCGTGCAATTGCCATAATGTATATCAGGGTTTGATTACCGTCTGGGCGAAGGAGTTATATTTAAAAAATAGTAAAAAAAAGATTTCGACAAAATGAGTCGCCAATATTCCATCAAAAATTAATATGAAACGACAACCCTAAAAGAATACTTTCGACGAATAATGTGTCGTAGAGCTATCAAATTTTTTTGAATATAATTATTTTTTAAAAAAATAGTTTTGACAAACATTTTGTTGGGAAATTGCCGGAAATTTTTGTAATTTCAATTATTAAGAAACATATTTTCGATGAAATTTTGGTCGATATTTTGTCGAAAAATTCTCAAAATCTATCGTTGCTACAAAGAGCTTACTGACGACTTACTTGTTGGTATGTCATCTAAAAATTTTTCCGATGAAAATGTTTGGTCACCACAATGTCAATTTTCTATCAGAAATGACTTTTACGACATCTAGCCGACATTTTTCCGATGAAATTTTGCATCAACAAACATCGTTTTTCTTGCAATGTTTCAAGATTGAGATAGCATAAATTTGTGCACACTAAAGTTTTAGCTATGTATAATTTTTTGGAAGCATATATCGTCCAAGTGGGAGATGGTTAGTATTTTCTTCATTTATATAGTCTCAAATTTTAATTAGGAAAAATTACACTGATCACCCCTGAGATTTGGCTAATTTACAAAAAATCCCCTGCTTTTTCAAAAATTACCAAAAATCCCCTAAGGTTATATCCATATTACAAACTTATTTGAATTTTCAAAAATACCCCTTCCCTTTTTTGGGTAATTTACACTGACCACCCTGAGATTAGGCTAATTTATGAGAAACCCCCTATGGTTTCAAAAATTTTCAAAAACTCACTGAGGTTATACTAATATTACAACTAGCACCTACTTAGGTTGACTTATCAACAATATTAATTCTTTTTTTTCCTTCTGTAATATTATTATCATAAAATTTTCATGTAATAGATTTGAAAAAAAAATGTGATTACTTATTCAAATAAATATTTCGAATTTAATGTTATGAATTTATACTAAATATACGTAATATGTGCTAAATTTATATCTGAGAAAAATATAGTTATATGCATCGTATATATCCATTATGTGAAATGAGAAATATAAATATTGATTGAAATAAAAAATTAAAATTAAATAATGCACTTGAAAACTTTATTTAGCTTGAGGACTCTAACTCATTTCTCTTAAAATTTACTCCGCATTAAATTTAGCGATAATATAACATACTTGATGTGTTAGTAGATACCTTTAATGCATTAAATTCAAAATATTTATTTGAATAAATAATCTCATTTTTTTTCAAATCTATTACATGAAAATTTTATAATAACAATATTACAGAGGGGGAAAAAAGATTTAATATTATTGATAAGTCAACCTAAGTAGGTGCTAGTTGTAATATTGGTATAACTTTGGGGGGATTTTGGTAATTTTTGAAACCACAGTGGGTTTCTCATAAATTAACCCAATCTCAGGGTAGTCAGTGTAAATCACCCAAAAAAAGGGAAGGGGTATTTTTGAAAATTCAAATAAGTTTGTAATATGGATATAACCTTAGGGGGTTTTGGTAATTTTTGAAAAAGTAGAAGGTTTTTTGTAAATTAACCAAACCTCAAGGGTAGTCAATGTAATTCGCCCTATTAATTATACATAGTGTGCTATCCAATTAAGCGAACCCAATTACGTGATCCATTGAGAAATTAAATAAATGGGCTAGTGGAAATATCGTACTAAGTATATGGTCTTTTAAATATGTAGAAGCTCAATCATATTTGAATTATGTTTGATAAGCTCATAATTAGAGTATTTGACCTAAAGTATATCATAGTTGTGGCCCCTAAGCCAGAAACATACAAGGTTATTCTTTTCTATTCCATCTCAGAGAGAATGGAAGTGACAATGTTTCTTGACTTAGAAGATCACATAACCCAATATTTAATGTCCTTGCGCGTTCGAGGGATCAATGTTAGTAATTCACATTCAAATCATTTTCTAATCATCTACTTGTGATCCTACGTCAACTTGATTCATGAGAATCTTATTTTGTGTTTTTTATTGTGGATTATTACGTGAAAATTCATGTTCTAATTAAAGTTTTCTTACACCAATTTCTACACGACTAGTTACATGAATGTATAAAAAGGCCCTTTAGGCTCATCTTTAAATATTACAGCCCTGTACAAGAAATTAAAAGGCTTGACATATAAATTCATTAGGTGGCTAGAATTGTTGTGAAAGGGAAGATGGGAAAATGGCTATGAAATTCAATTTTACAAAAATATTGTTATTGGTGGTGGCCGCCATGGTTCATCTGAAGGCTATTATAACCCTCGGAACAGAATTGCAATGGCGGCCTCCGTTACGATATTCCGGCCTATAATGGCCATGAGACTGATGCAATGTTCTGAACAGTGTTCCAGCATTTAACAGATGTTTTATTGCATCAAAACGGGAACGAATCTGAAATTGAGCGATTTACAGGAGAAGATGAACGATTTTTTTGGAGAAGATGAAGTTAACGCAATCATGGCGGCACATGAAAGGCAGACAGAAGATGAATTTCAATTTGCATATGGGTCTATTTTAGTTAGGTAACTCATTATCTCAAATTAAAACTATAATTTTCTTGTGGGCCCATTATTCAAATTAATGATTGTGGGGCTTGTATTTTATATAACGCCCTCAATTCCAATCATATATCACAATCAAATTAATAAGAAGTTCAAAACATAAACTATTCTCCCATCAAGATGATCAATTCTCAAAATACATTTCAATCGTGGACTCAATCGGCTGTACTTATCACTGAACTTACCTTGTCTCCTTATTATCAGCCTCAATCTATTTGAATCCAATTGGACATGCTTTACATTCATCTACTTTCTCAAGAAAGAATCAAACCTCTCTGTGAATATTGCTCGTTTTAAGAATCTATAGAAGAAAACTTTAAAATATAGGTAAAATATTTAGTGAGTCGACAAGTGCTCAAGTGTGAAGGCTTTTCAAACATGATCAAAAAATAACAAGTAAATTGTCGATGCATATACAAATTACAATCAAATATATGAAAGCAATAAATAAAATAGGATACAACTGATAAGTGAGTTGCGATAGTCACCCTGCAACTCAGTATGTATAGATAAGTGAGTTTCGATAGTCACTTGTTACCCAAGCTCAATTTGATAATTTGGTATGTAGAGTCCCCATGGATGTTGTTACCCATATAATCATATAATACTTAAACTTACAAAACGTATCCAGTTGTAATAGTTCCAAGTACTATCTTAATTCTATATCATTCATTCTATAAAATATCATTCAGTCGTCAATATTTAAAATGCCCAAATAATCAAGCCTCAAGTCCAAATTCCCAAATGAAATCATTTCAGTTTAATCGAATTAATCCAAATTTCAATTAAGATCAATTTAATTAAACCACAAATGAACTAAGTACCCAAAAATTCATAATTATAAGTCAAGGGGCACGTTCTGCCTAAAACCTACCTGACCACCGTTAGATCACCTCCAGTCGGCACTGTGCCACCATTGGACGTTTGCCGAAAAATTTTCCAAGAACACCCGTCGACTTGACATCCTCAATCAAGTTTACAAAAGCCCTCAATCAAGTTTACAAAATCCCAAGTCGTTTGGATTTAATCAGAAAAAATCTGCTCGAAAATCCTAATTCGTGCCACTACCTTCTCCTAAAAAATCTGACATCCTCCACTACTTTGTTTCATGAAATTGACGTTACCAATAGTCTCACCATGTCAAACTCTTCATACCCCCAATAAATCGTCGGAAAAAGTCATAAGAAGTGAAGACCAATTCCCATTGCCATGTTGTTGCCGCCGCTGCCATTTTTTTGGCCACCAAAACACTAAAACACCACTGGCTTTACATTCCTCTCATCAAGCTGGAGAATTTGGTATATTTATTCACTCAAATTGGTAGAAAATCAAAGAAGTTTGGTAGAAAAACAAAGAAGTTATGAAGTAAAATGGATTATGGTGTATATATGTATATATTGTATGTAGATATCAATATGCATGCATGCTGTGTTTAAGAAGAAATAAGGGTTATTTTTTGAGATTGACAATTCAACCATCAAACTTTCCACTGCCTTTATCTGACCCCCAGAGTTTGGAGTTATTTTCAGTTCAGTCCAAAATAGTATCAATCGAGTACTACACGTTTATATTCTCCAAAAAAGGCCCCTAACATTTGAAATTTAGGGCAATCAACTCTTCCATTCCTTTTAGTTAGGTCTTTAATCTTTCAATGTGTAACAAAAATATCACTTACCAATTTTTCTCCAATTATAAAACAAATATGGTGTGTTACATTTTATTATTTCAAACTTATGATAAATAATTTAAATTCATAAAAACTTTAAATATTTATTTACATTCAAGACTATAGTATTTTTTTATTTGATTGGATAAATTTTGTTTTTCTTTTTTTTGAAAATTTTGTAAGTTTTAAATATTTTATTTAATTCATAATAAGTAATATAAAATATACAAATAATATTATATTTTATAATAAGCTTGTTCTTTTGATTTTCAATTAAAATCAAAAGAAATAAAAGCATTTTGTGCAATAAATAATTTCTAGAATTATTGGATATTGGAATTAATTTTAGATTATGTTTAATTTTATTTTGGCAAAGAAATTTTCAAGTCCAAAATATAAGAAAATATTCTTTCAAATTATATTTTTTTCAAAAAAAAACTATATTAATTGAAAGACATATTTGTATTTTTCATACTGTAATTTATTATATATTTTTTAAAGTATTAAAATTATAATAATATAAAATTGAATGACCGGAACGGTCACAGCCGTTCCACGATATTGCAATGAAACTAGAACTGTTGTATCCGTTTTGCTCCCCACGACTACTCCAGCAAACCATGGTGGCGGGTTGGCGGCAATCGTGGTTGCTATGGACGGCATCCTTGCAAGGGACTCATGCTAAATTTGAATGTTATGTCGTCGATCCCATTTATTGTCATGATACTCCTCATGTTGTTAAAATGTTGTTCTAAAACCCTAGGGTTTCATTTCAATCGGATCGAAAAGTTAAGTATATGTAATGATAAGATCCTAGGGTTGATGTTGTTTCACTTAAATAATCAATAAAGTGTTTTTCTAGGGAAATTTATTTCTTGAATAAAGCTATATGTTTTTTTTTTTTTTTTTGCGTTTTCAATTTGTTAATCGTGAAGCATGTGATTGATTCTTGCATTCATGTTTGGTTTGAGTTTCATATATCATTATAAGAAAAAAGTAATATTAGTGACAAAATATAAAGGTACCAATATAAAAGTTATCATCAATAATTATATTAAGTGACAATATCTTTTATTGTCGCTAATTAAGTTCTTTTGTTGACAACAACTTTTATGTTTTCACAATATCAGTCTATGGCAATATTTTCAAAATCAGATTGGACTGGCCGGTCCGACCGATTCGACTGGTGACCGGCGCCTGGTCCGGTCAGAATGGCCCTCTAAAATCGGGGTTGAATCGGCCCGCCGAGAATAGGTAAAAAATCGGTCGAACAGGGATCGGTTCTAGGACCGGATTGGCTGGCCATACTTTTTTTTTAATTGATTTTTTTTCCTATTTTTTTAATTAAACAATGGGATTTTTTTCTGCCTCTCTTTTTTCGGACTATAGACGTGAAAGGCTGAAGAGTGAAAGGCTTGGCACCAACTTGAAGAAAACAAAATACTGAAAAAGAAAAACCCTAGCCGCCCATCCGCCGCTCAAGGTAACACTTGGGTTTTGTATTTTTGGTTGGATATTCCAATAATTAGTTGTTTTGTCTCCTTTTAAAATTGAAAGAAAAAAATATTGTGGGCATGGGAGCTGGGAGATTTGAAAATTTGTGCGCATGGGAGATGAGAGATTTGAAAATTGAAAGAAAAAATTGTTGTGGGCATGGAGTTTTGTAGTTTTAGTAATTTTTGTAGGCAATACTTTCATATATAAAAAAAAATTGTTAAGAATGTGAACTTGAATGTTATACACTTGAAGATGATTATTGAAGCTTTTGGACGTATCATTGTTGAAAACTGAGTTTACGTTGCCTTGAATGATTTATGATGATTTATCTTATTTTACTTTGTTTAATCTCACTTGGTTTTGTTTGGATTTGGATGTTTAATCTCACTAGAATTTGGCAAATTTCTTGTTTGGTTTCTATGTTTTCATTATTATTGGGTTTTCTCTAAATTTTTTTTATGTATTTATGATGTTTTTTATATAAAAAATTAATTTAATAATTATTACATATTTATGACATCATACCGGTTGAATCGGTGGTCGAACCGATCAAACCGGTTGAACCGATACCTAGTAAGGTCGCCAGTTCTGTGTCCGGTCCAATTTTCAAAACATTGGTCTATGGTGACAAAAACTAATATTTTAGTTATCACCATTGATAATTAATGACATACTTATAGCAATAACTTGGTAACCAAAAATGGAGTCATTAAGATTGTGTGATAATATTCTATTGTCACTAAGTTTCCACCATAGATGTGTCACTAATTATCAATTTTGCACTCAATTGCCACCTTTTAACACTATATTGCCATCACTGATATTGTGCAAACTATGTTTTCTAACAACGTAATTTTGCTACCACTAAATACATATAATCGATGATAACTTTTTCACTGTCACATATTATATTGTCATCAATTTATTTATTTTCTTGCAGTTTATGTATGAAACGATTCAAATGACACCACGTTTTTAATTCATTTAAGAAAAAAAAATCAAAATAAAAAACATGACATAATTTAAATTGTTAAAATTCATATGGGAGGCCTAATATTCGGGTCATATAACAGTTTTTATAAATCAAAAGATGTGGAGTAACTTCTCAACCATAAATACAAAACAACGTTAGTATATATACATTTGGAGCCTCCATTGAAAATGATGTAAACAATGGGGAAAAAAAGGAAATTAAAAAAGAGGCAGACATTTTTATTTTGGGAATGGAGGTTTTTGAATCTTTAAAAAAAATATAATAATAATAATAATAATAATAATAATAATAATAATAATAATTTGACAAGGGAATTTATCCGGGAGATAAATTCACGTATAGTTGGGCCAGGTCTACTGATGGATTCGAATATGAAAGATGTATGCAAGTCCAATTAAGACACTAACCTAACAAGTAACAAAGCCCATATATAAACAAATGAACGAAATTCGAATTAAATATGCTGAAGAAAAATTGTGGTTAAAAAAAAAAGTTAAAGAAAAATTAAATTTTCAACAGGTCACTATTTCTATTACTTTTCTAGTTTCTTTTGCCATATATATGCCAAATGGGTGGGTATTCACCCACCCAGGCCCAAAAAAACAAAATATTACCCAGGTTCAAACCCAATTAATGTTACGCAGGCCCAAACCCGATCCAAACCCAACAAAAAATATAATTGCGCTTCGACCCGGATATTTGCCCGATTATTACCCAATAACCCGTAACCTAATCCCTACCCGACTCAAACTCTGTTTCTCTCTCTCTCTCTAGACAACACATCGTCACACACACACTCTCACTCTCTCTTTCTCTCTCCCTATCTCCCCGTACCACCGCCTCCACCCCGCCGTGCAACCCCACCGCGCCGCCGCCCAGCCCCGCCGCGCCACCCTGCCCAACCCCGCAGAGCAGCCGCCCAACCCCGCCGCGCCGTCAGGTTTTTTTTTATGTTATATTCTTGAAAATGGTGCTTTTTTTGAAGCTTAATACAGTAAAATTGAGTTGCATTTTTGGTGGGTTTTGTTTGAATTGATGTTATTTTCTGTATTTTGGTGGGTTTTGTTCATTTTTTCTAGTTTTCTGAATATTTTGTCCGAATTTGTGTATTTTTCTTATTGAAGTTTGAACTTAGTTTCTGATGCTAGTGATCGATGAACCCTTGACTTCCTGTATGAAACCAATTTATGATGTGTCGCTGCTGTTGTAAAATCAATCCCGGTTGAGTTAGAAAGAAAAATTATTAGTACTAGAGAGAATTAGGGAGGAAATGAGGGGATTATGTTTGATTTCATTTTCAAATTTCGATGCACGAGTTGAATTATTCTTGTTCTATTTGAAATACCATAAAAAAGTTATCTGTTTTTGTTTTCCTTTCCTTTTTATTAATGTTTTGTTGTTATGGCAACTTTTTCTCTTCTGGAGTTTGAAATTTTCTGATGTTTTTTAATTTGAACTTTGGGAAGTTTGGCTCTTTTTTTCTCCCCGTTTACGCGTAAGTTTGCCTGTTTGAAATGAGTGACTTTGGAGAGAGGTTGCTTCTTTGGTTGGACAAAACATCTTTCAAATATGGTGATCCAGCTAGCCATGCAAGAGTTTTATTTTTTACTAATATATATAATTTCACAATTATTGTTATCATTATTATTGTTATTATTCTCTCTTTCTCTCTCTCTCTCTCTCTCTCTCTCTCTCTAAACTTTTCATTTTTTGTTAGCATGACTTGTTTTTCCATCAGTCTTTCAAATGATGTGCACATATATAGAAAGCTTCTCTCTTTGCATCTGATCATGTTTAATGCACTTTGCAGCTGCATTTAAAAATATACTTATAAATGTAAAAGAACATGATAAGGGAACACATTTTATAGAAAGCTTCTCTCTTTGCATCTGATCATGTTTAATGCACTTTGCAGCTGCATCTCTTGGTAAGTTTTAAGGATTTTACTGAGTATATGTGACTGGCTAGTTTTTGTGCGGTTTGAGGTATTATACTGACCATGTGTCTAAACATTTTACTTATTGAATATTAAACATATATATATATATATATGTTAGTTGTATGTTTGAAATTGATTTGACAAAAATCTTCTAGCTTTGAAATAAATCTGAGTTTTTGTTTGGTTTCAAAGATTCTGATTTGAGGGAAGAATTTCCTAAGGATTTCATGTGACCAACCAAGATGCAGTCTTAGGACGCACAAGTGCTAGATATGCTAAGTACCTTAAAATGATGAAACGAGAAGATAGTACAAAAAGAAAAGGGGAATATGTTAACAAGAGTCATGCTTTGGTGGTTCTTGGTATTTCCCATAATCAACTTGAGGTTTGTAGTTGTTTGATCCCATTTTGTGTGTGTGTATGTGTGTACAAATTGGATGCTTGATCACAGTAGAAGCTAGTTGATATCTTCTTTGGTTGTTTTCATGGAGTGAATGTTTAATTAAGAATTTGATCACGTTTGAATTCGATGCTTGATCACAGTAGAAGTAATCAAGAAAGGATTTTCTTGTAATTGATTTTGTATAATTTGGTTTGTCTGATTTGATAGTTGACATTATCCTTAAAATTGTCATTAGAGTTGTTTTTTTTAAAGTTTATATATTTTATTTTTTGTTCTCCATTGCAATCTATTCAACTATATCCATGCCAACAACAAACAACATGTGAAGATTAGCATGTTAGCTATAATTCTAGTTGGCTTTAAAAAAAAAAAAAAAAAAAAAGGTCAGGCCCAGACCCAACCCAAAAAAATAAGGTCTGAATTTTACCCAATTCCACAGGCCCACCGGGTCTGGACTGGGCCCGGGTCGGGTCCGGGTTTAATTCTTTTTTTGGGTATTAATTGGGTTTGGGCCTGGGTGGGTATATACCCACCCATTGACAGGCCTAACCATATATGTATGGGTGGCAATATGAGTGAGAACTGAGAATTATGGGTTCGACCCAATTTAACTAATTTGAATAGGGTTGATAGATCTTTTCTCGGTTTATTAGAAGGGTTCTGAATGAGAAAAATAAATATGAGCCAATAAAATTATTACAATACCCAATAAAGTGTCGCAAATAATAGAAAATATCAACTAGGACATCGACTAATTTTTTTTTGGGGGGGTGCATTGAAAAATGACTAAATATATTAATTGGTGTGTAAGTTCTATTTGTATTGGGTTGATGGGAACTTCCAATAAGTTTATTGAAATTGACTCTGAATCAATGGAATCTCATCATCCATACACAATGAATTGATATGGTATATCAGTATCATAATATAGTTCAGAATCCTGAGATCCTTATCTGTCAAATATGAAGGATTGTAGCACAAAATGTACTTTCAAGTAATTATCCTGTAAATCCTATATCTATCTATAAGAAGAAGAAGTTACGCGCATTGAATTTCTGGTAGTAGATTCATAATAAAAAAAGTGTTTTAAGTTACAACTATGATTAAACCATTCTCTCAGTCCTCATAAATCCATTTCTTATAAGAAAATTATGTATTTCTTTCTTTTATTTATTTTTATTTTTTGTTTTACCTTAATCACTTGATTCCATTTTATTGGCCGATTAATTAGAATTGGGTATTGTAGAGGTTCATTTGGGGGCAACCCCTCCCACCCAATTGTTCTATTCATAATTTTAGGATTCGAACCTTGAACTTTGTTTAATGGATTTAGCACCACATCCCACTAAATCAACTAATAATTGGTGTATTTCTTTCTCTTAGCAAAAATAAGCCTCAACACCAAAATATATGGTATGTTAAAAATTGCAGATGTCTACATTGTGGCTAATCATACTGTGGGTTTGAAAGTCTGTCTCATGCGTAACCACTAATTACCGGCTTAATTTTAGGTCAAAACTGTGGATTAAGAGCCCGTTTGAATGGGTTTAAAAAAATACTTATTCAATGGTGCTTTTTATAATAGAGCTTTTTTTAAGCCAAGTAATTTTGCGTTTAGATACAATAATTAAAAGTGTTTTTATTTGAAGCCATTTTGGGGTAGTTTTTCAAAAAAGCTAGTTTTAGTTTTTTTTTTGGCTTCTGCTTTTTCTAAAAAGCCCATCCAAATAGAATTTTTTTACTGTGAAGTGCTTTTTAAAAAAATATATTTCTTCTATAAAAAAAGCTCGTCCAAACGGGCTCTAAGTCGGGCTAACTTATTCATATCATACTTGGGCTTTTGACTTAAACCTGCATTTACTAGAAGAGAACAAGCTTTTAAATTTTTTAGTTAATTCTTATAACCTTCCACTTATTTTTCTTTTTCATAAACTTAGGCATTTACTAATCCATACATTTAAAGTCAGATCAAATTATACATTAAGATGTACATCAAACATTTCGCATCATATCTCGCCACTAATTAGACCTCATAATTCATAATTAACTAAAGACGTGTCTCGAATAAATTATTTTTTGGTATTAAAAGTGGTTTTTATGTAATTTACAACACAAATATAGTCATAATATATTGAGATTGTTGCATTTTGAATATATTCAAAGACGAAATAATGTAATTGCACTAGCTCATATTTCAAAGTTCAAGTATAAACCTTATTGAGAGAATTCAAAAATTCCCTTGAATGTTAAAATTTGCCAAAATTATACACTCTCAATTATTTTAATATGACAAATAAAATATAGCTATAATGAAAACAAATGATTAATTTTTGTAACCAAAGACTACAACACGACATTAATATTACATGGTATAGCCATTGGAATTGTAGCACAGTAGTGGGGTTCGAACCAGCATCATTGAGGTCTTGGATTCAAACCCTTTTGTCCTCACCCTTTCTCTTTGGATGAGTGTGTGTGTGAGTGTGTGGCGTTTCGATTGACATCTATAGAGTATTCTGAATTGATTATATCAAATATATATATATATATATTACATAGCATTAAAAAAAACTAATATTACCTAATGTTGAAACTCTTTAAGGAATTATTAGGCTAAAAATATAACTCAATTATTATTATCTAGATCAAAAAACTTAACATTAATGCTAAAACAATTTACAAAAGATATTTTTTCATCATTGTATAGATACAAATATATTAAGCAAACTGCAAAACAACGACAATCATACCTAAATTTTGATAACACATATGCACTTAAAAAGAATAATGTGTCTTTCAAAATAGATTTGAATCTTGTGTCATTATTTGTCAAAATTTTACAACATATGCACTAAAGTTTATCATATAATGTCACAAAACTTTAAAAGTTGTTTGAATAATTGAATGATAAGGCTAAAAATACAACATGAACAAAAGAATTTTGAAATTTTCTTATAAATTATAAAAGAATGTTAAACCATTTTCTTTTATTATATAAAACTCATTTGAAGAGGTTTTACTATTTTGTTTTAGTTTTTGTTATAAATAATTAGAGTTGATGAAGGAACTTTTACTTGGTCAATTGTAGGATGATTTAAGTTTGCAAAATCACACCCTCAATTATCCTAATGCGATAAAAGCTTAACAGCTTAGAAGTGAATAGCACGGTGAAAAGAACGATGATGGAGAAATAGATATTTGCATAAAGTAGAAATGGCAATGGTTCGAATTTCGCAGCGCCCATTCCAAACCCAATCCACTGAGGCGGGTTTGGACCCGATAAGCGAGTCTTGGGATGGATTGTGGGTTTAGAATTATAGAATCGCACGGGTGAGGGTCGGAACATGACCGCATATACATATATTTCATATGTATAATATAAAATTTACAAATAAATATAATTAAAAAAAACTCTTAAAATTTGAAAAAAATTCAGGTCTAGATTCCCATTCTCAATCTCACCCTCCCCCTTGTACCAAAAAAAAAAAAATATCTCACTCTCTCCTCTCTTGACCACTCTCTCCGCCTTTCGTCCCTACCGCCCACCCACCGCCGGCCGCCGTTCACCGTCGCAGCAGCAGTCCGGCCAGCCATCCGCCGCCCAGCAGCTCCGCTGCCCAACTCCCCGCCGCCCAGCCCTCCGCCGCTCAGCAGCCCCGTCTTTCAGCAGTCCCATCGCCGCCCAGCGGCCCCGCTTTCCAGCAGTCCCGTCGCCGCCCAGCAGCCCCTTCTAAGAGGCATCTCTATACTCCCCAACTTAACTTTTGCTTGTTTTTTGTTAAAAAATTACATATATATATATACATATTTATATATTCAATTATTTATGTATGTAGTCTACAATTTACTTGTTTGATTTGTTTTATATGGTGTATGGTTTATATATATATAGAGAGAGAGAGAGAGAGATTTTGTCAGTGTCATTTGAGATTTTGTTATTTGAGAAGTTTGTGGTTTGACGTTGAAGTTAGTTGAATTAAGAACTTTGTTGAATGTAGAACTAGGTTTATGGTTGATTTACATATTTTTTTTCCTTATTTTTATTATGGTTGAACATTTGGAGTTTTTTGTTTGAACATGTTTAATTATGTTTCAGCTACAATTTGAATATTGTTTTAGTGGCTTTCTTGTATAATTTAAAATGATTGTTTTAAAGAAATTTATTAGAAACTAGAGTTTTAATTTGTTTGGGCGGGTTCACGAGGCGAGTTTGGCAGGTTGGTATGGGTTTTAGAGTCCGATGGGTTCAACCAGTCGGGTTTTGGGTCTCTCACGGGTTCGGGTCGGGTTGGGACACACCGAGTCTTCGGTTCCAAAAAAACTTCGTGTGTTGAGTCTCGGGTTTGGCCAAACCCGTTACCATCCCTAGCGGAAAGTGGTGGCAGGGAAGGTGGTGCACAGCTGCCGATGATGATTTTTCCACCATTGATGTTCTTTTTATCCTTACTTTTTGCTTTTTATGTTCCAATGGAGATAGTGTTTTATTTAGAATCCATTTGAATGGAATTTTTTTAAAGGAGAAATACTTATTTTTTATATAAAAAAAATATTTTGGAGTAAAAAATTGTGTTTAAATGATTTTTTTTTAAATAAAAGTCAAAAAAAAGTTATTTTGGCAAATAAAAATATATTTCAAGATACTTTTAATTACTATATATAAATGCAAAAAAACTTGACTTAAAACAAAATTTACAATAACAAGTATTATTCGAAAAGTATTTTTTTTATGCCCATTTAAACGGGCTTTCTTTGACTATTGTTAAGTCATAATTCAATAAATATTTCTATATATTTTTTCATTATTATCTTTTATATAAGCTGATTAAATACATATAATAATATATATTACTAATAAATTCAGTCTTAGGAAAAATTAATAATAATGATAATGCAAGTTTTGAAAAAAAAAACTAATTTTTATAATTTATAATTCTGCTGACAAGGAAAAAAGCGAGGCCAAGTTTTGAATCCCATTGACGAACACTCTCCCCCGTCAGTTTAAACCCTAATTCATTTCCTTCTCCTCTTCATCTCCTTATGAATTCCTTCTGAAACGTTTCCTAAAATCCTGCAGCAATGGTATGAAATAAGAGTTTATTGTTCTTGAGTTTGTGCAACTATTTCGTAAAATCAAGTGGGCACACAACGGGGTGGCTAGCTTTTTGATGATTCAGGTTGAAGAACAGCTCCAAATCCTTGAAAAGTATGTGAATGTAAGAAGTTCATTTCCTTGGATTACTTCTAGGATCAGATAAGTATTCATAGTCATCGATTATATGTGGGAATGATTTTTCTTTTTAATTGTATCAAGGATTCCATTATATTTCGTTAGGAGTTTTCCTTTCTGATGTATATTGCAAAAAGTGAATTTGAAATTAATACTACAGGGTGGATTTCACGCTGTTAACTGTTTGCAATGCAAAAGGCCTTTAAGTTCATTATGATAACATTTGGTTGCCTTAATTAGAATTGACAAAGTTTTCTTTCATATTAAGAAGCAAAATCGAATTTGAATGCCAAGACAATATTAATTTGAACTGAAATTTTCCACAGTTCCATACGCATATGTTGCTTGGAGCTATATGGAGGTTGGTTAGTTTGGAGGATGAAGAAAATTGTTCTAGGAAACCTGTTAAGTTCTCACAAGAATTACCATAAATCAGGTTCTTTACAATTTTTCTATCGGAGTTCACTTCCTCTTAGCTCAGTCTTCAGTACCAAAGCGGTTTCAAGATACAAATCCCCTCCGAAATTCAAGCTTGACTTGAGGACTATTAATAGGTTGGATGATGCTTTGAGTGTTTATCATAAAATGGTCAGAATGAATCCTCTGCCTTGTGTGCAAGAATTCAATAAGCTGCTTTCTCATATTGTCGAACTAAAAGAGTATTCTGTGGCGCTTTTCCTTTTCAAAGATATCTGCATATTGGGGTTTCCTATTAGCGGGTATACGCTGAGCATCTTGATTAACAGTTATTGCATTTCCAACCGGGTCAGTTATGGCTTTTCTATGTTGGGTTGGTTTTTTAAGCTCGGCCATGTGCCCAATGCAACAACCTTCACCCCCATATTGAAGGGCTTATTTCGAGCAAATAGGATAGATGAGGCACAAGAATTGTTTAAGAAGATAGTAAGAGAAGGACTGTGTGAGCTCAATGTTGTTCTGTACGGGGTTGTGGTAGATGGACTCTGCAAGTCTGGGAATACTACCATGGCTATGAAGCTGCTCAGAGTTATGGAAAATGGAAGTTGTGTTCCTGATGCCTATATATACAGCGCACTTATTGATGGCTTGTGCAAGGGTGGACAGCTGGATTTTGCTATGAAGCTTTTCTATGGAATGCTTGAAAAGGGCATCATCCCTGATGTTGTAACTTACACCTCATTGCTTCATGGATTATGTAATCTTAGTCAACTAAAAGAGGCAAAAATCTTAATGAAGGAGATGGTCAGTTGTAAAATCTATCCTGATGTAATCACATTCAATATTTTGATTGATGCATTATGTAAGGCAGGGTTAGTGGATGAGGGAGAGGATGTAGTCCGCATCATGAGACAGAATAATGAGGTTCCTGATATTATCACTTACAATGCATTGATGGATGGATATTGTTTACAAGGCCGAATGAATGATGCAAAGAAGGTTTTTCAGTCTATGGCCAGCAAGAGTATTGCTCCTGATATTTTCAGCTATAACATCTTAATAAATGGGTATTGCAAGAAGAAGAAAGTGGATGACGCCTTGAAACTCTTCCGTGAGATGCCATATAAAGGGTTAAAACCTGATGTGACCACTTATAACACTATATTGCAAGGGCTGTTTTGTGTGGGAAGAAGTTCTGCAGCACTTGAGCTATTTGATGAGATGGAAGTTGTGGGCCAAAGGCCTAACTTTTTTACTTACTGTAATATGTTGGATGGTTTTTGTGGGAATGGACAAGCCCAACAAGCAATCTCGTTATTAGATGCATTGGAAGATAAGGGACTGGATCTTCACATAAACTACTACAATATCATCATGGATGGATTATGTGGAGTTGGAAAACTTGATATTGCACAAGCGATTTTTTACGATCTCCCTTCTAAAGGATTGCAACCTGATGTTGTAACATACAGTACAATGATAAAGGGATGTTGTCAAGCAGGAGTGGTACAAGAAGCTAAAAGTTTTCTTCTGAAAATGAAAAAGAAAAACTGTTTGCCGAATAGTCTTACATACAATGTTATTGTTCGAGGATTTCTCATGAAGGGTGAATTTGATGAGGCAGCAGTCCTTCTCGAGGAAATGGATGAGAGGGGATTGTCCCCTGATTATTCTACATTTGTTTTGTTGCTTAATTTACTGCGAACTAGAGAAAATAATCCTACTCTACAGGATATGATTCAGAAATTTGCTCCAAGAGATGATCGGTGATTGGCGTAAAACTTAGTTCAAGTTGTTGGCAAAAATCCAAATCCTAAACTTTCTTTCTTCTGGTTTCTTTGAAATTGACTGGTTCCTCCCTGCAGGCAAATCATTCCTTAAACTCAACAGGTAATTGAGGCAAATACATTGTCTTCTCCCTTTGCTCTGACTGTCCGCAAGTTTGTTGTTACTTTTATTTTTTAATTTTCTTAGGAAATTGAAATTTTCATAAACGCCTGATGAAAGACTTTGTAGTATAGCTTCAACTTGAGGGAAATATCAAAACCAGTAATTCATGCTGGCCTTTAGCCTGTGATTTGTCTGATAATTGCATTATCAAGACCCTAATCCTTGCTAATTTTCCTAATATTATTATTAGCTGTTACCGGCATCCATCTTTTATATTTTGGGTGATTTTGTTTCTCTAACTGAACTTTGCCAATGCCATCTAAAATCTATGTAAAAATGTGTCCTGGAGCTTCATGTGTAATGCATCAAACACTGGAAGCTTGGACGCCTAGTGTTTGGCTGGGATGACCTAACATGGAGTTGTTAAAATGTTTTCATGCTTTATGGATCCTTTGTTTTTAATGGAGTTCACTTCGAAAGTTTAGTAATGTTTCAAATTCCCCTTCCATTTGGTTGAAGCAGAACTTACGAGTATTAGTATGGCACCTGCTCTTTAATACTCATTTTGACATACATAAATTATGGATTGGCCTTACGTGACTTTCTATGTTTATGTCAATGCAGTGACAAATGTGTGACTTGAAGAGATGGATTCTGATAAATTGATGGCCCTTTTGGAGTATTCACAGCCCACTATTGTTCAATATGTGATAACATTATGTAAGTTGGTGTTTAATGCTTGCCCTCATCTTAATATACATCATAACTATCTGTGGATTTTTGTCTATATGTATGTAATATGTTTGCATATGGATAGTACTCTAGTTAACAATACTCAAACCTACAGCAATTGATAGTGGCATTTTGTTTTGGGCATGAGCGTCTGGTTAATTATTTATGTTGGCTTTATTGATGCTGCTAAGAAAGCTTTATCTCCCTGAGAAATTGTAAATCAACTGGCAGATTTGGGTATCTCATCCTCTGCCAAAACATTTACTTTTGCCAAAGAAATATTTGCATGAGTGGATTGTAAGACTTCAGGGCCAAATGTGAGTTCAGAGTCTTATCACATATAATTAACCTCGAATCAAGTTGACTTCTTTATTTCAAACACTAATATAGTACTATCCATCGGTAATTCTATATTACTTTTTCTTTTCTGAAGCCATATCAACAAGAAAGGGAGGCAGCCATACTTGCACAGAAACAAAAGACCTACAAAATTTTAGAGGCAGATGATGAGGTGGTTCCTGTTGCTCCATTGCCCAAGAAGGAGGACACTAGAAGCAAGAAGTTCAGGAAAAGGAGTGAACTAATAATGCTAAGGCTATTGATAAAAGCATTTTTATTTGTCTTTTTTGATGATACTGCATCAGGGCTTCTTGTACTAACAAGATGCTTTGGTGTCACTGAATTTGAGGGTTAGCTAGTCTAAAATGGAGGCCAAGTAAGAAGAGCGCGGAGCAGGAATTCCCTAGATCAAGATGATGGATCAGAGGTATTGTATAATTGTGAGCTCTTTTTACGAAAAGCTGGTTTATTGTTGGTTAATTGAGTCAGCTGGGTTCCTATTTTGATCATGTGGGGCTCAGGTTGAGGAATTAAGTTTGATCTTTTTAAATTTTATTTTGTAAATGGGCAATCATTCCGTCTGCAAAATTAAGTGCAGACAGACACAAAAATGTACTCAGAATCGTTTTTTAAATAATCTTGTCGAAGGTTCTTTTCAAGTACTTGATCATTCAGGTTGAAGCCATGGACTTGTCATCTTTGTCATGCTGAACAATTTAAAACCACTCAAGTAGGTTTTGATAAGTAGGAGCTGCCCAATCTTTATCGAATGGTCACAAAGTTTCCCCACAACTGATGTAGCATTTTTGTTGTTATAGATCATGGAATTAGGTGATGTAGGTCTTATAGCAGTTCTTTCATTTGTCATGTTCATGCATACATTCAATTTAGTTTCTATTCTCTCATTGGTAACATCTAGCTATTCCCTCTTTCACTGTTTCTTTGAACTGTACATTTTTTGTTTCCCTTCATCTTCCTTTTTCCAATCTTTGATTCGTAGTTCTGTAATACCAATTGCTACTTTTTCTGGTTCAATCAGAAGAGTAAGATTGTGTGACCAGAGAGAAAGGGAGGAGTTAGAGCGTCATATCAGAGAAAGTGATGCAGCATCAACCAGGGAGGTACAAATAAATAAATTACCCTCTTTAGCTTGTGTGTTTTGGATCTCAATCTGGGTTAACCCTTTGGATAACTGTTATGCTGGTTTCCACCCATTAGTTTGACTGATTCATTTCTATACTACTCTGTAATTAATATCTAACTACACATGCAAGGAATTAGATTTTTGGAACCAGTTTGAATTTTTTATGCTTGTCGACTGGTTAATTGAACAGTAGATATTTTAACTTCTGATAATTCCTATTCCTTTCAGCGCCTCCTCAAGGGCTTCACATTTCCAAGCTGGTTGTTTACATCTATGTTATTTTCTTTTCCATATAATGAAGATTATATTTTGAAATGGATACTTCGATTTTTCTGCCATTTGTGACCTGAGTAACTAAAAATCCACGTAAGTCATAATTTTGGGAAGTTTGGGTTATTGATGATTGTAGGTATACGCTTAACCATTTGCACTGTGGCCAAGTATTCTATGGTATAGGCCTGCTCCAGTCTAAATAATTAAAAATTTCTTAATTCAATTTACATAGGAGGTACTTTCTGACATTTCCTCATCAAATTAGAAGTTTTTCCCTAAACGTATTTAACCAAAATTTTCTAATGACCGACCTCCTTAAGTATCTTTGCACCTGTGCTTCCCTCAAATTATTTTAAGTACCTGGGTGCAAGTATTCTGTTTATTTCTTAACCTCTGTCCTTAAGAAGTTATATGCTTGTTAACTTTGTGGGTTAATTGCACTTGTGGTCATACTTGTGGTCATACTTGTGGCACTATCCAAGACATTCTGACAATTTCTTTCGTAAACTGCTCAATTCGCTCTTCTTTTGTTTTGTCTTTGTACAGATGACTGATCAGAGGCTATCAACGAAGGAAGAAGGTAAAAGCTCTAAGCCTCTGACATATATAGTGCTATGTTTTTCATTCTTATATAACTTATCATACGAACAGATGGACTCTTCCTACTTTAAATCTTGCTAGACATCTTATTTTTCGGAGGTCATAAAGTGAAGTTGACTTTCATAAGGTGATTTTGTAGACTTACTTTCAAGATTCCACCACCATTGTCATATGTTATCTCATTATATGAGATTCCATAACAGGAAGTTTCTATATTCAGTTGATTTTCACATGTTGATGTTGCTTGTTCATTAATTTAGTTAAGTGCAGTGCTTTTATCATTGTACAAGAGTGAATTCATTTTTTTTTTTGGTCTGCATACTATTAATAATAGTGCAGCATGCAGGCAACCATAGAATAAATTGAACAGAGAAGAATTGATCTTCTTTGCATAACTTCAGTATTTGTCATCCACCCCAACAGCAGTGATTCTTGGTTCTCTTTTTATGCCACAACAGGCATGTTTGAGCCAGGCTTCCCAATCGAATACACAATGAATCCTGTCTCTTATCAGCTTCTTCGCATCCACGATGTTTCTCCCATAGAAAACAAACACGGATCTTTGCATGTTATCAAAGACAATCTTGTAGTCAAGTGTTTTGAACTTGCCCCATTCGGTAAGCTGGATGCAGACAGCCTTGTATGCGTCACACACAACGCTCACCTACTTAACCGAGGTGAGGCTTGTTGGCTGAAGATGAATGGATGGTCCCAATCAAACTTCTTCATGTTTAAGTCCTTCTGGTTTTGATCCTCGGTTACTTGTGGATCGTATATGCTCAAACGAGCCTTGTCTTGTAGCAGCCAGGCCGTTGCACACATAATTGGCTGGAGTTTCTCTTGTGTCACTGGTATCCTTCTTGACGGTGAATCCCAGTATTGCCCGAGATGGTGTTGAACATTGAGGACACGACTGGCCTGCTGATGAACGGGTTCTTTGGGTAGTCATTCACTTTAATCACTTGTTTCCAATAGTTTGCAAATGTAGACCAAGTTGAGGACGTCCTTTTGGAAGCAAGAACCGCCAAAGCCCACACTTGCGTGCATTGAGAAACTTAGGCCTGATTCTCGTATCCTTACCAACAGCATGGGCAAATTAGGAAACATCGGCCCCTAAGTGCTGACATGGCATTGACAGACGAGATCCTCTGAGCCGAGAATGCATTTGCTGCAAGATTTGATAGCTTAGCTGACCACGGGTTGGTGCACATGATCCTCTCGTCAGGCACCCAATGAGCATAAACGTCTTTCAAGGTCTGAACTGCCTTCTGCCCTTCCTCCGATGAGCACACAATTGGGGCTAGAAAGGTCCTCGAATAATGCGGTCCTCTCAGCAAGAAACTCCGGGCTCAAGAGGATTTGATAGTTAATCCCTTTGTTGTGTGTCAAGGTTCTTTCAATTGCCTCGGCGGTTTTGACAATCATGCGGGCTGTGGCTCTTCCAGTCCCGGTCCTTGGGTTTTTGCTGGGGTGTTGACCGTTACGGACACTATGTCGGCTCCGGAGATGTGTTTTTCAATGTCAGTGCTGAAGAAGAGATTTTTTCCTATGCTTTGTTTCACCACTTGATCCAGTCCTGGAATCGGAACAACATTATTGCAGATACGGTTTATACACACACGGACAATAAATTAAAAACTGAAATCGCAAATTTCTGCAGACTTGAAATGAAAGACAGCTTTTAGAGCATGATATATATCCTTAAATCAGAGAGAGAAAAAAAACATCATCTTTTAGGAAATCATAACCACTTTGAAAGGGGATGAGAGAAGAAGAGCTGAACAAAAGAATCAGATACATTGTAATCTATTTTTGAATACCCAGAAAATTTTAAATTCGATAAACATATTTTGGCCTGAGTGTGGTCTCATATAAGAGACAGGATGACAAAACAACATGAACATATTATATATGCAACATTTTTTTTCTCCCTCTCGCTCTCTCTCTCTCTCAAAAAATCTGCTAATCCATGTATGTATATCACATAGGTCAAGATTGTACAAGTGAAATCCAATTGCAAATAAAACAATTCACATGACAGCACGAACCAAAGTGTTAGTAGACAAACAACTAAAAATAATACAATCTGAAACAATCAAACATCTAACCAACCCCCATAAATCCACAATAAAAGACAATCCATACAACAAGAAATTCAAGTATATATATATTTGGAACATCAAACCCTAAATAATATAATATTTATAACAAAAATGACTAAAAGAACATTAGTGAAGAAAATTTTCTTTACAAGAAAAATATGTAAGGTCAAATTTAATTATTGACATAAGGCAAAATTAAGGAGTGTGGGAGATGAAAGAGTATAGAGAGGGGAGAGAGAGGAGAGAGAGGAGGGAGAAATTAAAAAGAATATGGAAGATTAGAGAAGAGAGAGAAAATAAAAAGAAAAAGAAAAATGATAGATCAAAAAAGTTGTCAGACTAAAAGTAGTTACTCTAGAGGTTTGTCCAATTATATAATAGTATAAGCGACATATTCCTTTTATCGAAGGATTGATGGATAAAAATAGGGTGGATTTCATGTACTACCCCACACGTATAGTAAAATTACAAAAAAAATACCTTCACGTTTAAAAAATTACCATTACCCCTACCCCCCCCCCCCCCTCCCTCCAAAAAAAACTTGAAGGGGGTCAATGTTAAGTGTAACGGAATCAAGAAAATATCATTTTTGCCCTTACTCAAATTAGGGCAAATTACAATTACCACCTTAAGGTATGGTGAAATAACAAGAAACGCCCTCACATATGGAAATTTACCCCCCTTAAATGATTGATGATCATTTTAAGCAGTTTATATTATATGTTTTTATGAGTAAATACTAAGTCTTAAGGCATGCATCACAATAATACTTTTAGTGTTCAATTTTTGCCGTTTTTGAGATGTTCATATGATTTTATAATTTTATTGCTAAAAGTTGAGTTTTATATAATTGACAAATAGTGTTTTCAGCAGATCACGCATTATATAAGCAAAACCTCACATTGCTTTAACACACTGGTTAAAAACTAATAATTTGATAAGTATACACAGCATCCACCAACGAATTTAATCAACGAGTGTGAAAAAATAACAAAAATATTACATTTAACCCCATGTGGTTAAAACAAATTACAATGCAATTGCCCAAATTGTAGCACAATAACAAAAACACCCCTGGGGATATTTTCGAAAGTTCATGTAGGTTGACTAACGGTCGCCGTTTGTCAAACTAATAGTAGGTGCCAATTGTTAGACGACATATAACATTAGGGGGGTAATAGTAATTTTCCAAACATTGGGGTGTTTATTTGTAATATCACTATACTTTAAGGGTGGTAAGTGTAATTTGCCCATAAAAATAAAATTATTGGATATATCCATTAAATGCAACAAATTTCATCCATCCACTTATGCCACCGATCAAAGTTTTTGCGGGAAACCAATAGTAAAACCAGCACTTCCTTCAACTAAGGGAAGTGGTAAATCAGGATTATCTCACTTAATAAATGAGCTTTCAACTAATAAATTTAATAACCAACAATTAATCAGAATAGTTCTAACTAATTAAATTTTTTAAATTTTGAAAAATTTGTATTTTATTAGAATTGGAGTTATCTCCCACATATATGTTAGTACAAATATACAGATTTATGTAATGATGTACAAACTAAAAACCTAAATGTTGATCTTTTAAAATATTCAAAAGCTGAAATAAATTATGGTATGTAAACAAAAAATAAATTAATTGCCTAATCTTTTAAAATCATAAGTTCTAAAGAATCAAAGAAATTGTAAAATATCCAAATGAATGCATATCTCCAATAAAAATATTGAAATTAATGAGTATCTCAATCTTATAAAAATATAAAAATAGATGAATACAAAAAAATTAAATATAAAAAACACAAAATATACAACTTCACTGAATAGATGAGTAACAAATATCAGAATCAAGTTGTAACAATTAAAACAAAAATAAAAATTAAATAAAAAATTTGTCAATAGACAAAGAGAACATAAAACCACTAAATTTGATAAACCCTTCTACATTTATATAAAGCTACAGCCTATAAATTTAAAACAAATATAAACCAAATCTGAATCAAACCATGAAATCAAGAAAAAAAAAATATTAACAATTTCAAAAACTTAAAGAATTAGGAGGAGATCTTCACAAAAAGTAACACACGTAAATAAAATTTAAAAGAAAAATATTTAAATAAAGCAAACACAAAAATTGAAGACTGGAGATTAAATAAAATATGTATTACTCTAAAAATAGAATAAGAGGGTGTTTGGCTAGGCTTATTTTAAAGAGTTTATAAGCTTGTATAGCTTATAAGATGGTTTTAGAGCATATAAGCTTATACGTCTTATTTTAACAATAAATTGTCAAAGTGTTTGGATAAATTAAGATCTTGCAACTTATAAGATGTTTTTTGAGCTTATAAGCTGTGATTCTATGTGGTAAAAATGAGGGCTTGTATTTTATTTTAAATCTAATGATAATAAAAAAATAATAATGTAAAATTACTATATGTAAATAAATATTTTTTGGAGATAGTAGGTGTTGGCAATTAAATTTCATCCAATCAAAAATTGACAAGTGTAAATTAAAATATTATATATTAATTAAATTTTCTATTTATAATTTAGAATTTCCTAAATTTAATTTCAATATTAAATAGTTAATTTTAATTAATATTTTAATATTTATTTTACCGACGAATAAGAGGTCACCAAGTGTCAATATGAGGTGTTTCGGCCAATTAAATCAAGTCTTGCAGCCCGAAAGTCCAAAACCAATCAAATGGTGACAAGTGGCGCATTTGGTCGTATGGATCAATCAAATAATAACATGTAAATGGTATTTTTCTCTTTAAAAAATAATTTATATTGAAGAGATAAATATCAAAGAAGTTGCTAGCAATTTAAAAACCCCGCATAAACACCTATAAATAGGGATCATTTAACTCTCAAAGGGGGGGAAGAAGTTTCCAAGAGCAAGAGAAGTCAAAAAGATTCTAAAGTTCTTTCAAGGCAAGCTCAAGAAGATTCATGAAGATCAAAGACGAAATTTCCGGCATTCTTCGTGAAAGTCATCAAATCAAGGCATTCAATCCGCAATCAAGGTGTCAGCCCCGTGTTTTTGGTGTTTCTCCTAAATCAAATCCACGGTGATTAAAGCGGCGTTCAAGTTGTTCTTCGCAGAAATCATCCAAATAAGGCGTTTGATCTGCAATCAAGGTGTCAAACAAGCAAATCGGTGTTTTTCTTCAAGTCAAAGTCAAGTCAAATACACGGTGTTCACAGCATACTTCACGGTGTTCATCGAAGTTTTCAGCGTTTGATTCGTGATCAAGCTACTCAGCCCACGGATCGCGTTATTGGAAGATCAAGTCAAATTTAGAGAAAAGAATCAGGGGATTAATCTTTTAGGGATTATTTTCCACTAAATCATATTCTTCTCAAATATTTGTCACATTGTTTTCCTGACTTGTAATTTGTATTTATAAAATATGAAATTTTGTGTGAACAATAGGAATATTATGTTGAAAAAAAAAATAAAGATATTTATGTTATTTCATATTTTGATGTTAGACAGTTTATAAGCTATTTCAAAAAAAAAGTTGGGGGGTGTTACTTTTTTTGTTTTGAGCTTTTAAGTTCCTAACAACTTATTTTTGGAGCTTATAAGTTTCTTTACTTAAAAAATTACCAAATAAATTTTAGGAGCTTATAAGCTCTCAAACATCTTATAGCCAAACACTCTCTAGATTTCATCTCTGCATGACTTCCTAAATCTTGGAACTATAAGTCTAACCCGTGGTTGCGGGTTCCATACTCACTACTCAGGTATTTAGGGTCACCTTTTCTTCTTAAGCCTCCAACCCTTTTTTTTTTTCAAAATACAATATGAAAAATAAAAATACCAAATTCCTTATATTTTTCAAATCACATATCAAAAATACTCAAAATCACATAATGACATAAAATCAGTCCAGATTTACAACTACGAACATGCATCAACAATATATATCAAACATAAACTTATATATTGTAAATTAACCAAAGCATGCTTAAAACATCAAATTGTAACAAAACAAATCAGAAATAAGAACATATTTGATTATCTATCTAGTCCTGCTCTGATATCACTTGTTGCGAAGTTTATTAAAAATGAATTTAAACATAATAATCCATAATACAAAATATGAAACACGATTTCTATGAATCGATTATGCACAGGACCGCTAGTAAGTAATCAAATAAGTTTTAATAGAAATCACTAACCTTGATCAATTAGAGATGCAGAAGTAAAGTGAAGTCTAGGGCTAGTAATCATCTAAACCAAGAAAAAAAAGCCGTCACCTTTTTTTTTTTTTTTAAGATGGGGCAGAAAGAAAAAAAAAACGTCGTAATGATTCTGGTTTAGAGACAACACCCTTATATGTCAGATGTCAAAATACTTTAATTATGAGCCCATCAAACATAATTAAAGTATGACTGAACTTCTATATATATGAAATGCCTATACTTAGTGTAATATTTCTACAAGCCCATTAACTTTATTTCTCAACGGATCACACAATTTAGTTCCTTTAACAAGACAACAGATTATGTATAATAAATTAATATGTGAAATCACGTAAATTGAGAAAAAAAAAATCCAACAAATACTTGGCTGGCAGAAAGACTAGAAAAGGGCGTGGAAATTCTAGATTTTTAGCAACAATTAGTTATGAAATCTTGAAACTAAATCAAAAAAGAACTAACCCAAACCTAGTGCTATGCACGAAAAATGACATTAATATTTTTTTAATTATGAAAGAATGACATCTAAGTGCATGTACTATTGTCTAATTTTTTTTATCTTGCAAAAGATAAAAAATAAATATTATTAGTTACATTAAAATGATACCCAGCATTAAAAAGAAATAATATTCATACTTGGTAAAGACAAATATATTTATATAAAACTAGCCTAAACCTCATGCTGTGAATATAACATTAAATATAAATATTCCTATACCTCGTGCTATGAATATAATATTAAATATAATTGTCTCTACCAAATACAAATATTATTTCTCCTACGGGTTTGCTGTGTGACCTTTTCATAAATAAAAAAAAAGAAAAAAGCACGAATATTGGAAATTTTGCATTTTTATGACAGTAAAAAATTGCCATTTTCGTAGTTAGAACATTTTTTGAGGGGTAGCAAACATGAGACACTAAATTTTAAAAAATGTAATGTTATGACAAATTGACCGGAAAAGTATAATTTGAGTGAAAAATGACATTTTATCACCGGATAATGCATACATGCCAATCAATTTTGAGTTGTTGACATGATCGATGGCGTGGATTTTTGAGTATACACATTGGAGCCTATTAGATTAAAATAAGAGGGGAAAATGAAAAAAGAAAAAAAAAAAGAGTATAACTTAATTTGAAATAAAATATAATTTAAAAATTAAGATTAATATATTATAAATTAGTATATAATAAATTTATATATATATATATATATATATAAATTACATATTTTTGTAATTTTTATACATGTAATAATAATAATAATTGAAATATATATAATAAATCATATAAATAATACAATGATATCTATAAATCAAACAAAAGATCTAATTACCTTAGTGTTGATTATGGACTTTTCCATTTTCTAAATCAAACAAAAGATCTAATTAGTTTTCTTAATAAACTAAATTCTTTAAAATTACTTAACCACTCTGATCGCCCTTTATATGGATTTTAAAATTACTTAACCACTCTGATCGCCCTTTATATGGATTGCTTTCTTCGTTTGACAATTTTGAAGATCTAATAATATGCTTCTTATCTCAAACTCTCAAAGAACAAAAGCCAAAGTTTATCTACAATTGTATATTTTTGCATCTTCAGTGTTCCAAAAGAATGTAATTTTTAATTATTTTTCATTTTTTGATATTCTTCTTCTTCTTCTTCTTCTTCTTCTTTTTTATTTTTTATTTGGTGGGGGGGGGGGGGTGTATTTTAAAATCACCAGTTTTTCTATTTTTCAGCTTTTCAAAACAGGGCTTTTTTTGTCACCAAAAAAAAAGTTTATTTATTTTATGATGTTAACTTATGATGTTTATTGCACCAAAACGCAGTGGCAACTTTTGAAGGAGATTTCTTTATGAGGATGTGGACTTGCAGAATTTGTTGCTTGTTGTAAAGAAAAGTTGAGTAGTAAAAGTTGATGGTATTTGAAAAAAAAAAAGTGAAAAGTTGATAGTAAAGTATGGAGTGTTTCAAAATAAAAGTGAACAGCAGTCAAAAGTTAGTAGAAAATAATTCAAAAAATTCAATTTATTTACGAAAATATCAAGAAGCACTTTTAAGTTGCTAGAAGTAGCTTCCTCCCAATTTCTCAACTTCTATTTTTTTTCAACTTAATTTAAGTAGAAATTACAAAACCAAACACTTAAAATAGTTTTTTGAAGTTAAAAATAGTAAAATACTTTTTATAAGATATTGCAAACACCCCCAAAGTCTATAAACTCACCTTTCTTAAATTTCATTTTTGTGTCATTTTTCTTGATTAGTGGTTTTATTGGATTCCAATATCTATATGTTAGTATTTTCTCGTCTTTTTCTAAATCCGATAAAGTTCATCATTTATTTTTTGTTTTCATCTAAATCTTCAATCTTTTTATTTTCCCCCTTCCATTTTAAATTCCAACTTTTTTTATATTCTTTTTTCATTCTTCTCTGTGTGTTGTTTTATTTATTTATTTTGTATGTTCATTTGATTCCCGATTTTAATATTTGATTTAAGTAATCATATTTTGATAGATATGTTTGTTAATGATCTTTAAATGTTTTATTTTCATTGTTTCGTTCTTCATAAAAAAAATTGTTTGTTTCTTTATGTCATTTTTATTTAGATTTTATTTTTGTGTTTTCTTTTACTGATTGGGTGAACTTTTTGGATTCTAATAGCAATATATGTATATATATATATATATATATATATTATTTAAAAAATGGTGAAGTTCATGATTTGTTTTTTGTGAATTTTTTTTCAGTTTTAATTTTGGTGTTTTTTCCTTCTTTGTTCTATTTTTGTGGTTTTTTTAGTTATTATTTCATTTTTTCTAAGTTCTTGATTCACTCACTTTATTTTTTGTTCGTTTTCTAAATTTCAAGTTTGTGGTTTTGTGAGGGATTGATTGATTTTGTTGGGAGCGCCTTGTTCAAATTAGGATACTTAACATGTAAAAAAAATATTAAAATTCCACTAAATTATGCACATATGTTTAATGAAGCATTCAATCAACAAATAAAGGAGGAAATGTAAATAATAAGGGAATCCTTTGTGATAAGATGTGAATGTTCATTATCAAGTCACGGGTGTGTTTCAGAGTAGTTTCACAGAGTTCTTGAGTGATTTGGTTGTGTTACCATGGAGGAGGAAGTCTAACAAACCTTCTTGCATTCTTATAAAGAAATTTCTCATGATCAAGAGGTATAGTTGTGAGAGGAGAAATTTAAGAAATCCTGTCAAATATGCCTAATCGCATCTCGAACGTTTAGCTAGGGTTGCCCACTTCCTAGGATTTTGGGTAGTGGGTTGCTGAGTATAAAGGTGTTCCTCTTTATTCAGATGAGTGGCCATTGCTGAGGATTAGGACGTTTCCTTATTCAAATTGGTAGCCGCTGCTACGAACAAGAGCGCTCCTCTTTATTTGGATTTAGTAAGGGAGGTTTCCCCCTAAGGTTTGACTGAGAGGGTGTTTGGCTACACTTATAAAATGTTTTGAGCTTATAAGATGTGGTGGATTGTTTAATTAAATTTTAAAAAAATAAACTTATAAGTTTCAAAAATAAGATATTTAAGAGCTTATAAGCTCATTTTATAAAAGTAAGAAGGTGCTTATTTATTTTTTAAGATCTACCAACATTCTTTGTTTTCAATTAAACTAATTACAATATTGTCATTACTAACATTTTATAAGCTAACACCCAATTTATTTATCCAAATACTTTAATAATTTATTTTTAAAATAAGATCCAACATCTTATAAGCTCATAAAATATAAGATGTAATAGCTTATAAGCTGTTTCAAATAAACTTATCCAAACACCCTCTGAGTCTTCCTCATGGTAATGGAATGCTTAAAACTTTGTTTGGTGTTGTTTTGGACTTGTTTTTGGAGAATATATTGGGAAAATATGATTTGGTAATGGGGTGGAAGAATGTGTAGGGAATAAAAATATGTTGATTTTATTTTAGAGAAACAAATGTTATTGTAAATGTCTTTTTATGTAAATCTTTGTCTGTTGGTGATGTCAATCAAAATTTTATATTATTATATATATTATAATTGTAGCAGTATAATAATTAAAAATATATTTTATATTAAAACAATGATTTAAAGATATAGATATCTTCCTCCACTTAGGGGTCATTGAGTTTCGGTTTCAATTTTTTTTTTTGAACATATTTAAAATCAAATTGTCATATGTGATTTATTCTAAAATATATTTTAAATTTTGGTTTTTTAAATTAAAACCAAAAATGAGGTTTAAAATAGTTCGGTTCGATTCATTTCAGTTTGGCGGTTTTAAACAAGAAAAAGAAATAATTAGACAAAAGTAAGAAAAACATCATCGTCTAATATCAGTAAAATATTTAAATTAATATTAAAAATTCAATGCATGGAAATAAAATTTTTATAAATAAAAAGTATAAAGACTAAATGTGCAAAGTCCATAAAACTAATAGATATAATGCGACTTTGCATATTACAAACAAGCACAAGCAATAATATTGATTTTACTACGCAACTTCTTAAGATTTTGGCTAATACAACATACTAAAATTTTAGTCCATGCATAATTTAATAATAATTGGTTAAATGTATTTGAAATATTGAATGATTAAAGCAATAACTAATGAAATTTGAAACAATTTAAAATATAATTAGTGAATTCACCTTATACATTGAAGAGTTTAAGTTAAAAAATGGATAAATTTACATATATATATATATATATATATATTGATGCGGGTCGAATTCGGGAGCTGGTCGACCTCGATCGATCACTCTAGTTGAGTGTGTAGGTGAAGGTGTTTAATCGGGAAGTTAACCTGCAACAAGGGAAAGGCAACGTGAGCTAGCCAAGATGGATCTTAGCTAAGATCTTCTGATGCTTAAGTCAGTCAATCGGTTTTTGAGGAGATTTGAGCAGAGTGAGGGTGCTGAGAGTAATTAATGTGTGTCTCTTACAATAAATGCGAGTGTATTTATACTATGTCCAGGTAGACCGCGCTCCTGTGGGCCGTTAGGCTAAGTAGGTCGTTGAAGGTTGATGTGGACGACCCATAAGCCTAATGATAGGGTCAGTAGATGCTAGCTGACACTTCATTAGTGAGGTATAGGGTTTGGTGGCACCCTCATACCTGATCTGATGGAGTATTTAATACCAATAGGAATCCATTAGACCCGACATGGCCTTGGTCGATCATATAATCGATCAGGGGGGCCGAGGAGCTAGGTTCGAGGGGCCGAGACCATGGGTCGGATCAAAAGAGAAATCGTCCTTCCGGGCTCATCTGGGAGAGAGGTTTGCCAAATCGGTCGATATACGTCATCCGGTTGGGATGGTTTCACCGACTCCGAGCAGGGGAACCAGGGGGCACATCGCGGGAAAGGCGGTCGAGAAGTCCGGTCGGAATTATGCCACATCATATATATATATATATATATATATTTATATATGTGTATTTATATATATATATATTTTTATATATATATTTATATATGTGTATTTATATATATATATATATATATTTATATATGTATTTATATATATTTTTATATATATATAATATGTGAGTAGTTCAGTTCGGTACGGTTTGAGGAGAAAATTAGAACCGAACAAATTTTTCGGTGGGGTTTTGAACTTAATTGTTAAATTATGACTTTTTCAAAAAATTTATAAAAACTATACAGTTCAGTGCGGTGCGGGCAATTTTTAAAAACTTATGCTCACCCCTACCTCCATTCTGACCAATACAGAAGCGCCACGTGGGGAGATGTGCCAACATGAGATCACCCCCTTGTCTAGGACATCTCTCGTCAATTACCCAATTCCCCTTGATCCTCTTGCCAATGATCCAAGTCGTGTTATCAATCAAGATCTGCTTGAGATATGACTTCGAGTAGGGCGAATGCTTTGACATAACTATATCCGAGAAATTTGGGATTATTCTTTAGTCCGCCTCCTTTGTACTCAAACACACACTATCCTCTAACGCACAACAGTCCTAACATTTTGGGGGGACTAATCCCAACTCAACTCTCTTAAACCCTCCACATTTACCCCTAATCCCCAGATATCCTCACGAACCCTCACCTATAAGTACTTCCATGCAAGCCTTCCAAAGTTAGTAATATTCATTCCATAGTAGATACTCTGCCAAAATATTTTTTTTATATAAATCCTATTGACTTAAGTATCGAAGAGTTTTCGTTAAAAACACTTTTGGCTAGGTTCGCGTTTGTTCCATCTCAACAGGTTGAAGAATTATTCCACCAACATCTCTTCAGATCTAGATATCCACTACTCAAGGACATATCCATCAAATTCGGACCTCAACAGATATATATATATATATATATATATATATGACGACGATGATGATGATTTAAAATGATAACAAAATTTTAACAATATTTTGAGAAAAAAAGAGCATAAATTTTAGATGAATGTTTGGTATTAATTTTGAGATCAGTTGAAAATCATTTCCTAAAATGAAACCCAACACTACCTAAGGTACTCCATTTGTCTTGCAAGAACGGTTTTCTATGAAGTGAGAGTGGGCTCCTTTCTATATTGAATTATTTTGATTTGGCCTTTTCTCTGAGGCTGAGCACAATTTGATCAGTCCAAATAAGATGGGATTCGAGTAGGATCAAATTTAGTTAAATTTTACAAAGCAGTAAAATAAGGGAAAGAAAACCTCCAATTTTATGCTCGACGTGTTTTAAAGAAAATATCATTCAAAAAATCTAACAATCAAACAACGTCTCATAAAAAATATGTCACACAAACCCTAATCATTACACTTTTACTTCACATTAAATATATTCTCACAAAAGTCAATTATTTATTCAAAATAATTTTATCACCCTCTTGTTTCTTCTGCGCCCCCCCCCCCCCCCACCCCAATACACGATAGTGGTGGTAAAATGGATTAGAAACCACTGGTTCAACCCAATTCACATGATTTTAAGTTTGATTAGGTCTCATTTGGTTGATGTTAATAATGAGTGGTAGGTGAGTTGATTACGGGTTGTAAATGGGTTATTTTATAGACAAATATTTACATATATATATATATATTATTTAATTTCAATTTATTTTAGTATTTTAAAAACATTTAAAGAGTATATAAACTAATAATTTAGATTTTTTTTTTTTGCTTTGATTAAATATATAATAATAATATATTGAACCACTTAAAAACCATATCAAACCTATTTACAACCTACCTCCAACTCATTTCCAACCTATCTACAACTTAACCCATCTTCAATCCACTTTTTGAAACACATTTTCAATCCAACTCATTATGACCCAATCCAAACCCGATCAATGACTCCCATCTTTTATAATAGGATTTCTTATTTCTAGTCAAATTCTTAATTACTACAAGAAAAAGTAATATTAGTAACAAGATATAAAAGTATCAATATAAAAATTATTACCAATAATTATATTAAATAACAATACTTTTTATATTGTCACTAATTCAATTTATTTAGTAACAATATTTTTTCTTTTGTCACAATATCACTCAATGTTGACAACAATTAATGCTTTAATTGTCATAATTGACAATTAGTGATATATGTACCTATGGTAACAACTTAGTGATAAGATCCAGTTGTTATTAAGATTTTGTGACAAGATCTCCTTGTCGCTAAATTATCACTATAAGTGTGTCACTAACAGGGGTAGGCGTTCGGGTTAGCTTACCTGAAACCCAATCGGGTTGGGTACCCAAAAAATTAATAACCCAAATTACAAGCCAGCTACCCAAAATGTCACCTACTTGGATTTGAAGACATGTTTTTCACAATCAATAAAAAGAAAAAAAAAAAAAAAGAGTTTCGGGTACCGAAAAATAAATTAGATTCAATTTAGGTAATTATGTTGGGTACCCAACCCAATTAACCCGGACACAACAAATCCCGACCCACGGCCACCACTAGTTATTAATTGTCAATTGTAACAACTTAAATAATATGATGCCACTAAATATATATAATTGGTAACAATTTTTTTTATATTATTACTTATTATATTATTACCAATGTACACTCATCTTTCTTGTAGTGAGTTTGGGCTCCTGTCTAAATCCAGTCCAGGTCAAGTGTAGATCTAATGGGCTATGATCCTTGGGCTCGTATGTGTACCTGTTAGGACCATCGCAAAGAAGAAGAAGAAGAAGAAGAAGAGAGAGAGAGAGAGAGAGAGAGAAGAATATAATTTTCTTAGTTATTTGATGTAAATGCAAATAAATACAATTTAATTCGATCTAATTATTAAAAAAATCACCCTGGAAAAGATTTTTGGACAAGTAAACTATATTTGTTTTTATTGTTGACAAGTTGTTACGTAAGACCCTATACTGTACTAAAATTTGACTGATGTTGGGTTGGCAAGACCAGTTCAATTTAAATAGCTTCCCAAATTAATAAATCCCAAAAGTTTTCTTATTATTTCCCATGGCGGAAAAGATAGTCTAACATGCAACGTCTCCACTTTTGACTTTTGGATAAAAAATGGAGGAAATTGACCACACCCCTATTTGTTTCTATTTCAAAATTAATCAATTTTAATAAAGTAGATATTGACAGCCCAAGAACGAAAAGACCACGATCATGAAACAACAAAAGTTAAATAATTTAAAACCTTCACAAACAGATAACCAAATAATAATAATAATAATAATAATAATAATAATAATAATTTGTTATTTTAAGTGAGCCATTTGTTATATTTCAATCTATATGAAACCTATAAAATTAACTAATGAAAAGCCCATTTGGAATGACTTTTCTTCAAAAAGAAAAATCCTTATTTTTTCTAAAAAAACATTCTAGTGAAAAAAAAAATAGTTGTTGGTTGGACTTTTTAAAAATAATAGAAGTCGAGGAGGAAAAAAAAAACCTAAAAATGCCTTTTTTGGAAGTTGCTTATAGTAGTTTATAAAGAAATGTATCATTTTAAGTACTTTTAAAATTATTGCATCAAAATATAAAATTGTTTAACTTAAAAAAAATTCTATTATAAAAAAATAGTTCGATAGTACTTTTTTTTTAAAACTTATCCAAACTAGATAAGCTCAAATCCGCATACATGAACCTCAACTTGTCATTGAAGTAAAAATTCATTGGCAATATTACGCGATTCAAATTTATAGGGCCATCAATAACTCGATTTTAATCTAAATTCATCTTGAACTTATTTTGTTATCAAAAAGTAATTAAATGCTTTCTTGGATCCAACCAACTAAAATGGAATTACTTGTTCAGAATTTTATCAATCTTTTCCAAAATTAGATGATTTCAATCTTTTCATTATTGGGATTTAGAGCCCATTTGAACTGAATTTTTTTTAAAGAATAAGTACCTTTTTTTTTTAATAAAAAAAACACTTTAGAGTAAAAAAAAATACGTTTGGATTGACTTTTTTTTAAAAAAAATAGAAGCTAGAAAAAGCTAAAAGGGGGTGGGGGGGGGGGGGTTTATAGAAGTTATCCCAAAGTAACTTTAAATAAAAGTACATTTTAAATCACTTTTTAATTTTATATCCAAACATAAAATTGCTGAGCTTAAAAAAGCACCATCGATTATAAAAAATCACCGTTTAAGAAGCACTTTTTTTAAAACTCATCCAAACAGGCCCTTAAACTTGTGGGTTACATAAATTAGATCTAATCATTTCTTAAAGTGTCAACTCTATAGCTTCTAAATTAATATCGATTTAACAAACTAACTTAAGTTTGCTAGTTTTACAAAAAATAATTATGCTTTTGGCCCCAAATTATATGGTTATTTGCAATTTTATTATAAAGCTTTTGGAAATAATTGAACTTCATTCTAAAATTTAGATGACACCTGCAATTTATATTACAAATTACTATGAAAGTAAAACAAAATATCAATATACTTTCGCCAAAAAATCCACCCAATATTTTATGATCATAGGATTTTAGCTTCGTTAATTAAATTAGATCTTATTGACATTAATTTTCAATTTTGGGAGGAATTTGTGGAAAAGTTCCATTTAGTTCAAAACATAGGACGATTTACAATTTGGACACCCAACTTTTGGAAATAACCAAACATAGCCCTAATATTTAATGAACGGCTGAAAAAGGTCCAAAGTTCTCTAACATAAGAGCAAGCACGTGGTGAGATATCAAGTGTAAAGGCGAATGCAAAAATACTTTTAAAAAAATCCCTAGAAAATGAAACGAGAATTGAAGATTGGGTGATTTCTTCAACACATGAAAAACATAGAGAAAAAAAAAAAATAAAAGTATAAAAGATGATAACATGAAATATTAGAAGCAAAAAATCACCAAAAGAAATTGACAAAAAGGGTTTTGTGATCGGACTATTTTCAATTAAGTAATTAATGGAAATTTACCCAAAATTATTAACACGTGAGGAAACATGTGATAAAATGTTAAATGCAAAATGTAACCATAAGAAATATTAAAATAAATGGAAGACACTCAAAAAATGAGAAACAAACTTGAAAGGGTCTTTTATCAACTGACTCGAAATTGTATGAATATTTCGCCCAAAAAAAATAAATTTAGACAAATGAATGAAAAATAATAAAAAAGAATATTTAAAAAAAAAAAGGAATTGTAAAACATACTTGAAATATAAACAGTACATACTTGATATGTTAATACACCTGAAAATTGCATCATTTTAACTGACTCAATTTGTGAACCGTAGTGAAAGTAATTTCCTAACACACGAGCAGAGCACGAGTTTAAAATATGAAGCAAAATAATGGATGGACTAAAAGTGTAATTGCTAGTTAAATTTCGAAACTATGGCGTTTGGATGTGCTTAAAAAAAGTGCGTATCGAATGGTATTTTTTATAGGTAGAGTTTTATTTTTAAGTCCAGACAGTTTTGCATTTGGATATAGTAGTTAAAAGTGCTTTAAAAGATATTTTTATTTGAAATTATTTGTACAGTAGCTTATTAAAAAAACCCTTTTGGTCCTTTTTTTTTTGACTTCTGCTTTTTTTAAAAATCCTATCCAAATACAGTTTTTTTTGTTTGAATTAGTTTTTTTTTTCAAAAAAAAAAGTGTATTTTCTTTAAAAAAAAACCATCCAAATGGACTCTTAACCGCTTACAAAAGCTTAATACCAAAATTGTAAATGACCCTATACTTGAGGTATCAATTACAATTTTCCCATAAAGTTCACTCAAAAGAATGTCAATCAATTGTCGCGCATTTATCATATGCAATATTTTGTTAAAAACTTAAAACGAACTAACATTGTGAGTGTTACTCAAAAATTGGAACTAAATTTGGCTATTTTGGAAAATTCACTGTCAAATTATAATAGAACTTACAATGTTGGAGCCCGTTTGGATACATTTATTTTAAAGGAGAAACACTTGATTTTTCTTAAAAAAAACCTTTAATGAGAGACATGTTTGATTGAGCTTTTTTAAAAAGTAGAAAATAGAAAAAAAAATAATCCTAAACTAACTTTATTTAAAAGTTATTTACTCTAAAGGTAAAATAAAAATATCTTTTAAAATATTTTTAAATATTACATTCAAATGTAAAAGTATTTAATTTAAAAAAAAATTATAAAAAATACGACCCTTGAAACATTTTTCTTTTAAATCTATTTAAACGTGTTCTTAGTACAGAATACAATTTCCTTCGTTCTTCACCAGTAGCTATTTTTTTGTATTTGGTTATTTGATTTCAAATAATTTTCAACCGAAAATTGGATTAATATCGAAAAAAGTCGGAAAATCAGCATAAACATGTTCTAGAGCTTCAATTTCTTTTTTTAAGCAAAACACGTTGTTTTTACTTTTCTGAATTATATCATGATGTTATAAATATCAAATAAATATTAATCACTTCGACAAGTGGAAGAAAAACTGAGAAAACCCCCAAACCCAAAAGTAGGCAGGAGAGAGAGAGAGAGAGAGAGAGAGCCCAAAGTCTGAAAAAACAACCAGCAAAACCCCACAATCAAGCTTTCCCATTTCTCTTCTGAGCTCACCTTCCCCCACCCCACCCCACCCCCTCCAACCCTTTCTCACTTTCTCTCTCTAAAACCCTTTTCCATGGATCTGCGATTTTATCTCTCTACCATTTGCTAATCCCAGAATTTTCTTCCTGTCAATTTCACTACCTTCTGGAGGAATTCGATCGGAGCCCAGTAGAAGAGGGAACAAAGAGAAAATTTTGATACAGAAACGATGAGGGTGCCGTGTTGTTCGGTGTGCCAGAACAAGTACAACGAGGAGGAGCGGTGCCCTCTACTCCTCCAATGCGGCCATGGCTTCTGCCGCGAGTGCCTCTCCAAGATGTACTCCGATTCCCTAGATTCCTCCCTCTCCTGCCCCCGCTGCCGCCACGTCTCCACCGTCGGGAACTCCGTTTCCGCCTTGAAGAAGAACTATGCAGTTCTGTCGTTGATCCAGGGAGGCGAGGACGATGATGACGATGATGAGGAAGACGATGATGATGCTAATGAAGCGGGCCATGATGATAAAACTTTTGCCGCTTCCGACAATGTCTGTAGTGGAAGTAGTATTAATGTTAATGGTATTGCTAGTAGTGGTGGTGGTGTTGGTGGTTGTGTTTATAACAATGGCATTAGAAGAGTGGAGGATGGTTTTAGAGGTAGAAGAATAGATTTAGGGGTGCATAAGGAGGTGAAGATGGTGAGGAGGATAGGAGAAGGGAGTAGTAGGCGGGCCGGAGTGGAGATGTGGGCTGCGGTCGTGTCTGGCAGAAGGTGTAAGCACAAGATGGCAGTGAAGAAGGTGGTTATTGGGGAGGACAGCGACGTGGTGTGGATGCAGGGGCACCTGGAGGAGTTGAGGAGGAAATCGATGTGGTGTAGAAATGTCTGCACTTTCCATGGAGCCACTAGGATGGAGAATAGCCTTTGTTTGGTGATGGATAGGTGTCATGGGTCTGTACAGACGGCAATGCAGAGGAATGAAGGACGCCTCACTCTAGAGCAAATCCTCAGGTTTCGTTTGTTTCTTTAAAATGATATAGTCAGATTTCTTGCTCATTGCTTATGTCTGTGCAGCTGTGGTATTGGTGATTTGGGTTTGTCTTGATTTAGTGGGTTCCCTGTTTCCATCATAACATCAGATAGATATTAATGCAAATGGAATAAGTAATTGGGCTCTATTTTAGTTATTAGGTAGGGTGTCCTACACACAAGGAACATTCTGTTATTATTTAATGTTGAAGGCATGGATGCTGGGCTGCTCTAAAATTAGAAGTGTGTGTTTTTGTGGTTGATTGGCTTTGGTGTCGATGCGTTGGGATAAGATGATGGTAATTGAGAAGGGATAAGTTATAGATCTCTGCTTATTCTTACGGCATTCCGAATTTTGTCCATTGATTTCGGTTGCAACAGGGTTCAATACGTTTTTGGTTCTGATGAACAAGGATGAAACTTTGGTTATGAAATGGGCCACCCCAGAGTAGTATGTGGAAAATTTAGTATCCGTCCATCTGCTGTTGGTATGGTGGCATGCTCATGCTCAATCATTGTATGACAATTTGCATATGCTGTAATATGTCATCAATCTCAAGGGAAATATGGGCCGCCATCTTTTTTTTGCTGGATGTCAGAACACGTGGAGTCACGAAATCTTGTTTTCTGGGTATTAATGCGGCACCTAATTACCTTTTGTCGAGAGTTAGGAAAGTAGCGATATATTTGTTAAGTGAGAGATTTCGGCCCCTTGATGTCTTAGCCTTGTATAATTATGTCACTTGTTACTGAATCTATCTAGGTTGGCTAGCTTTAACTTTTTTGGTGATTTTTCTTGTTAAAAAATTTTCAGCAGTTAAAAATAATATTCAGCAATTTGCTTTGGCTGGGGTTCTCTTTTGGACTAGATCATGGCAAAACTAATTAATGTCTATTTCGTGGTCAGCTTATTTTCATGATCACTGTTTTACCATAGCATCACTGGTCTGTGAAACGTGTTTTGGGCATGCCCAGCAGTTCCCTGAAGAGGGGCACTCAAAAATGCCTTGGGAAAATCTTGCGGGATGTTTGCCCTATTAGTTGTATCCCAGAAATTCAGGCGTATGCACATACGCTTGTGGCATACGCCTTTTGTGTCCTGACGTGCTCCATCTCTCTGGGTTTTTGCTCCGTAGGAATGTGTATAAAAATACTTTTGCCAACTTTAGAGGGGCTTAATCTTCTAAACATTCAGCTATTCAAATTCAAAACTACTATACCTGGACAAAAACGATTAGAGCAGAATTCAAAAAGAAACTTTCCTTTTTTCAACACCTTTTGGCTTGTTATCTTCAATTTTGTTTTCAACTCCTTCATTTTTATTTTATTTTTTCTGTGCAGCTATTCTTAAGCTTCATATTGATTTTGTAGATTTGTCCTCCTCTAGGCTTCTCATCTATACAGCCATATGTTTGAATTGACAATTTTTGCCCTGTATCATTAGGTTTTTATTTTGTGCAAATATAATAAATAGATAAAATTCATTTTTTAACATTTCCTTCTAAAAAGTACTTTTACCTATCCTATGGTTTTTATTCTAAGAACTTAATTTTCTACTATGTCTTCTATGTCCTCTGACGCAGTCAATTATGCTCCTTATTATTTGCAGTGTTCTATATATTTTATCTTAATTTTTTTCACAATCTTTCAATTAGCTTTTTGATGTGTCTTATTTTTTTTTTTTCGCATTGTTAATATTATTCTTAGATTTTGAAATATCAACTGTGAAAAATTCACTGCCCATGCTTGCTGCTTAAGCGCCACCTCAAGTTATGTAATCGTGTCATCAAAGCAGTGTTTTTATCCACATATGTAAGAATGTACAATGTACATTCTATATATATGTAGCAACACAGTATTGTTTGTATTAAAATCAACTGATTTAATAAGAATATACCTGCTAACAAGACTTTTGAAAGAAAAAAAGTCCATGGAGCACTCATTGTGGATGAAGGGTATACTTAGTAGCCAAAATACGAACAAAATATTTGGTATTGATTGTCATGAAATCTAATTAAATCTCTCGCTCAAGTTCTTAGTTCTAGTTCTTTTACTTGCTGAAGATTAATGCTTGGGAGCTAGCAAGAATTTGTGCCCTTGCAGATTTTGAAAGCTGATAATAGATCTGCCTACTGATGCTTGTTTAATGATTTTTTGATGCGTAATTTAGTGATTTTACTTGGGAGATGGAAGTAGCAAATAAAGTAAGTTGGTCTTGTAGTCTGTGAGTTGTTGCCCATGTTGGGAACTACCCGTTGAAACTTTATTTTGCAAGAAACCTGGGAGATTTAGGAGATGCTTGCAAAATAGGCAAAGTTTAGATACTCTGGTAACAATATCACCACACTTTCTCCCTTTGACCCGGAGAAATACGGGAACTGAATATTCGCGCTGTATTCTGAAAACTAGTCTGCTAACTTTTTCAGTGCAGTCCACATGACAGGAAGAAGAAATAATTACATCAAAACCTTGTTTTTCTGCAACTTACTGATATAAGTGCCTAAAGTGAAACCTTATAAATTCCTTTCTCTTCTAAATGCTGGTCCTTGGTTGTCACTTATGGTTCTACTTACTCAAACCCTACAATCTACATATACTGTAACAATTTAATCACTTGCTGACCTGTTGCCCTTTATGGAAATATGCTCCTGAACTTGCTGCTTAAATGTATTGTCCATGATGAGGAACAGACTTCTTCTTTTCATACAATAAATATTTAAGTCCCAATGCAGTCCTCGAATTTCCTCCCTCTTTGACATATATGTGTATCTGTATGTGCAGGGAAACAGTAAACATACTCGATAATTAGATCAATGTTTGTGTAGAATTATCGGAAACAATATTGAAATTTGATCTTTCTTATGTCCCGGTTAAACATTTAATTAAATTGATAATTTGGAATAGGTCAAGATTCCGCAGGCATACTGAAAAGTTAACACCTGTCACCCTATTTGCGTAAATATTCTCTTGCGTCTAGAGTAGTTGTTACCATGAGCATACTTTTTACATTCCAATTTTTCTTCTGATATCTGGACCCATTAAATTCACTTTTTGTAGAACATTGTACATGCTATGAGGAGCCTTCTTATACTTCACTAAATCACGTCCTTTCTCCGGCATATTCATTTGTAATGAACATACATCGGGTGAGATGTCATAAAAATAATATATCATTCACTTGATTAAAGACCTACTTCTTTATCAAGCTAGTGTTTCTTGAAATCTTCTAGCTTTGCTTGCTCCGCCCTAATTTTGATGCGCCTTGAGTGTTTTCCAACGACGTAACTGAAAAGTTGAAACTTTTTTGTTTTCATTTGTATGTTATGCACCTATACTTCCATTATGATTTGACTTCTTTTCAATCTTTTAAGAAAGATTTGGAAGCCATGCATATTTTTCATTTTCAGGAAATAGCTTGCTTAATGCTGGGCATTATATTATTTAAGGACTTTGTTAATTTAAGGAGGCTGTTATCGATTTCAAAGAGGAAACAAGAATAATTACTTGACAGTTAATCGAGTTTTGCTTAACAAGTTAGAACTCTAAAAGGTTTGCATCTTATTGTTGCAATTTGCATTCATAGAAATCCTCTGAGGATTCCTTGGACATACCAAAAATGAAGATCTGCAAATTGACAAAAGGCCTATTTGAAAGAGATTCTGAGACCACATGAACCTTAGATGTTGCTCTTTGTAGTCTTAGTTGATCTACCCTGCTCAAATAAGTGATCTGGTAAAACCTCTAGCTGGGCAATCTTAGGTTGATGAACCAATTTATTGATGAGATTGCAAAAAAGCACCAAAACAAAAAAAAGAAACTTTTTGGAGCATAGCTTCTCGGGTAATATTTCGCCCAACGTAAATGCAATTTTGTTACTCTACCCTCCTCAATTGTTTAGATCATAGACATTGGGGAACTCGGTTAAGTATATATTCTTTAATTGGCGAACATCCTGTGATGGGGTCTCAGCTTTGATAATTATACTTAAATATCCATGTGACAGAAGTTATAAGCACATGCAGGATCTAGCACTTAATACACATGGAGTGTCATACTATTTTGAGATCCAAGAAAATACACATTCTTGCATGCTAAGGTGCTAATCTGTTTTCTGTCACAGCAAGTTGTCTGCTGTAGTCGGATGTTCCCTGTATAATTTCTACTTTTGAGTTTCTATGCTCTATAGCACTTAAGGTGCCTGGTGATTAGCTTTTGGGATTACTAATTTCCTTGCTGATTTTTAATCTATTTTGTTGCATACTTGCATGTCATGGTAGCTTTGGGTGAATTGGATCTTTATTTGTCTTGATGTATTATCTAAACCTTGAATGTAGATATGGAGCAGATATCGCCCGTGGGGTAGCTGAACTTCATGCAGCTGGTGTTGTTTGTATGAATATTAAACCCTCCAACCTTCTCTTGGATGAAAATGGTCATGCTGTGGTTTCTGATTATGGGCTTCCAGCAATTCTTAAGAAGCCCGATTGCAGAAAAGCTAGAAAAGAGTGTGAATCCTCAAAGATTCATTCATGCATGGATTGCACAATGCTGAGCCCAAATTATACTGCTCCAGAAGCATGGGAACCACTGAAAAAGCCGCTACACCTTTTCTGGGATGATGCTATTGGCATTTCTTCGGAGTCTGATGCCTGGAGCTTTGGTTGTACATTGGTAGAAATGTGTACAGGAACTATCCCGTAAGTGAAATTATTTCTATTATTTTTTCCTGGAATATGTATTACGTGTTTTTCATATATATATTTATGTATCTATCTTTTCTTGAAGTAGAATGAATGGGATAAACAAGTAGGTGTTCTTTTCTGCAGATGGGCTGGCTTAAGTGCTGAAGAAATCTATCAATATGTTGTCAAAGCTAAAAGACAACCTCCTCAATATGCAAGCGTGGTTGGTGTTGGAATACCTAGGGAATTGTGGAAGGTGATTGGTGACTGCCTGCAATTCAAGGCATCCAAAAGACCAACTTTTCATTCAATGTTGGCAATTTTTCTTCGACACTTGCAAGAGATTCCTCGTAGCCCTCCCACCAGCCCAGACAAGTAAGAAGCTAATTACGTGATCTCCCTTCATGACTTAAAAGTTCAGATATCCTTGTGTTAAGCAAAGCGGCATTGTGGTTGGTTATTTTTCCGATTTAAGCTCAAGTAACTAGTTTTCACAGATTTCATTGTAGCGTCATATTCTTTGTTATCTGATATCTGGTGTTTAGTTATTTGAATACCCCTGTATCTAGTAGTTGATTACCTGTTTGATGGGTTTACTGTCTTGTCTCCTCCATCTTATAAGCAGCGACTTGCCTGTCAGTCCTGTAATAAATGGTATGGTGCCCTCTCCATCAGCTGAGCTAGAGGTTCCGTTATCAAGTCCCAAGCTTTTACACCGACTTGTCTCTGAAGGCAATTTGAGTGGAGTTCGGTGAGGCCTTTTTGCTTTAGATATTTGTTCGACACTGGACATAAATTATTCTCTTAAATTAACATTTCATTAATTTGTGTCATGCAGAGAGTTGCTTGCTAAGTCTGCTTCAGGACATGGTCTCAGTTTGTTAAGCTCTCTACTTGAAGCACAAAATGCAGATGGCCAAACTGCTCTCCACCTGGCTTGTAGACGGGGCAGCGTTGAACTTGTTGAAGCTATTCTGGAATGCGAAGATGCAAATGTAGATGTCCTTGACAAGGACGGGGATCCTCCTCTTGTGTTTGCTCTGGCAGCTGGATCACCTGAATGTGTCTGTGCACTAATTAAACGCAATGCCAATGTCAGGTCCAGGTTAAGGGAAGGCCTTGGTCCATCAGTTGCTCATGTCTGTGCCTACCATGGCCAACCAGATTGCATGCGAGTACGTATCTTGGCCTTTGTTTAAGTTGTCATAGGTGGACTAATTATTGGAAACTTATGCAAGCAGATGCCTGATTCAACTACATAACTCCATTTCCATTAATACTACATGTATACTACATATCTTATATTTGTTTATTGAAACTAGTTTTATCTTTGATTTTTTCATACTTATTATTTATTTCTTATTCTTGAATGCCTTAGGAGTTATTATTGGCGGGTGCTGATCCAAATGCAGTTGACGATGAAGGAGAATCTGTGCTTCACAGAGCTGTTGCGAAGAAATACACCGCCTGTGCTATTGTCATATTGGAAAATGGAGGCTGCAAATCTATGAGTATCCCGAACTCGAAACATTTGACGTAAGTCCATCCTGCAGTAACTGGAAAGGATTGTTCTGGTCAATCCCGATTATATTAGGGGAGAAAATTTGAAATTGGGAAATGCTTTCGTATTGCACAACAAAAGTAAAATCGTGTCGACTTAACTTTTTACTTGGTTAGGATATTTATGAAATATATTGTATCCTTTATTATTCTGCCTTCAATCAACTTAGGTAATGTAATCTTATGGTTCTAGAAAACAGGGTAAGATCTAGACTAACTATGCATGACAACAGACAAATAGCTACCTGAATTTTTAAATGAACATTGTGGCCTGCTAAAAGAAACCAGGTCTCACTGTTGTGGTAATGCACAGAGCTATGATCTGACAATATTTGTATGTAGTTACGCAGGTTGCAAGAAATATATGTCCTGCAGACCACAATATAATCAACCCCTGGAATTTCATATGTTGTTATAAGTAAGCAAAACTATTTTGGCCTGTTGTGGATTGACTTTGGAAGTTAATCTAGATTCAGTGTCAGATCTATTGGATTTACATTGCATTTTGGTGGATTGGCAATGCTTCTGTTATACAGACCAATAACTACCTCCTTGCAATGTTGACATATCTCTTATATTGTAATTTGTAAGATGCAAAGCATCTTAGTCTTTTCTTGTTTCTGGGAGTTGCCGATGGATTGGCATGTGAGATAATCCTCTTTATCTGGCAGGCCACTGCACTTGTGTGTAATGACATGGAATGTAGCTGTCGTCAAAAGGTGGGTGGAGCTTGCATATGAGGAAGATATTGTTGAAGCTATAGATATCCAGAGCCATATGGGAACTGCTTTGTGCATGGCAGCTGCTGTGAAGAAAGATCATGAATCTGGTAGAAGTTGGTTCATACTTTTCAGGCTTGTGTAATTAGTTGCGCTAATGGGTTTTCCAAAATAAGTATGTTGTTTCATTCATCGAGAATGTTCTGTTCTGATGTTGACCTTTGTAATTTCTATAATCCTTTAGAGGGTAGAGAACTGGTAAGGATACTGCTTGCTGCAGGAGCTGATCCAACAGCTCAAGACAACCAACATGCGCAAACTGCTTTGCATACTGCTGCAATGGCTAATGATGTCGAATTAGTCAGGGTAGGCAGAATGAGTGCTCAATTTGGGCCTGCTTGTTCTATCTGTGGTTTAACTACATTCAATTATCATTCTAGTTCAGTGTCAGAGCTGAAATTGTTTAACTGTTTTCATTGAACAAATTGTCGTATAACATTGTTCGAATTTTTTGTCTGCAGATCATATTAGAAGCTGGTGTTGATGTAAACATCAGGAATGTGCAGAATACCATACCTCTCCATGTGGCATTGGCTAGAGGTGCAAAATCTTGTGTTGGATTGCTTCTATCAGCTGGAGCAAATTGCAACATGCAGGTCTGCTTTTGAACTTTGGGCCTTTGATCAGATGTTGTATGGGCTAGTCTGTGCGAAGTGCTTGCAAGGATATTCTACTAATTTAATTTGGAAAAACATTTTAAGAAATCCTGAGATAATCTAAGAGACATCCTGATTATGGCATAACGTGATGCTTTCGTGAATATTTAGATCTTATAGAAATGTTGCAGAAGATCCTCGATGCTTGCTAACTAGGCTGTACTTAGTATTTTATGCGTGATCATGGACTCAAAATTGAGCTTAATGTCCTGCAATTATAAGCACCCTTCTCTATGAACACCTTTGTCTGCATGTACAATGCTAACTTGATGTTTCTGAAACTCCCCCTAATATGGTTGAACATACTTTTAAGCTTTGAGAACTTGGAGATCTTGCTGGTATATGTCTTTCATCTTAAAAGTTTGGTTAATCATCATATTATGGAATATATCGCCTTTGCTGTGTTTGATGATATGCTGTCATCTTCTCAACTATCTCAGGATGATGATGGTGACAATGCTTTCCATATAGCAGCTGATACAGCAAAGATGATACGTGAAAATTTGGAGTGGATCCTTGTTATGCTTAAATATCCCAATGCTGCAGTTGATGTCAGGAATCACAGGCTAGTTTCTGAATAACTGAATTTGTTTTTTCTTTTAAATCTTATACTGTAGAGCCCATCTTTACTAGGTCACATTGTTTCTTCTTCTTCTTCTTCCTCCTCTTTCTCCCCCCCCTTTTTTAAATGTGTATATCTATATTGTGCAAGATGGTTTGTTCTATGCTGCCAAACATGACAGATGAATGGTGTTGCTTTACAGTGGTAAGACATTGCGGGACTTCTTGGAGGCTCTTCCACGGGAATGGATTTCTGAGGATTTGATGGAGGCGCTGGTGGAGAAGGGAGTCCATTTGTCTCCTACAGTGTGAGTAAATGACGAAATTGTCTCTTCATTGTTCTCAATGTTTTTGTCATCATATCTTCGCTGAACATCTTTGATGTCACTAATGCGCCTCACTTTTGCATCGTGAAACATTGTGCAGATATCAAGTTGGTGACTGGGTGAAATACAGAAGAAGCATTAAGGAGCCCACTTATGGGTGGCAAGGTGCTACACATAAGAGTGTTGGTTTTGTGCAAAGTGTCCCAGACAATGAGACTCTCATGGTATCATTTTGTTCGGGGGAAGCTCAAGTACTAGTAGACGAAGTCACAAAAGTAATTCCACTTGACAGAGGGCAGCATGTTCAACTTAAGTCTGATGTTGTAGAGCCTAGGTATGAGTTCTCTAACATGGACATGGCAGTTTAGCTATACTCTCCAGTTCTTAATTCATGCGCTTTACGTTTACATATTTCTTGCATTGTTATGTTTAGTGTGATGGTTTTTCTTGAATTCCTGCGTTCTTGTATTGTTGTAGATCTTTATACCACGTGATGGTTTTGTGCGGTTATTGGTTTTAGTATAGTTATCTTTTCTTGAAGCTTCCTTTTTGTATTGGTGTTGTATCGTTACTTGAAATATTCAAATGGTTTTGGACTTGGTGCTGGATTAACATTTAACTTGTCTTGATTCTTGAAATGATGTTAATAATGTATTTTGAGAAGAAAAAGTAATATGTAGTTCTTTGATGGTGTTTAGATGTCCACAACTGGACCAGAGCACCCAACTTTTCCCTAGTATTTTGAGGATGTCAAGTTCTGCATAGAGCATTGCTTGCATCTAGAATCAACACTGAAGGCATTGAAGTTTTGCTGTACTGTTCACTTGAATCACAAAATCTCATTCTCAACAGTGTTGTGGTTGTTTCTTCTCGTTGTTGGACTGAACTAGTATGAAAAGTGTCTTAAGCATTTAGACCATAATAAACACTTGTATTAAGGTGATATCTTATATTACACATGCGTTGCAGTTATTTTTTTCAACCTTGAGTAGGCACAGATGTGCATTTCCTTGTTCCCGCATGGTTTCTGTTTTGCTTGAAATTTTCATTTTTCTGCTTAAATCCATCATGACCTGGTAGCAACATATTTCAGTTTTGCTGCTACCTTCTGTGTAGCCCTTGGCAAGCAAATATCTGTTACACGTAATATTGAACTACCTATAGTTATCCTTAATATTCACCATCTGCTTATGGTGTTTTCTTTCTTCTTCTTCTTCCTTTTTTCTTCCCCCCCTCAATTTTAATGGTTTGCTTCAAATACAGTGTAGTAATTCATTTTCTGCTAATGCAGATTTGGTTGGCGTGGTCAGTCGCGTGACAGCATTGGGACAGTCCTCTGTGTTGATGATGATGGAATCTTGCGTGTTGGTTTTCCTGGAGCATCTAGAGGATGGAAAGCTGACCCTGCAGAAATGGAAAGAGTTGAAGAATTCAAGGTTGGAGACTGGGTTCGTATACGGCCCACACTGACTACAGCTAAGCACGGGCTGGGATCTGTGACGCCAGGAAGCATTGGTGTAGTGTGCTGTATCAGACCAGATAACAGTCTATTATTGGAACTAAGCTATCTTCCTGCTCCATGGCACTGTGAACCTGAAGAGGTCGAACATGTTGAACCCTTCAGGGTAAGGGAATTTATTTGGAATTAATGCATTGAATTGTATAAAAAAATTTTGTCCCTCAATATTTATTTTCATTTCCTTGTTCGTCTTTTGTACAATATTCTTTATGGTGGTTTGTTTTTTTTCTCTTTTTTTCCAGATTGGTGATCGAGTATGTGTAAAGCGTTCTGTTGCTGAGCCTAGATATGCTTGGGGTGGCGAAACACATCATAGTGTTGGAAGAATTAGTGAGATTGAGAATGATGGTCTTTTGATAATTGAAATTCCCAATCGGCCTATTCCATGGCAGGCTGACCCTTCTGACATGGAAAAGGTGGAAGATTTCAAGGTAATATCTGCCTAAGTTGGTAATTTTCTGATTTAAGATGTGAATGCACTTTGATGACTGTGTTCACTGTTATTGAACCTTTCACAGGTAGGGGATTGGGTAAGAGTGAAAGCTTCTGTTCCCTCGCCAAAATACGGATGGGAGGATGTTACAAGAAACAGCATAGGTATCATCCATAGTTTGGAAGAGGAGGGTGATATGGGAGTTGCATTTTGCTTCAGAAGCAAACTTTTCTCCTGTTCAGTAACAGATGTTGAGAAGGTACCCCCTTTTGAACTGGGACAAGAGATTCATGTGATCCCATCTGTCACTCAGCCTCGGCTTGGATGGTTAAATGAAACACCAGCTACCGTTGGAAAAATTTTGAGGATCGACATGGATGGTGCTTTAAATGTAAGCTTGTTCTAGTCTTGTCTATTTTTCCGACACTCGGTTGAGGCTTAAAAGATTTCTTAAAAATTATACTATTTGAAAAGTGAAAATATTCAGTATAACCTTGCAGAATAGAAATGATTGAATTGTTTTATCTAGGTTTAATTACAATAACTCATTCTTGGCCTGTTTTTGTGGTATGAAATTGTTTACGTATTACAAATCTCACTTTGTGTTAGGAGGTATCTGTAACATGAAACTAAACATTAGGAATTTGTAATTTTTCATTCCATGGGGGTTTTAGAAATGAGCCTAATCTCAGTGGTTTTTTTTAATCAATCCTTTTATTTATCCTACCCTTTCAGTGAGTTATCTAGACTCGGGGTTTCTTGATATGCTTCCTTTATATATGTTTCATGGTTCTGCCTTCTGATAGCGTGTCCTATTATCTATTTTCAGGTCAAAGTTGCTGGAAGGCATAGTTTGTGGAAAGTTTCTCCTGGTGATGCAGAAAGGCTTCCAGGATTTGAAGTAGGTGACTGGGTGCGCTCGAAACCAAGCCTTGGTGCAAGACCAAGTTATGATTGGAACAGCATAGGGAAAGAAGGTCTAGCCATTGTCCATAGTGTACAGGATACTGGTTATCTAGAACTAGCGTGCTGTTTCCGCAAGGGTAGGTGGATTACTCATTATGGTGATGTTGAGAAGGTACCTGGCTTTAGAGTTGGCCAACATATAAAGTTTCGGGATGGGCTTGTTGAGCCGAGATGGGGCTGGAGAGGCGCTCGGCCTGATTCACGAGGTGTTATTGTTGGTGTGAATGCCGATGGTGAGGTAAGGGTTGCATTCTATGGCTTGCAAGGGTTGTGGAGAGGGGACCCAGCAGATCTTGAAGTTGAGCACATGTACGAGGTAGGAGAGTGGGTCAAATTGAGAGATAATGCAACTGGTTGGAAATCTATTGGGCCTGGTAGTGTGGGTGTTGTACAAGCGATTGGATATGAAAAGAATGAATGGGATGGGAGCGTTTCTGTTGCATTCTGTGGAGAGCAAGATTTATGGGTTGGGAATATAGGTTATCTTGAACGGTTCGATAAGCTAATAGTCGGGCAACGGGTCAAAGTCAAGAACTCTGTCAAGCAACCACGATTTGGATGGTCAGGACACAACCATGCAAGCGTAGGGACAATCTCTGCCATTGATGCAGATGGGAAGCTGAGAATATACACACCCGCTGGATCCAAATCTTGGTTACTTGATCCTGCTGAGGTTGAGATTGTGGAAGAAAGGGAACTACGGGTCGGAGACTGGGTTCGGGTCAAGCCAAATGTTTCTAATCCTACTCATCAGTGGGGAGATGTAAGCCATTCGAGTATTGGAGTGGTGCACCGTTTAGAAGATGAAGATGTTTGGGTGGCGTTTTGCTTTATGGATAGGCTATGGCTTTGTAAAGCATGGGAGATGGAACGGGTGAGACCATTCAAGGTGGGGGATAAGGTTAGGATCAAAGATGGGTTGGTCACCCCTCGGTGGGGGTGGGGTATGGAGACTCATGCAAGTAAAGGTGAGGTGGTAGGAGTGGATGCAAACGGGAAGTTGAGGATTAAGTTCAGGTGGCGAGAAGGGAGGCCGTGGATTGGAGATCCTGCTGACGTCGCGCTTGATGAGAGCTGACCCGACATGATCTAAATGGTTTATATATAGGGCCTAACATTGTCTAACCAGTTGGCTTTGCAAGTCATTGAAGAGGTAAGCAGTGCATAACTTCAGTTGATTGTCATATATGTCTTAAGGATCATATATATATAACAGCTGATATACAAAGAGCAGAAAGATGGCAATTATTGGGACAGAAATGGGAAAAGAGCGGGATATGGAGAACGGCAAGTGCTCAGCCTGGCTCAGCTCGGCTTACTAGTCAAAAATTTGTCGTCGTCGAGCTATAAAAGGTTATTTGAGCTGTAGAGTGTATACGAATAAAGGTATAGTTGGTTATTTATTCGTTTATATTTGTATAAATAGAACACTTTTCACTGTATGCGTCGGGATGATTTTATAGTTTTCTTGTGAATTCTCTGCTGTACTTTAGTGGAATGGCGCTTGACTTTGGTATCTAGAGTTGTTAATGAAAAGACTCATTTGGAGCCATCATATGGATGATATTATTTTGAGTGATCCGACATTGTCCGCTATAGCACTATATTGGTGGTTCTACGTGGTTGGGATCTGTAGTCTGCTTCAATTGTTACAGCACGATACGTTGCTTCATCATCATGCTGACTGCTATGTTGATGGCGACTGGGAGTGTGCAAATTTAGGTTTACTGACTGAACCGGGCCGAAATTGAGAACTCGGTTTGCCCAAATATTGAACCGAGAATTCAATTCACTATTTGGTTTTATTTCTTTTGAAATTTTGGTGTTTGGTTCAGTAAATGGTAGCGAACTGAATATCGAATTATTTCTTAATTAACATTGCTACTATTTCATTGCCAAAATAATCAATTATATATTATAAAAAAGTATAAAATATTTGTTATCAATAATTGATTTTTCTGTTTTTTGTATTTTTATATTTTTTATAAGTAATCTTGGAGTGTAAAAAGTAAAAAAATTATAATAGGTATTTATAAATAATCGTTAAACTGTTTGTTTACAATTTATTTGCTTAATAGGTATTTTATAAAATAATTGATATCATTATTGAACATTATTGCTGCAATTTGCACGCCCATCCAAAACTATGATCCTTTCGTATTAATATAAAGAATATTGAAGAAGAATATTGAAGTTTTCAGATTATTGAAGTTGATAACTGTCAATATTAAATTAAATTGCTTACCTTGTCATCATCTATCATGATCATCTTTTGAAATCTTACAGACAAATTCTGCCCACAATTTATTTCAAGTTTTACCCATAAATTTTTTTACTGCAATGCGAATGATTTTTGATTTACTTGCAAAAGGTTGATAGAAGTATTTCCGCTATTTGCCATAATTAGTTATTGACTTGCATTATAATGTAATCAAATATTAATTGACCAAAATAATAGATGTAATATATAAAATCATAACTTGAAAATTTTCAATTTTCAAAATTTGATAAGTAGGACTCTGACACTAATTTTAAGAGAAATTATTATGAAACATATTACATATGAAGCATAATGATGATACCATATTCTTTTCCCACGTCGAAAGGAGTTTAGGAATTTGGCAAGCTTATAAGTTTCAATCCCCCTCTCACCTTACGAGGCGTTTTTTCATCAAAGGACAAAATCCCACTGTCGCAAGGTGTGAGACAATACCTCGTAGGGTCAGGCCTTCATGTTCGGCAACAGATTTGGGTATCATCAAATGGCGCCGTCTGTGGGGACGATGCCCCTGTGCCTCTTCCCAAGCCCCTCGGTTGGGGGGCTTATGATGATACCATATTCTTGTCCCACATTGGAAGGAGTTTTGGGACTTGGCAAGCTTATAAGCTCCGATCCATCTTTTACCTTTCGGGGCTCCTTATCATCAAAAGACAAAACCCTATCGTCTCAAGGTGCGGGACAATACTTTACAGGATTGGGCCTCTGTGTTCGGCGATGGATTTGGGTCTCATATCATCACATAATATGATGAGTACTCTTTACAACTTTTGTGTTGGGTAGATTGTATGCAGTTCATAAGCATATTTCAAGAAATATATAGATTGTTTTTCTAAATATATATAATATATTAATGTTTGTAAAATTTATGATGTCGTATTTAATTAATAATTCAAAAACTTGAAGTAATCTTAACACTTAGTAAAAATCGCAAAAATAATAAACTCACTAAAAACAGAATATTAATTTTACATGTTAAGAAACATAAATTCTCAACACAAATTAAGGAGGAATTAAATCAAATGACAGATAGAATTTTAGTTTGATAAAAATATTTGAAATGCTTAAATAAGTGAAAATTTTGATTTAAAATGTACCTTTCCTTGAAAAGTATCATTTTCTGCATGACAATAGTTGGTTGGGGGTGGGGGGATCATTACTTAATAGAAAGTAGGGATAATTATCCTTATCTCTTCCAAGTTGAGGTGAAATTATAAATATTCTATTATTTCAAAAATTATCAATACATTGCCTAATATATATCAATGTGTATGAAAAACACCTTGCCATTAGAGTTTTTGACATTTTCCCTTAAAAATTTTAGTAAATTGTTGAAAATGCCCCGAGTTGATTTTTCCATCATTTTTATGGACCAAAATACATTTATCTATTGTAAGTTTTTGAAAGTTGAATGGTGTTTGTTGTAAGTGTTCGAATTACATGAGTGTGTATCTGTAATAATTCTAGAAAAAACACACACATGCAATGATAGCTAGAGCTCTCTAGGGGGGTTTATTGGTGGGATTTGAACAGGTCTTCAACTACTCGAAACAACAACACATTGGTGAAGTCTGTTTTGGAATACGATCAATATTAGTAAAGGAGTCGGGCCAAGGAGAGGTAATGTGGCTTTGGGTTTGATGTAGTTTTTGTATAAATTCAAATGGATGGAGCATTGATGAAACTTATTGAGAGGTTTTGACGGGTTTGAAAATATTAAAAGATTGGTGTGTAGCTTGACCATCTCGGTGGTGGCAATGTGGTGGCTTTGGCAATAGCGTGGGGGTATTGGTTATTTTCGAAACAACAAGGATTATTTGTAAGTTTGTCTAAACTTAGGGAAGTGAGGTAATTCTCCCTTAAAAATATTTAGGGGCAAAAATGAAATTATAATCTTTCTATCTGATTTAACAATATGGGGGTAACACTTGGGTGGCGGGGGGGGGGGGGGGTGTTGGTAATTTTCGAAACAAGGGAGAGTTATTTGTAATTTCGTCTAAACTCAGGGGAAATGAGGGTAATTATTCCTAAAAAATAGGGTATTAAAATTACTAAAAGGATTTTAAATAAAACTATATGTTTATTGAATGAAATTTTAATAACAAAAATAAGTATAAGATAAAAAAATATATTAAAACAAAACCTATGATTTCTTACTTCTATGTTGATATACACACACACGTGTGTGTGTGAGTGATAGATAACAATGTGTTTGATATATGGACTCCATTATATAAAGGTTTTTTTTTTAGTAGGGTCCAGTAAAAAGTAAAATTTAAAATTTATATTTTTTATATTTAATATATATCTAAAGAGGATTTTTTTTAATTTCAGTTGGGCCATTGGATCCATTAAGTATAAGGGGCTCCACCTCTGGTCAAAATGTATAGGTAGTTCAAATGTGGGTTCAGAGGGGCATGAGAATAAAAATAAAACTTTCAAACCCGATTCCTTTGCAAGTTCAAACTTAACCCGGGTTGGGTATTTGGGTGGTCACTCTCCCAAATAGAGAACTAAATAAAAAATATAACTTGCAGAAATCCAATCTAAAATATACAAAGTAAAGTGGTGTGGTGTCTCTATTTTTGATATCTTGCTTATGCAGTATTGAAATGGATAAGTCAATTTTATACATTTTGGCCACATAAAACATTTTCATATTCAGTCTCATTAAAGTTTTCATAAGTTACAATTTCTTAATTATTGCTTACCATACATATTTCAATTGTTTTTCTTTCTCTCTCTACATAATATTAATTAATTCATTTTTATCTATTAAGATCCTATTTTTAAATATCATTCATTTTAGGTTAAACTCCATAACAACCTCCTGTGTTTTTGTCAAATAGCTAAAAATCCCATATGTTTTAAAAATAGGCAAATGCTCACCCCAACCCCCCTCCCCTGTGATTTTATTAACTGTAGCACAAAACTCCCATTCCGTCAAAACTAATGGAAGGTAAAGTGCACGCGCCTTAATGCGCGAAAATAAATGATTTTGTCATCTTTTTATATTTAAAAGGCAAGTATTTTGACCGTTTTACCCCTTCACTTTTGATTTTTAAAATACTATATTTTTCTATCTAGAATTACAAATAGGCCCCTTCAATTTGTTAAAATTATAAAATAACCTAAATTATAGTATTATATTTTTAAAAACACACTTTATTAAAAAGTACTAACTGCTTTAATTAAATTATTTACCCGTCTTAACAAATTTAAAATATATACATTATTATTATTTATTTAAAAATATTACATAAACATGATATTGTTAAATTTTATTTATTTGATAAATAAAATTTTATTAATAATCAAAATTTCATTACTTTTTTTAGAAGAAGAATTCAAAATTTTCTTTTTCAATTTTTCAACCTTTTTTTTTTAATTTAATTAATTTTATTTTTATTTTTCTTCTTCTTTTTTCTCCATTTTTTTCCCCTTGTTTCTGCATCTCCTTCACCACCGTTGGTTCAATATGAACCCCGAACCTCCGACCTTTTCTCCTTCACCAAAGTGCTCGGATCTGAACAACGTCACCGGCCCGCCTCCCTCCAAGCCACGCCACTGCCTCCCTCTAGGCCACGCCACCGCCGACATTGGATCTAAACAACGCTGCCACCTCACCTCCGGATCTAAACAACACCGCCGCCTAGCCACTTCGCCTCCGGATTTGAAACATCCCAATATCGTCGCCTGGATCTGAAAAATGCGGTTGCCCCACCGCCCTCCAAGCCATGTTGCCACCACATCCAAAATCCAGATCTGATAGCTCCTTAACTGTACCCTTCAAATCTCATATTTGTGTACAGTATATATATATATTGTGGAATATATGTACACTCTATAATTTATATATATGTGTGTGTTATGTATATGCTACATATATATATATATATAAATATATAAAAAATCAATATGAATCTTTCCTTTTTAAGAGCAAAGTGAAGAAGATTTCAAAAAATCCTAACTTAGAAACCTTACACCTTCTCTGATCTCTCTCTCTCTCTCTCTCTCTCTCTAATTATGTTTCTCCAAAGGTACAAATGAGACTAAGTGTTTTTGCAAGGTACATTGAAAGAGTAAAGGGCATACCGGTCAAAACATACAAAAATATAACGCCGTTAAAGTTCTCCATCAAAAAGGGCAAGTGTGCAAACGGATTTATATCACATGGGGTAATACGCCTATATTTAAATCATAGGGGTGTTTTAGCAATTACAACCTAACACATGGGGGTTTTATGCAATTTTTCCTTGATTTTATATATTTGTGAAAACATATTTAAAATGCACACGTGTTTAGTTTGTGTTTGGTAAAATATTTACTGGTCTTTATACAGATGAGACCCAGATTCTTATCCATGAACTGTTGGGATAGTTGTTGGGGCTGTGCAAGTGCATGCAGTCGTATAAGTAATATAAGATGAGTAGAGTGTTGAATCCCACATGAATTGTAATTTAGCCCGTGCAAGTGACTTGTTTTGTTTAGCTAAATTAGTCAAATTGTGGAGTGGTAATTTTTTTTTTCAAATTAAAGGTAATATCAAATTAAAAACTACTCATGAATAAAAATTATAACAAATAACCAATGTGACTAATGCAAGTGCAATGTGGTTTCATTAACCTAATTCCCTATTCCAATCCAATCCCTAAATTGAATGGTTTTATGGTTGTGCGAAGCCAGGAACAAAAATATCCATAATCTCTCTCGAGCATCATAGAACTAACCCATGCAATCCTTTCTAGACCTAAAACTAACTAGTTTTCACTCAATTAATCCAAGCACTAGAAAATATTAGTGTAAGCTTAACACCACCTTAGGGTTCAATCAATATTAAATTCGTTCTCATACAATTTTAATACTAATTGATCTCACTAATTAGAGCTACAATCGTGAATCGTATCTCGACCTCATCAACGATTCTCAAATTCATTAATTAGGGGTGATTAAACCCTAACCAAGTATTAGATCATTAAACGAGATTCACACAAAAACATACGAAATTGAATTCATATTCCTGGGATTTGCATGGAATAGAGAAAATGATAACTACACCATCTTTACACTTAGCAATTGAATTAGTTCATAATGAATTCAAATACAAAAACAAAATATGAAAAAGAATCCATAAGGAGAAGAAATAAACTTATTTGGCGGAGAATTCAGATGTAAAACTTCCTGTGACATCCCGATTTTTATATACAAAATAGGTATACTAACTATATTTATATATATCGATTTCAATAACATACGAACATAAGGACTGAAATTATATTGTATATGTGTGTAAAGACCAAATATATATGCATTTATACAAATCAGATCTAATAACTATCGTTATACTAATAAAAATCGAATTTCTATACTATACTGGCATCAAAATCGAATATTTATAGTCTGTGTGAAAAATTGAAAAAATATTTTTGTACATATAAAATTTGATATTATATGTATAACATACATAAAAATCAAGATATATATATATATATATATATGTATAAATTTTGAAATTATTAATTATAATAATATAATAGGATTATTTCATTACCTGCGTTAGAATACTTGTTTATATTATATGTTAAGTAAGATTATAGGTATCTATCATTTTCATTAGTCAAGATATGCTAGGGCACACATGCCATTCTTAAAATTTGTAGGAGAATAGTCATTTTCATTATCACTACAAGTCATAGGACACTTGTTCTTATAAAATTTAAGATAAATTAAGTCTAAAATCTTTCTTTTTCAAAAATTGCAAGACACTTGGTCTTACCATCTTCAAAGAGTAAGACATTTGCATCAATAATTTTTAGCTAAGGTAATCTTCAATACAAAAAGAACACATGTAGGAACACTTGTCTTCATCATCATGAACCCTTGGACACTTGTGTATACAACTTCAAGAAGAAAGCACACTTGTGCACTTATTTGGCCTAATAATCATGAACTCTTAATAATTACTTGCAAGTCTTTTCCTAATCCAAGGGCTATAATCTTGCTCTTAATCCTTAAGTAAAAATCAATGACTATGATTTAGCCAAAAAACACACACGTGAATATGATAAAGATAGGATTCTTTACACCTACACCCTTATCATATCTTACTTGGACACTTAGGTGACCTAAAATTTTGCCACAACAAAATTTCTTGAAAATGACCAAGGATTTGCCAATTTAAAAATGTTTGTGTCTTGAGCAAACACCTATAAATAGGGGTCTTCCACTTTCATTTGGAAATCACAACACACACTCTACACAAACACATACAAACAGAAAAACTGTTACTGCAGCTGCTGTCACACACACACATACCCACGGCACACACACATATAAACACAAAGAAGGAAATCCTAGAGTTTGTATACACACTACTAAAAGGTATGTCTTTACCCTAGACTTCCTATATGTTTTAGATATAATTTCATTTCATTTTAAGTAGTTAATTCATGTCTAGATATTCACATGTTCGTGTTTAGTTATTTTATGAAAGTATTCATGTACATGTTTTACTTATGCATACATATAGTAACTTAAGACTTGCCTATATGCTCATGCATATGCATACATATTTGTGAACTAGGGTTGTTCTTTTAAACCATATGTGTACATGTACTTAAAATTATTTTGAAAAATATAAGCATGTATCTATACATAAATATTGCTCATACAGGTGCTTATGCACAATATTTTCCTAAAATTTGTTACTAAGCACAAGATATTCTCCTTATCACCTCTAGGTTATATGCTATAATCGCATAAAGTCTAGATTAGTTACGTTATTCCTTAACTAATAGCTATTAGTCATGAACAATAATGATGTAATATTCTAACCCTAACTGTTAATGCAAACTTTAGGTGATTACCGGGACGACATAAACTTGGTAAGACAATAACTCTAAGGTGATTGCCTTCTACTTTTCTTGATGGGGTATTGAACTATACGTTATAAATATTCTTGTATAGTCTACCCTGTTTGATTTGTGTTATCCGATTTAGTTATATTTTTTGCTCTTTACATGTCGACAAAGTATTCTTTTGTATTATAAGTCAAGTTATATCCGAAAAGTACTGCATTTCTAATCTTGAAATGATTTATTGACACACGTGGGATATCATGTTTTGATTATGTTTTATGTATCCCAGGTGTGAAAAAAAACTATTGTTTGTTGAAAGTTTGTGAGCCATATCTGTCCAGCCCTGTTATATCTATCTACCCTTGGGAAGTTCGGGCCCAGGTACTTATAATAGGAGTTTTATCGGGCGGAATGGACAGTCGATGAACCTTCTTATATGATACCATCTTGTGGGATCCAATTCCTAGGTATAGTCAGAGGTTGGCTTTAGTAGGGTTGGATCGGTGTATTACACGGACGCGTGGTACATCTCAGTCCAGTTTAATGTCGAGGTCGCTCCTTGACGAGGGAGGCATAAGGGTTCTTGTTATGTCTTATATGTCTTGGGTAGTCATAAGGTTGGAGACTCCATTCGTGGCTCACTATCTGTCTTGATCAGTTTGTATATATACACTTCACAATACAACACATGTTATCAACTTTTAACAACTTATAAGTTCTTTTAATGTCTATATGTATCTATAACTTGCCTCACTAAGTCATTTAGACTTACCACCCCAAGTTTTTTCTGTTCATTGCCTCAGTTTCAGGGAAATGGGTTGAGGGGACTCGATTGAGGCGATCGGTGTGTTACGAGTCATTTGTACATAGTCCTTTATCCTATATAAAAGATTAGTTTGTGTAATAAAAAATGGAAGATTACTAGTTGAAGTGTTGTATTTAGATAGTTTGTTACCCTACAGTTCTATGTAATTTAATTGTGATTTAGTCCTATCACAATTTATTGTACGATAATCGATTACTGGGCAATATCAAATAAATTGCAAGTGTTGGGTACCGAGTGGAAAACAGGTATTCATCAAGATTGAAAAGTGAGCCCTACTCGTATGGAATGATACTAGTGAGAGGGGTATCACACTTCCCTCCAAGCTTTGTTCTTGACTTTGCCTCCGAATCTCCTCCGTCTCCGTCTTGAAAAATCCCAAAGTAGATGCAAAATAGATGAAAATTGAAAGAGTTTTTTTTCTAATCTCTAAACCCTAGCTACCAAAACGTGATAATCAGAAAATTGAAAGAGTTCTTTTTCTAATCTCTAAACCCTAGCTACCAAAACGTGATAATTAGTTTTGTGACTGTATCTAAATTTAAAAAGGGGCAAAAAATCGCCTAGAACCGCCTTTCTAATTAGAGTCCTAATCAAACAAGGAAAGTTTTTAATTGATGTTGCGGACTTTGAGTACGTACCCAAAACATTTTGGGTACATACTCAAACTTACAGATTCGCTTATCTCTCTGATGATTGACACTGGGTACATACTATAAATATCTTGCGTATGTACTTATTCATACAGACTCTTTTCTTCTCTAAATGGCTTGAATTAGGTTGATATTCAAAATATTTTGTGTAAATACCCAATTCTTGACTTCAATTTTTCATGTTCTTGATGGTATTTTCCCTTCTAACCTGCAAAACAACAGTTTAACTCAAATTTGATCATAATAAGGCTCGAATAGAGAAAAATATATGATAAGTCCGATAATATAAATATAAAAATCAAGTAGAATTACGGACTTATCAATAGCTCATTATAACAAAGGGTGAGGTGTGTAATCTAATTGATTTGGATTGAGTTAATATGAATTGTACCTTATTGTATCACTCTTAAATTTATATAATGGGGCCTATATTTAAGATCCTTGTTATTATTTCTTTTTTTTTTTAATTCTTTTTGATTATAGAATTATGTTACTAAATTTGTCAAAGCTACATGAACAACATTTTATATATGAACGATTGGATAGGGAGAGTATTTTCGTTATCTGTGAGGGTGAAGGGACATTAAATGAAATCTCATATGAGAAGGTGGTTGATAGTAAGGTTTGGGTGGAGAAAGATTTAAAAGATCAACAAGAATTACTTAAAACTCTCCTCAAAAAACGATTCTTGTTAATTTAGAATCTTTTTTTGAATATATGGAAAGGAACAAATGGCAGTGACAGTAAGTTAATTTGTTTAGATGAATTTGACTTTGAAATTTTGTTTCATCATAATTTCTCAGATCCTGGGTGGTGGATCTTCTAGCATTGTGGTATAACGGGAGGTATCTTGGAATATTTTTGTATCTCGAAGAAAGAGCCTATAAATGAGGTATGTTACCTCTTAATTTGAATGAGTAAGGTAAGATAAAAGTATCGTTTATTTGTTTGAAATAAATGGCTAACTTATATCACACATATCAACCTTTTGACCAAGAAATAAATGTGCCTAATTTTATTTTCTTAAGTTTTGTTTTTTTGTTTTTTTTTTTATGTTTTGTTGTGTGTCATTATAAAAATTTCTTAGTATTTATACATTTTATCTTATTAAACGGGCTACGGGCAATTTGTTTTTAAACAATAAACTATTGATAAAAAGTTTCTAGAGTTCTCAAATTAAATAATAATAAAAGCTTCTTAGTATTTATACATTTTATCTTATTAACGGATGGTTGGAATTTTCTGTTAGACAAAGAAAAAAAAAACTAGTGATAAAAGGTTTCTAGAGTTCTAAATTAAATAATAGTTCAAGGATGTTCAAGTAGATATGTAAAAGAATTTTCTTAAAACTTTTTATAGTATAAATTTGTCTACTACATTTTACAAAAATGTTGAATATTTTACGTTCATCAATGTTCTACATTTTCTTATTAAAAAAAAATTAAGAATTTTTTTTTATTAATTTCCTTCAATATAAAATTAACCTTTTCTTTTTTATAGATATAGTCTTTTATTCGTTCCTTTATGTTATTAATCAAGAACCTAATATATTAGCATTCTATAATTATCGATTTTATTATATTTGAATGCAATAACCAATATTCTGGTTACGGCACTTATTTGTATCCTAAAAATTACTATACCCAAGTAAGCGTATAAATTATCCCTATTATCATATTGCGTAAAATATAAAGGATAAAATGTACAATAAATTCCATTCATGCAAAATAATATACAATCAAACCCAAAGAAAAAAATTTGAGCATCAAATGAACCATATAAAAAGGCCCTAGACAAATTGCTTGCATAAATTTTCAGTGTTCGCGCTGAAGTGGTAGCTCAGGGTTCGAATTCGCTGAATTCATTAGGAAAATAGTAAATTCGAAGTGACCCCTTGGTGTTCGGGTGCGGGCGTGCCAATGTGCATAAGCACATAAGTGGAAGTCTTGTTGATTCGAAGTGAAAAAGTAATGTGATGCGCCTAAGACTTCTTATTGAAAAGCGATTGAATCGGAGTAGGCAAACACTACCAATAAGGCTTTACTTGCCTACAACTTAATATAGGACTTAACGATTCAGTACTTTAAAGATCGAAAAGGGTCGAAAAGATTAAATTGAAAAGAGAATATATTCAGGAATGATGGCTACTTGCCACTTGGACCTTATAAGACTCGACTACAGACACACGCATTGATGACTCGGGACAGATCTATGAAAAAGATGCATTGAGCAGTCCCTAAGAACTCTAGCTACCAATCGGCCACATTAATGACTCCGGCTATATCTACTTGTGGATGTACTCAGAGGTTGCTCACTCAGACGAGCATTGATTGACTCCGTCTGCACTCCTCTTCATGCATGCATTTGATATGAATGCGGGGTACCACTCCGTCGCATTGATATCTCACCTTAAATTGCGCCCAATCTGAGTGAGTGATGGCTTCGACCTCGTGACGCTACCAAATGAATGCGTTGATGATCCCATTTCGAGCCAAATGAGACAGGGCTACAAACATTCATGCAACAATTTTCTATGTACTGAATTGAAGCTAATCTTTATTCATTTAGACAAAAAATCAGAGAAGTGTTGACTTCTTAATTGGAAAAGTTGTTGTATTGTGTTGATTGATTGGTGTTGGGTGTTTTCAAATGTTTAATCAGCTTCCTTTTATAGACTTCAAGCTGCAACCGTCTTCCTTTATTTTTAGAGTTGACTACCTTATTCCAGCTTGGTCATCCAAAATGGATGGCCACCCTTATTTCTAGGACATGACAGTTATGCCATGTTATCTAGATTTCAAATTTCCAGCAGCACATGTCCTTTACTTTAGACATGTTTAGGTATAAGTATGTCTTATTCTTATCTAGTCTGTTATTCCCATCTAACAACCCCTAAAAATAAGGGATTTGGTTATTTTTATTTTTTTTTCTATTTTCTATTTTTGCCAACTTACTCCGCTGGGCCTCTAGCATGGGCTTGGTCTACTCGCATCGAAGTGACCTGGTCTTTGTTAATTTTATTTCGGCGTGGCAAAAAGGACCAATATCAGCCCACTCCGAACTTCAAACAAAATTCAATTTTTTGCAATGTTTTCAAAACCGGACCGGACCGGCCCGACCGGTGACCGATGGCTGGTCCGGTTTGAACTGTCCCAAAAAACCAGTAGTGACTCGAACCAGTCAAAACCGGTTGAATCGGTCCCCGTCCGAGGACCGGTTCGGTGAGCTGGAACTTTTTTTTTTTTGGTCTTTTTAAAACCAAAGCTGGTCAGTCATCCTAGTACCAACCGCGTTCTCTCTGCCTTAGACCTCAGTCCCCTCTGTTTTTTCAAAGTCTCACAGTGAAAAGAGTCAGCCGCCAGCCACGACCGGCCGCGGCTCACCTGCTCCTGTCGCCAGCTGCTGCTACCTGCTGGTAATTCCTTTTCCCTTTTTTTTCTTCTTTTCCCGATTTGCCCAAATATATCCCCTCTTTTTATTTTTGTATTCCCCCCCCCCCTCATATATCAAGTATATTAGTATATTACTTGTAAATTATTAGTTTGGAAAGTGCAATATGGAAAAAAATCAATTTTATTTATAGTGTTTACTTTTAGTTTTATCATACCATTGCAAAAATTTTAGGGCATTTAAAATGAATTTGAAAATGCAAAAAATTTTAGGGCATTTAAGATGAGTTTTAATATGGTAAAAATTCTAATTTTGTGTATGATATACCATTGCAAAAGTTCTAGGCCATTTAAAATGAGTTTCAAAATGGCAAAAATTCTAGGGCATTATGTAAGTTTAGTTTTATTTTTTTTTTATATAAATTTACCATTGCAATTTTTGTTCCATAATCGAAAAAGATGACTAACTTCAATATTTTGGATTTGCTCTTAGAATATGAGAAATATTGGATCCTTCTCGCCCACTACACAATCAAATCCATCACAATCGGTGCAACAATCTAGTAGTGGGCAAAATTCCCGTCATAGAAGTGACATTGCTTGGAGGAATTGCTATGAGGTACCCTCAAGTGGGAAAACTCACACATTGAAGTGCCTATATTGCGATCAAGCAATTAGGGGGGCGGTATCAATCGCATGAAGCAACATCTAGCCGGCATTCCCGGTAATGGTAAATCATGCCTTAAAGTTCTTGCAGATGTGCGTTTTCAAATTAAAGGTACCTTAATTGAAGTTGCAATTAATAAAAAGGAGAAAGCTGCATCTAAATTGAATTTGGATGATAATGATGATGATATTGAAGAAATTCAAAATTTAAGTTGTAAAGAAGTTGGAGGTGGTAGTAATAAGAAGAAAAAGATTGCTCATATAGGAGATTATATGAAAGTCGGTGCTGGTATTGATTCTAGTCAACCTAGCATTCAAGTGACATTGCAAAGTAGGGACAGATGGCATGATACAAATATGTCTATTGCTTTATGGTTTTATGATTGTAGTATCTCGATTAATGCTGTGAATTCCCCATACTTTCAATCAATGATAAGTAGGATTGCAACAATGGGTCATGAATATACTGGTCCATCTTATCATGCTTTGAGGATTTCGTTACTTAAAGAAGCTAAAAAGCAATGTGAATTGACTATTGATGCTCTCCGTGTTAAATGGGTTGATACCGGTGTCACAATTATGGGCGATGGTTGGAGTGATCAGAGTCATAGGGCATTGATAAACTTTTTAGTTTATTGTCCACATGGGTTGTCGTTTATTAAATCTGTTGATGTTTGTCATATGGACTCTGATGCTAAGACTTTGTGTAATCTCTTTTCCGAAATTGTAGAGATGGTTGGAGTTGGTAATGTTGTGCATTTAGTTACCAATAATGCAAATAACTACACAAAAGCTAGAAAGTTGCTATCTGAAAAATATCCTTCCATCTATTGGTCTCCATGTGCTGCTCATTGTGTTAATTTGATATTTAAAGATATTGGAGAGTTAACATCTGTGAAAAGTTTAGTAGCTCTTATTTCAAAGATAATAGTTTTTTGTGTATAATCATAAGTGGCCTCATGCATGGTTGAGACAGCGACTTGGATGGACTGAAATTGTTCATTTAGGAGATACTCAATTTCGCACACAATTTATTGCTTTGAAGAGTCTTTATGATCACAAGGAGCGTTTGGAAGCTTTGGCTGTAAGTGGAGGGTTTAAAAAGGTTTTGAAGACTGATAAAGGTAAAGAAGTTAAGCAAATTGTTTAAAATGGTGATTTTGGACTAATTGTTTGATCATTGTCAAGATTATGAGTCCACTTATGAGATTGTTGCGAATGTGTGATTTTGATGAGAAGCCTTCATTAGGCTATGTTTATGAGGGGATGTGGAGAGCAATAAATGACATAAAGAAGTTATTTAAAAAGAAGGAGCATTTATATGAATGGTGGAGGATGTTTGGTGTAGATGCACCAAATTTGCAAAAGATTGCTATTCGAGGATTAAGTCAAACCTCATCATCTTCCGGGTGCGAGCGTAATTGGAGTGTATTTGAACGCATTCATACTAAAAAGAGAAATAGGTTGGAGCATCAAAGGTTAAATGATCTTGTCTATGTGCATTATAATTTGCGCTATTTTCTATATCGTAAGTGTTATGTTTCTATTTGGTTACTAATTATATTAATATTATGGCATTTTGTAGTGGTAAACAAAGAACAATGCCATATGATCCAATTGATTATGAATGTATTGACAAAGTGGATTTTTGGATCATTGAGGAGGAGCCGAGTGGAGAGCTTGATGGTGATGAATTGGAGGAAATGCTTGAGAAAGAGCTGTCCGAAGGAAGAGGTTGTGTCACGACCCGGAAAAATACCCTTTTATTTATTATTTTTATTTATATTAAACATAAATAATAACTTTCACATAAAATTTGTGCAAAATACAAAATACAAAATATGACAGCTTCCAAGGTACATCATAATTAATCCTTATCAAGTAAAAGCTTCATAGTACTCCTCAGTTCCGCTCTTCTGATGATCCGATTCAAGTTGATCTAAAATAGATATGTGAAACACAGTCAACAAACATGTTGAGTAGAACTATTACACAATCACATAAGGTGCAAGTGTGTGAAAATTGCACATAAACATGTAAAATCACATAATACTCCCTGTTCGTCACATACAGTGACGGAATACCTTATAACTCCCACCACGATCAAACAATCAATATTCCAACCGAGTCACTCCGCGATTCCACCAATCCCAACCGAGTCACACCAGTGGTCATATCCCAAGTATATGCCGAATTCCTACGACCCACTCTCACATGGAACACTCCGTCCATATGAGGAGGGATTAGGAGATGGAGGGCTGGAACACATACTACCGGCATCTCCAATAGAATGTCCCGGCGAAACTCAGCCACATCCATTCCACAATATTTGGGCCCAACACACAATTGAGAAATAACTTTCTCATAACACATAGATTATAAAGAGCATAAATAAACATATCATGTTCATGCATATATCTTTATGAAAGCATAACAACATGAGAACAACTATCATGATATTAACATGCATAGAATCTTAAACATGTGAACATAGGCAATTACTTGGTATTTTACCATTATTTGGGTAAACCCAAGTTAAAGCCTTGCTTTTGAAAATAAACTAAGATCATGTTGCCTAAACTACTTATGAGAAAGGTAATAATTCTACCTTCAAATGTTTTTAGGAAAAAGAGGGTGTGCAAAGGGCTATATGGAAGGCTAATAGGTATATATGGATGAAAATAGAAGGGCTTGTGTGTACATATATGTGGGTGGAAGATAGGCTATACATAAGAAGTGTTTTGGGTGTTGAGAGTAGAGTAAGTGAGGGGGTGTGTTTTTAGGCGGGATTTGTGTGTTTGTGGAAGAAAATAGAGAGAGTATAGTGTGTGTATGTGTGAGGATGTTTTTGGGGATGGGGAAGTGTGTGGGAGGTCCTATTTATAGTGGAGAATGAGGGTAGAAGGCAAGACTTGGGGACCAAGGTTTAATTAATGCAAATCTTTCCATTTAATGCAATTCTCCCAACTAGGCATAGAATTAAATGCCAAATTAAATGAAATCTTCCACCTCCCTCCTCTATTCTAGCCTTGGTGTAACCCTAATCCATGAGTCATGAATCTAGATGAATGGAAGACCACACAAATGCACAATTTCTAGAAGAAATTCATCTTGTATTAGTGTAGGATATTTTAATAAAATATTAACACAAAATCAAATAAAATCAAATAAAATCTAATAAAATCTGATTTTGATTGTCCTCATCTTATAAAATCTGAAATCATATCTTTATTTTATTAAAAATTCGAATTTGTATTTATTTATTTTGTAAAAACTGAAAATTAGGGTTTTAGGGCATAAATTAGGGTTTTGGGCATAAAATCCGAAAATTCATAATTAATTTAGAAAAATTCCAAAATTATGAAATTTAATGTTTATAAATCTGAAATTATATGTATATTTCTCAGAAATTAAGAATATTTTAGTTATATTTTTGAAAATTGCAATTTAGGGCATAGAAAGTTCGAAAATTGACACTTTACCGTTCAAATTGTAAGTTAATCGCAAAAGCAGACGAAAATTTGAAAACAACAAGTAATAATAACATTTACAAGAAGCAAAAGATTTTAAATCAATTATTTAAATATTACAGATTACCGGGTCGTCACAGGTTGTATAGTAATTTACTTATTTTACTAAAAGATTCATTATCTAATTTTTTATTATTATACTAAAATATTTATTTATGATTAATTAGGTGATGGAGGAGATGAGGTTAATTTATCAATATTTGATGGTGCATCCTCAAGTGGTAATGATGGTGAAGTGCAACACCTTTTTAAGGCAGCAAAAAAATCACCCTATTGATGAAGATGATGATTGAAGACTTTGGATATATCATTTGGATGATTTATGATGATTAATCTTGCTTTATGTTGTTTAATCTTATTTGGGTTGATTTGGACTTGGATTGAAATGTGACAAGACGTGTTTATCGAATTATATTGTTCATGGTTATTTGTTAGCTTTTAGCTTTGGGATGAATGATGATTTGGATTTTTAAGATGAATGATGAATTGAATTTTTGTTAATTAGTAAGGTAAATTTCTTGTTTGATGGTTATTATTATTATTATTGGGTTTTTTTTTTCTATATATTTTTTAATGTATTATAAGTTTTTTTATATAAAAAATTAATTTAATAATTATTACGTATTTATAACGTCACACCGATCGAACTGGTGGTTGAACCGGTCAAATCGGTAACCACTAAGGCCGCCGGTTCGATGTTCGGTCCGGTTTTCAGAACATTGGTTTTTTGGGCCCAAACACAAACTGAAGTCAACATTTCTTAAATAATAAAAGCAGTCAATATTCATAAAAAACTTCATCGAACTCAATTTGTAATTCCATCACTAGCTCCAGCACTACAATAAATTAGTTGGGTGTTTTGATAGATCAACATTAATTTCAGAGGAGGTAAATGTAAGCATGCAAACCACAATCATGTTTGTCACTGCTTGTATAGTAAAAGTCGGGTTGGGTTAATTATGAGTGTTTCGTATGACTATGAGTCCAATCGGAGTTATATTAATTAATTTTTTGCAACTTATGTTTTAAATAAATAAATAAATAAATACATAAAATGAGATAAAATAATATTAGGATGATAGTTACTTCTTTTATTGAGTTTAGGTTTTTAATAATTCGACACCCAACATAAATTGTAGCAGCCTTTTCAAATATTGTGACATGTGCAATATCATTTCCTTGTATGACATTCAAGACTAATTTATATCTATAATTAATTTCACAATATTTATTATGAAAATTTAATTATATATTGTATAAAATGATGTAATTTTTAGTACCTTGGTGACATTTCTATGTCTTCCTCACCACACTTTGTAAGATATAGTGTCTTTATTCATGTAAACAACTGTGGTACATTTTTTGCATGACTCATACCATATCAATGTCTTATTTTCAACGTTTTGAAGAATTCCTTCTAAACAATAATATGTATTTTGTAAAAATAAAAGGTAAAAGAAAATATAAAGTGGAAATATAAGTAAATTATTGATAATTATAATAATATATATATATATGTAGTATGTAATTATTTTTTGGTAAAATTACCTCGACACGTGCAAATCTATTATGTATAACTTCTTTAAGAGACACATCCCATGCAATTTTGACTTGTTACTTCATGGATAATATTTGTAATTCATCTGGATCAGTGGTCATACAAAACTTATATAACAACAGAAAAGTAAGCAAATGTATATTGCTTAAAGTTCGACAGATGATTGTTTATTTTTCTAGGTTACTTTATAATATCATTGTCGCATAAGAAGAATTTCTTAACAGTTTGGATTTATTTGAAGAATTGATTCTACCATAGTTTGTAATTGTAACTCACCTAAATAAAAAGATATTATTGTTAATGTATACATTGTATGCATTTCTTTATTACATATAAACTTTTCCCATATAGGTCTTACCTAGATACATTTTTGCGGTAACTTTTGAGATGACAATAAATGAATTTTGATTAAAATTTTTTGGCAGCCACATCCTTCATTTTGTATCATATCTTCCCAAAGGCTTAGTATCATGGATTGAAATCTATATAATGCATAATTGAAATACATAATAATTATCTAATGGCATAGGATTGACAACAAATAACAATAGTGGAAAATAAAGCTAATATTTATTTTAAATAGAGTTGTTTTATTACTCTTATTTTTAAGGTTGTTAAGTGGAAAAAATTAGATTGTTAATCTCACTTATTCTTTATTCATGATATAAATTTCTCTTACGGTTTCAAGTTTGGGGTTATTCTACCATCTTTAACTTTGATAACAAGCATATATATATATCTCTACAAAATACAGTATGAAATATAATTGTTTGATAAGTACATAAAAAAGAGTTTTTACCAATTGCCCCATTTCTTTGAAGTTTAGGAGTTAAGTCTTAAAACTCCACAAAATTATAACACGTATTTTCTTTTTCTCATGAATGCCTTGGTGGACCTCATCCACAATCTTACATATTTTAAGCACCAATTCCTTTTTTTTTTTTTTGAATGTGCATTGGATCGATCTTTTTGATGTCTTTATTGGAGACTGTATAAGTTTTTCGACACCAAATTGTTTGCTAAAATAATTGATATCGTTATTGAACATTATTGCTCCAATTTGTACGCCCAACCAAAATTATGATCCTTTCGTATTAATCTAAACAATATTGAAGTCGATAACTTTCAATATTAAATTAAATTACTTACCTCATCATCTATCATGATCGTCTTTTGAAATCTAATATATATTTAAAATGGAGTCCACTTTATGTGCCCATCATTTGCATATGTAGACAATGAGGTGGACAAGTAGTTCTTTCACTATTTTACCATGTAAGATGTTTTCCATATTTACATTTTCAATCTTTAATTCACACTAAAATCTTTCTATATTTAACATTTTCTAATTCCAGTAATTTCGAGTATATTTATATTTAACTTCTTAAATTACTCTTTATTACTTAATTATTTTTTGAACATGATTTATAATTATATCCACTGATTAGTTTTTCTATGATTAACTCTTTATTAGATAGTGCATATTTTTAGATTTTGTGTGTACATATATAGAGAGATTTATCTTTTACCTTGACTATTTTTCTTAATCAACTCCTATTATTCATATACATTATGAAGTATCTATCTATATATATGTATATATATATATATATATAATATTATATATATATATATGATTAAACTCATTATCATAATTATTATTTTAAACTCCATGATTCCTTGATGTTAGCCCAAATTTATATTATTTATCACATATGAACTTGGCCAGATTTTTCAACCACATGCACACATCCATTGTTATCTATATTTATGTCTCTTTTGTCACGCCCCGAATCCGGGACGCGGCACGGCGATGCCCCTAAGCCCGAAGGACTCAGAGACACCAAGCCACGAAAATCAGAACATACTAAAAACCATTAAAATATTCATTGCAGCGGAAAAGATAATATTTCTAGCTATTACAATCCAACTCAAAACATAAATGGAAAAATAAGCTATAATAGTCTCCATAAAACAAAGTCTTAAAATAAAATGGCGTGATTAATAATAATGCTATGTTCTCTAGCCAACAATGTCTTCAATATCATAACCAACCCCAAAATTGTCCCTCGTCACCCTCGTCGGTACTATCCTCTGCAAAATAGTTATTAGTGGTGTGAGCGCACTCGCCCAGTAAGGGATCTCTTGACCCTCTATCGAATTTGAGCAAGTTACATATATAGCATCAAAATCGCACTTTGCACACATAGACAATATTCAAAAATTAACCTTTTCCACTTTCAAGTAACTGAACGGGTAACAAAACAAAAGCAGACAAATTCATTTATATATCCATGCTCGTGAACATTCAAAATCTCTATTGGCCAACTTGATCAAGCCCTAACTATAACCCCGTTAGGTGGGTTCGGACACTACTATTAATACCCGTAGGAGGGCCTTAACTACAACCCCGTTAAGTGGGTTCGGACACTACTATTATTACCTGTAGGAGGGCCTTAACTATAACCCCGTTAAGTGGGTTCGGAAATTGCTACTGTACCCCGTAGCTCGGTCGGAAACTTCGGAACTTGTTCCTACCAATAGTATCCCAAGTGTTCGGAGCATGTTTATAAATACACATAGAGCACAACATGAAACAACTTTAGCTTTTCATATAGAAAATTCATAAAATAGCATGCTCAAATCCATTTTTTATATATGAAAATAACTTTTTCAACGAAAACATAAATTTATGGAAAACTTATTTTTATAAAAACAAATAGAGGGAAGAAACCACTTACCTCAATCAATCACTCCCTTAATTTGTCAAACCCTTGACTACTCAAAAATCTAATCCCGATCGGCTGAATCTAAACATATAAGATATAGGCATTAAGCTATTGCTAAATAATCGTATAAAATTCATAATTTCGGAACCTCATGAAAACCTAACCCTAATCTCTCTCTCTCTCTATTATTTATTTATTTTACCTTACTATCCAAATTATAGAAATCAAATCGTGTAACTATTACTAAGCTAATATTATACTACTATTACGAGAGCATATGGATACATATATACATATATATATATATGTGTGTGTGTGTGTGTACGTATGCCCCTAAATAACCAACCCACATATATATGTATATATATATATATACATATACATATACATATTTAAAAGGAATTCTTATGCTTTTTATTCCACACACACCAAAAGGTGAAAATTGCACACAATTTGTAATCATTACCATGAACAAAATAACACATTAACACTTTAAGTGTGTGTGCCTATGTCATACGTTTTTTTTTTCCAACTAAATGTGCAACCCTTAAAGCAACATGTTCAAGTCTATTATGGTACAAAACAACCTAAAAAACTAATTGTCCAATTCTCAAAGCAATATGTACAAGTCTAAAATTAAGCAAAACAATCTAAAACATAACTCTTTGTTTCCTACTCCACACACACCAAAAGGTGTAATATGCACACACCATGTAATGATTGCAAATTTAAAACACACATTAACACCTTTTGTGTGTGCCTATGTTTATAGCCTAAACAATATTTGCGTACCTGCTTATGAATTGTTGATGTAGAAATTTAATATTGGAATTACTCACCAAAAGTTGAAATCGTACTACTACCTATACTAATAAAAAGAATCTCACCAAGCACTTGACTAATTGAGAGAGATATATAAGTATATACATATATCGGTATATAGGTGCATGTGTGCATTAGTTCTCGTAAGTGTTAGAGAAGAAAACCAATCCAAACTTAATTATGCATAATATCCCTATGCCTCATACACACTAGAAGGTGAAAATTGCACATAGGTATCAATGATCGCAAGTAGATTGTAGCCGACATGTTTAGACCCCTTGGTGCGTGCCCTTCCTATTTAGCCACAGTCATGATAACTACATTGTTCATAATATGATATCAAAAATTGTCATAAACTTACTATTGTTAATGGTCCTATTTGAGCAATTACTCCACCGTTGTCGTTGAATCGGGTTCGCCGCTCTCTCTCTCTCTCCCTCACGTTTGACAATTTGGTTTAAGAATAAGTTTTTATAACCCTAAATCTCTAGTTAAATATAATGATTAATACTAACTTGACACACATTAGAATTTACAATTCACAAAGGATTCCTAGACCTAATAGGATTAGCCCAATAATCCTAGGCCTAGCTAATAGCATTAGCCCAATACTCCTAAACCCAATAGGATTTAATTAATATTAATAATATAACAACATCATGAATAATGGAATAATAAAATTATAATCCCAATAATAATAATAATAATAATATGAAATAATAATCGGTATGACTAATAATAATCATAATAAAAATAATCAATGTTAAAAGAAGTAATGGCAATATTAATAAAAAGTATAAGTCCTAATAATAATAATACTAATAATAATATAATAATAATAACGATAATAATAAAAATAGTACAATGGCATCCGTAATCATATTAATAGTAAAATATGATTATGATGATGATGATAATACTAATAATAATAACAATAAAAATCCCATAACTGGGTCAGGGTATCACATCTTTAATAATAATAATAATAATAATAATAATAATAATAAGTTATGTATATGCCATAAATAAATTTATATAAATTGTCTACATAATCATCTACCATAAACTTGTTTGTATTGTCTAATGCTTCGTGCATATATACTCCATAAATATAATCCATCAAATTATGCACATGTAATTAAGTCATATTCGAAGACCATTAAATACATAAATCATGCATATGGATTTCGGTTAACTAAGCCATTCCCTCAAAATCAATATCAATTACTTATTGTTTGCATAAATTTTAGCACTTCTTGCCGGCATGGTTACTCAGGGTTCGAAGTCACTGAGTTCGATAAGAAAACAGTGAAGTCGAAGTGAGTTTCTTGTATTTAGTTTGGGTGTGCCAGTGTGCAAGAACACACAAGTTTAAGTCTTGATGATTCGAAGTGAGAATATTTTGCACCTACGACTTTTATCTATAAAACGATTGAGTCAGAATAGGCAAACACTACCCCTGAGGTTCTACTTGCTTACAACTTAATGTAGAATTTAACAATTCAATACCTTAAGAATTGAAAAGGGTCTAAAAAGTTGAAACGAAAAAGTTCATCAAGAGACGATGACTACTCGCTACTAAACTTTACAAAATTTAGATACAGACACTTGCATTGATGACACGGGCTATATCTATGACTAAAGTGCATGGAGAGACTACCAGAGACTTTGACTACAAATAAGCCACATTGATGACTCTCTACGATGGCTACGTGTGAATGCATTGAAAGATTACTCAATTCGACGAGCATTGATGACCCTAGGTACACTTCTTTATGCATGCGCTCAACATGAATGTAGAATACCACTCTATCGCATTGATATCTCACCTCGAATCGGGCCCAGTCTAAATGAGTGATGGCTACGATTATAGAGAATGCATTGATAACCTCATCTCGAGCCAAATGGATATGGCTACAAACACTCATATGACGGTTTTCTGCCTACTGAACTAAAGCTATCTTTGTTCATTTAAGGTAAAAGAATTAGAGAAGTGTTGACTTCTTGATTGAGAAAGTTGTTGTTTGATGTTGATCGTTGGTTGATGTTTTTGGCTCCTTTTTATTGGCTCCCAAGCTTCCCCCTTTATTTGGAGTTAGGTAACCTGTCTTGACTGGGTCAATCGAAATGAACTGTTCTCCTTATTTCTTGATTGTGGCAGTTATGCCACTTCATTTGAATTTTAAATTTCCAGCTTTGCTTGGCCTTCATCTTAGGCATGTTAGTTATAACAATCCCTGATTTTAGCCAATCTTGTTATTATCCTAACAACCCCCTAAAAACAAGGGATTAATATTGACTTTGTTATTTTTTATTCTATTTTCTTATTTCCTATTTTTCTGTTGATCTGGGCTTATGGGCCTCCATTTCATTTTGACCCGGGCCTCTAACATGGGTTGCCTTATATGCCGAAATGACCTGGGCCTTACTAATTTATTTCGGTATGGCGAAAAGGACCAAAATCAATCCATTCTGAATTTATACAAAAATTTATTTTTGGGCCCAAACACTTATGTTATTCCTATAATTTCTTTTTCTTTAATTACTTTCCTAAATTTTCATTAAAAACATTCTCTTTTAAGTCTATATACTCCAAAAATTTTGTATTTCATAATACATCACATAATCTTTCCCCTGCCACTAAGCTTGATTTATCGTAATTAAGCTTTTCTTTGATTTCAACAAAAGATGTAGTCAGAGGCATAGGATGATCGATGATTGTGATACTTCAATTAACATTTTGACAAATTACTAATACTCATGAAATTTAATTTTTGAAAATTTTCATCTTTCTTTTTGTTGCAAAAAACATATTATATGAGGCATTAGTATAATATCCATTTCTCTTCTTAGTTTTTCTTTTCGGTGTTCATATTATTTCATGATAAGAGCAGCTTACTGAAATTTGAAGAGGGTCTTAAACAGATTGAAGTGATCATGAATTTACATGTATTAAGTAGTTTTGAAGATCAATGGGTAATTTTGTATTCAACTTTCAATATGTAATTCCTGGTATCAAATGCATTCAGTATCTATATCATTTAGATTATTGTTTTTTTTTAACTAAATTATGTTGTTATATAACAAGAGTTGCTTCTTTTATTATATCTTTTTATGTATCAAAATGTTTGACGTGAATAAAAATATCTTATCGAACCATAGAAAGTTGTTAAATAGAAGCTTTCTTACTTTTTTTGATTAATCTTAGGCAGATTGAAGTGAGGATGAATTAACATGCATTAAGTAATAATTAGTTGTTATACTTTTCTGATATCTCCTAATGCACATTGCATATATATAGTCAACTTCTTTCAAACTTGGAATCATTGCGTTTCTTTTATCCAAATTGGAATAGTTTTGTTTATTTTTTTCAATCCCAATATATCCCTATAAATTATAATATATTTTTTAACTTTAAAATTACATAATGAATATAAGTCAAAAATAATTTAAATTAATTATGTAACATCCTAACCCAATTTTATTGTTGGAAACTATAATAAATTATGTAAATCATTATGAAAAATTCTAAATGATTGGATCATACTTATAAGTAAAAATATATCATAGAGAAATTTCTAAAATTTTATTTTATATCATAGAGAAATTCCTAAAATTTTATTCTTTTCTTACTAAATATTTATGATTTTGTCCAACAATAGCTAACTCTTTTAAAATATATATATAAAAAACTTAAATATGTATTTTTCTAGATCATGTCAAACTAGATTAAAAACATGATATTAGTTTATTTATTTTATAAAATAAAATTAATTCCTAGTGCCACGCACGGCTAAAATTAGCGTATATATTAAGGAAAGCGGTATGGTGTCCTTATTTTGGTATCTTGCTTATGTGGTATTGATGTGAATAAGTTAGTTTTATTCATTTTGACAACATAAGATTTTTTGATATTTAGTCTCATTTAAATTTCATAAGTTACAATTTCTTAATTGTTGCTTTCAATATTTCAAGTTTTTCTTTCTCTCTCTATGTAATATTAATTAATTCAATTTTATTTATAGGGATGCTCCATTTAAATATCTCATCTTATATATTTGTGAAAATATTCTTCTCAGCTTATATATTATATCAATATCTAAAAAATCTACAAATAATTTTTATCTCATTTTTTTTTTGGTAAATTTAACATATAATATTTTGAGAACGGTTAGTAATAGTCATCTAAAAGAATTCAATATTTAACATATCCTGTTATTGATTGAATTTTTAATATATTTATTTGTCAATTAGTTTTTGAATGAAAATTTAAGTTCGACAAAAAAATTATCAATTATTTAATATCATTATCTAATACAACTTAATTTAGCAATTGATTTTATTTTGATAAGTAGTTAATAGACATGATTGAATGTATTATATACATTTTTCACATTTTCTAACTCTTTTTTGAATAAACATAGATAGTATTATTTACAGCGTCTCATTTATATTATTTATCCATCATTTTAGTTTTTAACTGCTTAAACTATCTATCACTTATTTCTACATAAATTTTAAAATTATATATATTTTTTTCAAAAAAATTAAATAATAAATTAAAATGTCCCATTTAAGATATTTTTAAAATTTTTAAATTTTAACTTTTGTAAGTATATGGTACAATATGGATAATAACTTTTAATACATGATTATTTCCATTATAAAATTTAGAAAATTAAATGTGAAAAATGCATTGTTTACAATATTTATAGTATTTTTTCGATTTATTTTGTCTAAGTATATGAATACTTATAATCATTCAAAAGGATCTAATATTTATCCAAAATAAGAATATGACATGTTATATTTTAATTTAAATTAACTAACTAAACTATTTTTTTTGCTAATAGTGTCCTATGTAATACAATAATGTCAATTATCAAAAGCCTTGCATATTTGAAAGACGAGTTAATTATGTTTATTCTAAATATGATATTTGTCATGGTTAGATAGATTTTCTCAAACATGAACAGTGATCATCAGCTTTTCTGGCAGCTATCTCCAATGGAGTGAAATTGGATAATAAGAAGTACACATAACTAGAATGTCGGATGGCATTCACTACATCAAGTGGTGATACATTGTCGTTCGATATGATTCTGTTTGATGAACAAGTAAGATTATATGGTTAAATCTTGATCAATTTATTTTCATGATTTGTATTCTTTCATGTTTACTTTAATGTCAATAAATACACCTTTTTAATTAAATCTTTTTCACAATTTTGTGACATATATATTGTTGTCCTTTTATATCTCTTATAATAAAATGATGTCGATATTTATTTATATGATAGATTATTCTTATAATGCACAAAAAATTCATCCATGATGTTATTGTAAACCTTTCTTTTATAGTTGTTTTATGAAATTTTCGATTGTTGTATCTTGAATAGATAGTTGTTGTTGTTGTTATTTCTATTATTAAAAGTTTAAGTATGAAGTTGTTAATATACCTCTGGAGATGAGGTATCCTTATCCCTAAAAGTTAATGCATAGTAATATCTTCTCAACGATACTATTTTACTTTTATTTAGTCATATATAAATTATTTAAAAAATTATAATATTTATGATGTTAAAGGAATTAATTCCTCCTACATTATTAAAAATGCGGTTAAAGTTAATAAGAAGTTTTATATGCTAAAAATATTTCTACAAAATCTATTCTCGAAATGTGATTTAAAAATACAAGAGTATACATTGTGATAGATTGCTTTCAGAGCACTTTGTTAAAATGAAACTATGAATTATTATTTGTTATTTATTTTCATAGTTTATATTCTTTTACGTTTACTTTAATTTCCATAAATACACATTTTCAATTAAGACTTTTTTCACAGTTCTGTTACATATATATATCTTTGTCATTTTATATATCTTATAAATAGTGTTTTGATGCATTAAATTCTTATGTTTTTATTATTGCAAATATTAAGTTGTATTCAATATATATATTTTTAATCATTTTCCATTTGTTATATTTATAGAAGAATTTTATTATCTATGCTATATCTTAAATTAAATATACTATTTAGTTTTAAAATTTCAATTATCTTCCCATAAAAATTAGTTTTAAAACAAATTCTGCCCACAATTTATTTCAAGTTCTACCTATAAAATTTTTGGCCACAATGTGAATGATTTTTGAATTATTTGCAAAAGGTTGATAGAAATATTTCCACTATTTGCCATAATTAGTTATTGACCTACATTACAATGTAATCAAATATTAATTGACCAAAATAATAGATGTAATAAATAAAATCATAACTTGAAAATTTTCAATTTTCAAAATTTGATAAGCAGGACTCTAACACTAATTTTAAGAGAAATTATTATGAAACATATTACATCTGAAGCATAATATGATGAGTACTCGTTACAACTTTTGTGTTGGGTGGATTGCGAGCAACTCATAACCATATTTTAAGAAATATATAGATTGTTTTTCTAAATAATATATATATATATATATAATGTCTATAAAATTTATGACTGTCGTATTTAAAAATTCAAAAACTTTAAGTAATCTTAGCACTTAGTGAAAATTTCAAAAATAATAAACTTACTGAAAATAGAATATTTGTTTTACATCTTAAGAAATATAAATTCTCAACACAAATTAAGGAGGAATTAAATCAAATGTCTGATAGAATTTTAGTTGAATAAAAATATTTAAAATTATTATATATGTGAAAAGTTTAATTTAAAAAATGTATCCTTTTCTTGAAAAGTATCATTTTCTGAATGGCAATAGTTAGTTGGGATGGAATCTGCGTTACAGTGTGGGCCACCCTATGAAGAAAGAAAGAGATTATTAGATCTATGTGGTTGTATCAAATTAAATTATAAAATGTAGTATAAATAGTACATATAAGTATGTAATGTTTAGTTCTTAATAATTGATCCATATGCATTTTTGTTTCTTATATTTGTTTTATTACTTCTTGAAAGTGTGAGGTATAGCTATGATTCTAGCAACGCTTCTAAGAAAATCACACTCATGATCCCATCTCGAGCAGATTGTTTATGCCTATGGTTCCTTAAAAAGCAAATTTATAACTCTATGAACTAAACTAATCCTGGTTCATTTTAACTAAAATATCAAAGATGTGCAGATTTCTTGATATTGATTTGAAGAAGATGACTGCTTGAAGTTGTGTTGGTGAGTGTTCTATGAACTAGGTGTGCCTCCATGTTTATAGCTCAAGCTAGCAACAAACATTATATTTTTTTAGGTTATTTTTATTAGAATTTCAGATGCCCCAAATTGCTTTCCTCATTTGTCACATACCCAATTTTATTGGATTTATAAGTCGCAACAAGCTCCTACAAAAAAAAAAAAAAAAAAGCTCCAAATAAGAATGTCACCTCTTATCAACTTTATTTATGCACATGGTCTTTTATTATGGGCCAATTATTTTATTTTATAAACTATAACCCAGGGTGTGGCCTTTTTTCATGCCCATAAATAGGTATATCTGGCTTTTACTCACAATTTGCTATGGCCCGCCCAACTATGCGTCGGAGTGATTTTCCAGGCCCAAACACCATAATAATGCTTTACCATGTGTCTTTGACCTGAATGTGCATGAGCTATAACATTTCTTTCTAACAGTTTGGTATATTATTTCCTTCAACCCATATAGTAGCAAATTCATCAGTTATTCGTTGTTATACATTCATTAATCTAATCTCAAATCCTTTGATATATGAAGCTGAACAATATCCATAGTAGGATATTCCTTTACACTACGTTTGGTTCTAAGATTTTAGGAGGGGAAGGAAATTGCTAAAGAAAGGAAAAGAAAATACAAGAAATTCAAAATACTCTATCTTGTTTGGTTGTAAAGGAAAATAGCAAGAAAAATGATTTTCCTAGAGAATTGCCTTCTATTTTATTTGGCTATTAAGGAAAAACCAAAGGAAAATGCAAACACACACCAAAAAAATAAAAAAAACACAAACATTAAGTTGCTTGATTAATTAATCTTCAAGATTTCCGATCCTTGACTTCAATCTAAACACTTTGACTTGTGGATTGAATTCAAACCACTGTTCAACATTTTAAACTACAGAAAGTCAACCCAAATTAACCCATATATAGACATAAGTCACACAACACACACACACACACATATATGCACACGAAATATACAGTAACACATTTCAACTAACAAGGTAAACCAATACAACAAAATATATAATCAAGACTATATTCATTACAAAAATTATCAAGTAGCAAATGAGATATGAAGCTCAAAAATTGAGATAAAAAAAATATGTTGTAAAACAAGTTACTCAATATTCAATATAATATTCAAGCAAAGTTGTTAAGAAAAAAAAAAAAAAAAAGAAAAATGCAAAACAAAGGAAAAAGCAACAAGAACAACTAATATAGGTGAAATAACAAGAACAGTAGCTAGTGCCAGAGTTTACCTACAACTAGAAGGAAAACAAAATCACTCCAATACTTCTATTCATGTCATAAAACTTTTAGCTAATTGATTGATCGTCAAAAATTTCTTGACCAAATTTTACAAGTAGCCACAACTTCTTTCGTTCAGTGGGGCATTTTTGGAATACACGAGCAACACTTACATCAGCTGTAAGTTTTTGATATACTGTCATCTGAGAGATTTCTGTCATTCCACCAACCAAAGCAATTTCATTAAACAAATCTTCTTCGGTGTAATTCCGTTGGTTACCGAGTTTAATCGCTGCAACAACTTCGCCTATACTAGCAGTTAAGAGTGATATTTCTTCGCTTACCACATCTATCATTCTAGTCTTCTTTTTCTTTGGCTCTTCACTTGTCTTTGTGGAGCTTGTTGGTGCTTTTGATGTAGATGACTCTTCAATATTATCATGTTTACCACCTTCATCGTTTCAAGCATCTTCATCATGCTCCTCCAAAGGATCTTTTTCTCTTGCCAATTCCATTCTTCTTTGTTTTGCACTAACAACTTTGTTACCTATAGCACGATCTTTTCCAAAGATTTCATCCAAGTTTTCATAATTTGGAATTGGAGTATAACGTAAGTGTGAAGCATTTGGCTTTGCCTGTTAACATAAAAGACCAAGAAATGCTCAAATTCGTTTAGTACCAAGAAAGCTAGTCAAGAAATACATGAAGCATAGAATGAGATATTTATTGACATAAACTAGATATATATTAGCCCATTCTGATCACATATAACATAAGAAATTACGTGCATTGATCAACAAGATTCTTCTTGTCCAAAAGCCCATCACTCAAAAATATCTCCATCTTAACTACTACTTTAACTAAATTAAATAACTCAAATTTAAAAAGATTAGAAGAGAAAGTACCTTAAGATAAGCATCCCACACCTCTGCTTTGGCTTCAATCATTTTGGTTGAATAATTGAAACCCAATCCACTACCATTTTGGAAAAGATCTTTAACTGTGGCCAAGTGTTTCTTCAATGTCTTCACACGATTCTTTATATTTCCAGAATCACAAAAAATATTAAACTTGGAAGATAAACTTGCTGCTACATCCTTGTAAGCTGTGCTTGTAAACACTCCACCAATTTTTTGCCCTTTGAGTTTTTGTTCCATAAGGGAATCAATAAGGCATTCATCCATTTCATCACTCTATTTGAAATTCCTTTTCTCATTAGTAGTTGAGTCTTCTATATCATCTTCAAACTATTAATTAGAACATAAAGTTACAACAAATAATGAAGGATGTAATCAATTATGCCACCACCTTTCGAAATTCACAAAAAAAAAATTATATAATTGAATTGAAAGTAATGACAGCAAATAGTTGAATCCAAGATACAAATAGATGAACCCATGAAACAAAATCCATAAAGTATGCATCAAGTTCTTACAACTCAAATCAATACAATAACCGATTTAATCTATAATCTTTCCACATATCATTTGCAATCTTCTCTCTTAACAATTCTCCTTCCCTACATTCATTAATTAAGCTAGGATAAGATTCAAGTTCTCTTTCCTCGAGCTCTTTATCAACTTCGGCAATAAGTTTTTCATCACGATCAGCCGCCATTAAGTAATTGTGAAGTATACAACATGCTAGTATAACGTCTGCTTGCGTATCCACATCAAAATGAGACTCAGTTCCACTTCGTAACATGGGGAATTTCTTTTTCAGAACCCCGCTCATTCAATTGAATTCCTTGCCGAAGCATGGCGTACATTAAAAAGTTCACGCAAGTTTTGTGGTTCATGAATACTATACTCCTTTCAATGATAACGAGTACCCCGGTAAAGAGCAAGGAACCCAATTTTTAGTTGGAAACCAGCATCAACCATGCAAGTAGTATTTACCTAAATCATAAATACTTTTTCAATATGAACCCAAAGAAATATATATATATATATATATATGAAAACCAAAAAAAAAGAAACTATAATCAAATAATCACCTTGGGAAACGATTAAACAATCATTTCCTCTAGCTAAAGCACTTTTCAATATTCTAGAATCATATGCTGATCCTTCCCAACCAGAAAGAATATAGGTGAACTTTAGATCAAAGGTACAAGCAGCAAGAACATTTTGAGTTGGGTATGGTTTACGCCCTCGATACCTTGGTGCATCACTACTTGACACTTTAACGCGAAATGTGAACCATCAACTGCACCTATACAATCCTGTAAAGGATTTATTAGCATATATAAAATGAAGTTCTATTTAGGTGTTTTCTTTTTCTGAATTAGTTTTACCTTAAAGCACGGATAATATTTGGAACTGTTCTTGATCTCAGGTTGACACTCTTTTCCATCAAGTTGCTTTAAAAAGAGATCCTCTAAAGAAATAATAGCTTTAAGCACCTTGTTAAATTGTCAGCTTACGGTTTCACCAGAACGTCTAAATGTAAACTTAATTTTTCTATTCCTTAGATTATGACCCACAATATAGAGAAATCTTGCTACTTGCTCTTCTACACTACTATGACTAGTATCTCTTAGTAGAACTCTTCCTTTAAGAATATATATAAGATTAGCAAATGCATCTTTCCTCATACGCAATTGATCACGACAATCCTCATCATTCAATTTTGTGAGGCGTCTCATCAAACTTTGTCTTTCATAATCTCCATCTTTTATAATATCCTCATCAATGTAATTTGGTGCTTGAACTAATGAGATAAGAAAAATAGCATATGTTGCATAAGCGACAACACAAGCAGCAACCTATTTTCTCAAATTTTCCCATTGTTCCTCATCATCCACATCCATCTAAACAAGAAACAAAATCCATGAGATTTATTTTATCATTACTATAAGACTAGAACAAGAAAATACACAGTAAGAAATCACATTCATAAAAGAAACTTGTCTTATTTGACTTCATTGATGTCTTGTACATGTTCACAAACAAGCTCATATTTCAGAAAGATGATATCATTATGTCAACATGCATTACAAAGCACTTGGACTGAGTAAACTGATTGCAAAAACAACTAAAAAGTTGTCAACACCAAATCACTAAGTTGATTAAATGTAGTCAATCATCGACATTATACCCAAAGAGAATCAAGTTATAATTGTATTAGCAGCTGCTTTAGCTAAATTTGTATATTCAACCCTAGCCTATGATATTAACCGAAGTTTCATTTTGGCAAAGGTTAAGAAATATTTGAGTAGCGTCTATTAGTAACAACTCATATGAAACACATGCACATATGAATGATTGAAAAATACTTCTATTTCCAATTCAAATTCTGAACTTCGAAAGACAAGCAAGCCTACCCTCGTCCTAGAGAAACCAATCCAACATATTTTTAGCTTCCTTGTTGTCTACTTTCACTGTGCTAGAACCTTACAATTTCGAGGGGTAGTATATTAACTGCAACTCCTATCTCCACCAAGACTCTAGTCTCTAGACATAGAGCAAAACTCTTAACTTTCAATCTGAAATGCTAAGTACATGTATTTTGCATATTTTGTGTAATAATGACGACTAATACTCGAGTGTATAGCATATTTATTTAAAATCTAAAATATTAAAATCATGTATCTTTCTTCTGATTGCTAAACAACTAGATCATTTCTTCCTCTTTCAATATTCACTTAAAACCATTAAGATGAAACTGGACAAAACAAAACGAATGACTCCAAAAAAATTACAAACTCACTCTGAACAGTGGTCTCAGCAGATTAATATAATCCAACAAAAAAGATTTACATTTATCCATAATAACTGTAAACTCCAACTAAAAAAGAAAAGACTTGAAAAGCAAGAAGGGTCACCCTCAAGTTACCCAACAACTATTAACCAAAGTATTTGCAAGTTCTTTACAACCCATAATGCAATTACACACAAGGAGAGAGAGGCATACGAGCAGGGTACTCCAAGAGACAACAAAAATGGAAGTGGGTCTTAAAATAAAAGACCAAAATGACAAGAAAACGAAAGAAAAACAAATAAATGAAAAAAATAAAGAATAAATACATAAAACCCACCTCCATTTCCACGAGTGAGGCCAAATTTAGCATGAAACAAGAAAAAAAGACACTAGAACGAGGACACAGGCACAGATAGGCTACTCCACTTGAGCACACATACATACATTTCAAAATAATTCAAGCAAAATCATCCTTCAAGATGCTCATATAAGTCAATGAAAGGACCTCCATAATTCAAAATTATCAAAATAACAAGGGATTTACTTTATTAACAACTGCTAAATCAAAATCCACCCACTTAACCATAGAAACAGATGAATTCCAACTCTCCAAAATCCAAACAGAGACTTCAAATAATAATAAACTGTAATAATAGAAAATTCCAAATATATAACCATTTCTCAAATAGAATTTGAAATAAATATACCTCTTCTCCTATAACATGAAGAAATTGAGGTTCCAAATGTGGGAATGGATGTGAAGAGGCTGAGAAAAATCGATCTCCTACACCACTTCCACCACCAATCGAGTTGGGCTCAGAAGAAGATTTCCTTACCCTATTCTTCATGGGTGTTTGGTTTTGACTGAGAAAATTGATCGGCATTTTGATTCACCGGAGGAAATTGACGAGCACGATTTGATTGTGGAAATCTCCGTTGAGAACTCAATGAATTTCCTCGAGAAGACATGGTAAGAATCGATATTCTGAATAGAGAGAAATAGAGTTAAGAGAGAGGTGTGGAGTGAGAGAATTCTGAAGAGAGAGAAACAGAGTTAAGAGAGAGCGTGTTGTTGTTTTCCTTCCATTTCCTCACTTAATTGGATGGAAAATAATTTTTCTCTACTTATGCTATATTTTTTTCCCATTTTCCTTTCCTCAATATTTCCATCCTTTTTCCCCAACAACCAAACACTGAAAAATCATTTTCCTTTCTATTTTCTTTACTTTTCTCTCCTAAAATCTTAGAACCAAACATAGTGTTAATTTTCCAAAGACTCTGCAAATGGAATTACTTTTAAAATTTTTATAAGTTTCTTCACAATATCTTTGGACAAAGTCAAGTTTTTCAATACTTTCATTCTATTCTCTATCTCATTTTCTATTTCAACAATATACAACTGAAAGTAAACAAGATTGTTTTCATTGGGAAGTAACCTTGGAAGGTCATGGTAGACTGTTCTCTATGCTCGAAAAGCATAAACATCTCACTTTGAAGATGCACACTTTATCTAATTCATTTAAAATGAGATAACAGAGAACATGGAGTTGAACGCGTGGATGTTTTTCTAGAACCCGATGGCTTCTTCTAATTGAGAAATGAAAAACTTGTATAATTCATTTAGAATTTCAATATGCACTAGCTTAATTTTTTTCCATTATCACAACAAAAAGTTGGAGGTTTGTATTCCAATCCTGCGGCACCACTGTGAATACAATTGAGCATTTGTTTTTCAATTCATGCATCCCCAATTATGTATGATCATAAAGAACGAAACCTAAAAGTAATAATATCCTTCTAAATTTTGTATATTTAATTAAGAAAAATGATTGTTTTTACGTTTATATCCTATGGAAAATGTTACACCTACTAAACTTCGAATTCATGGATTACTCTTTGAGCTCTTAAAAGCCATGTAATATGCTTATTTCTCTTTTGTGTATTGACTTTATCGATATTATCTTGCCTCTCCGCTGTACTTACACCAGTGTTTTCAAAACCGGACCGGACCGGCTGGTCCGACTGGTTCGACCGGTGACCGGTGCCTGGTCCGTCCGAACTAGCCCCCAAAACCGGGAGTGACTCGGCCTGCCTAGAACCAGTAAAAAACCGGTCGAACCGGTCCCGATTCGTGAATCGGTTGGGCGGGTCGAATTTTTTTTTTCCCTATTTTTCGATATCAAAATTGTCCCCCAAATTTTTCTATTTTTTACTTTTTTCCCCCAAATTTCAGCCCTCTTTTTAATTTATGTTTTGTCCTCCAATTTCAGTTTATGTAATCTGTTTTAATATGGAAAAAATTTCAATTTATGTAATTTGTTACAATATGGTAAGTACAATTTCAATTTAATATGGAAAAAATTTCAATTGTTGTTTTCTAATAAACTAGTAAGTATAATTATTGTTTCAATTATTGTTTTTTCTCCCCAATTTTAGCTATATTCCATCAATTTCACCTCTCTTTTTAATAACTAGTTTCAATATGGCAAAAATTCTAGTTTTATTATCTTATATAAATTTACAATTGTAATTTTTGTTTCATAATCGAAAAAGATGGCTAACTTCAATATTTTGAATTTGCTCTTAGGAGATGGAAAATATGGTAAAGTGTAACGCCTTTTAAGGTAAATTTGAATTTGCTCTTAGGAGTTGAATTTTTAAAATGAATGATGAGTTGGATTTTTAATAAATAGTAAGGTAAATTTCTTGTTTGGTGGTTATTATTATTATTATTATTATTATTGGGTTTTCTCTAATTTCTTTTTTATGTATTTATGATTTTTTATATAAAAAATTAATTTAATAATTATTACATATTTATGACATCACACCGGTTGAACCGATGGTCGAACCGGTTGAACCGGTAACCATTAACGCCGCCAATTCGGTGTCCGGTCCAATTTTCAGAACATTGACTTACACTCAAGCATTTTCTTTAAGATTCATTTGTGTATACCTCAACTGCTGTAGCATAAAAAGTAAGAGATATAAAAATATTATACAATGATGGTGAATAATTAATTAGAAATGAAAGATATTCATTTGTAAATTTTTTATTAAAGTTTACTACTAAATTAGATTACACGCTGATGAATTTAGTGCGGGCGATTGCCGACGCATTTGCATTTTTAAGAGGACTTTGGAGTTTAACTTAATTTTTGCGAATTGATATTGTCCAAAGAAACAAAAAAGTGTCCACTATCCTCGATAAATAAACAATGTAAGAATACGAATACATTAACTAAAAATAAGAATCTTATAGACAAACAATTATATATTATACATAAATATAGTTATTTTGTAATTTAATATTTATACTATATGAAATTAAGAGGAATTTTTTTTATAAAAATATTTTTCTAAAAATTTATTCTTTCATTTTGATTTGTTTCCTTTAAATACCTTTAATAGTATAGATAGATCAATCAATGATAAAATTAAGAAAATACTATAAAAATATACATAAATTATAAAACTTTCACGTACACAAGGTCTCTACAACTAATATACTTGATTCAAATGACTACCTTAGGCAACCAATATCATTTATTTTTTTAAGAAGGGGGAGTTCGACAATAATACATCTGTAAACGCCAAAAAAAAAAAAAAAATTAAATAAAGCTCATTTTAGTGGAACACTATTCAATATATAATTGGGTAATCAATTTTTCTAATCAGTTGATTCTATATGTGCTTGTCCCTTCAAATGTTAGTTTTCATGATGTGGATGTGCACAACGTACTACACACTCCACTCTCACTACCCAACTTATAATCTTATCTAATCTGCTTATTAATGAAATAAAATTTTCTATTTCCAATTTATTTCCTCAAGGTTCATTCAACATTTATGTATTAATCATAGAATAATTACTCTAATTATCTACACTATTTATTATTGTAAAGAACTCTCAACTCTGGCCCTAGAAAATCATACACACGATCAAATAATAAGAAATATACCATTTTTCACTTGCTCTTAATAAGAAATCAACCACATATTTAAGGTGCATGGTCAGATAATTTATTTAATTAAATAGCTTCAATTGGAACACCAGTTTAATTAAGACAAACTTAATTTATTTCATTTTGGCTTCGATTGAAGCAACCAAGCAGAGACCAAAAAATAGAACATTATTAAACTGTTTTTAATAACAATTTAACAATGTATATCTATATAAATAAGTAAACAAATATTAAAATTTTACGTATGTAATCAAAATTATATTTTATATATATTTTTTTTACAGAGGCATTTATTCGAATCTACTTTATTAAGCTCATGTCTAATATTAAAATATAGAGATCGTTATCCTTCCCCATGAGTTTATTGCAGTTAATCTATTGTATTTATTAATTTATAAATTCAAATAGAGTTAAAAATTCAATGTCAATCAATTGGCTCTAGCTGGGATGTAAAATGGTCTTCTTCAGTTTTATATCCAAAAAGGGTTTAAATAAGTCAAATTTTTTACTATTTAATGAATTAATGCAAAATGAATAATGCAAGTCTATATATAATTTCATATTTTCATCTTTCCTCATTCTTGTGTTGGTTAAACGGTGCCAAATTATGTTTTAAATGAACCAGCGGTTGATACAATCAATGCCTGTGCCAAATTAGAAAAGAAATCATCATTTAGTTATATCTCAAATTTTGATATAATAAAATTATAAATATTTATTAAACTTTTATATGATTTCAATTTTTAGTATGTAGTCAGTTTATAATAAGTGAGAATTAAAACATTTTAAAATAAGATAAAATTATATGACTAGAAAATAATTAAACGACATAGTTAAAAAATGTCAAGCAATGTGACATCAGAGAGGAGGAGGAGAGGAGAGAGAGATTGAGAAAATTAAACTGAAAAAAGGAAGAAAAAGATAGAACATGTTAGGTAGCCGAAGGAGAGCGAGAGAGAGAGAGAGAGAGAAGAAGGGAGATGGTGGAAAGTAAAGTCTCAGCTCAAAACAAATCGATAGTTAAACTAAAGTAATTACTTATAGGTGCTCTGGTTTTTTTATATGATATCACAAATAGAGTTAAAATATTTCATGTCAAGTCTCAACCTCTTAATTTGTTGAGTTGAAAATCAGAATTAAAATTCGATCAAGCTTAAAATATTCATAGGATACAAAAGTAAAATAAAACGATTGTGTTTGTCACAAATACCTGAATTCAATAATACTAGATTTTGAGTGGGGACATCAGATGCCACCTATTTAGATATATGCTCAAATGGTGTATTAGTCGTTGGATCTAAATATGATGATGTCAAAAGGTGAAATTGTGATATCATCATATTCATTCCAACGATGTATGTACTAGTTGGGCATATACCCAAACGGTTGACATCTTATGTCCCATTTTGAGTGATTTTCTTGGTAAGCGGAGAAATGAAATTGAAACCTCACTGAAGCTACACAAAATGGAAAAGCACCAGAAACTTATAATTTTTTTTTATAAATCTTTTTAAAACGTATTAAAGTTTATAAAATAATATAGAGACTAGGTTGAGCAAGTCGAGTCATTAGATATATATTCTGAATTTTAATAATATATTTTTTTGTATAATATTAATGATTACATTTATTCATATAGTATCAATAAAGCCTTTCAAGTAAAATGCAATTTATATGGTATTATAACTAGCATTGCACAAATTTTAATTTCTTTTGGAGGCATTATATTTAATAAACTAATGCATATATTTTTTTTCTGCATATTCTTTGTTTTTTTCTAATTTTTATTTTACATTAGGCATTAAAGTCTCAGTTATTTGATTTTAAATTTTTAGTTCAGACTTTTTATATGGTATTTTTCTTTTATCATTATTCGGGTCAGACTTTTTATGGCGTGTTGAAATTTTACTCAATAATACTGATGCATACAAATCTTATACAATTGGAGTCAAATTCTTGTATCGAAATGGAAATTTAATCAGTCCATAGACTGCATAAAGATATTTTTAATATCAAAACCGACAAATTGCTTGGTTCAATGAATTGAACTTAAGAGTCTTTGACATCCATTGAATTGATCGAATTAATTGAGGCGATTATCAAAATTTGAGACGTCACTACATATACATTATTGTTCATAATGTTATTCACATTTATGTTTGATGGTTATATGTTGCCATCATCTATATTTCTTGACCTTGCCACTTACAAGGATGTGCTTTTCAAACATAGCTCATCAAATCTCTCTTTCTTACGATAACCAAACCTCTCGGACTTTTTAAAAACATAACATAAAAAAGTGTATAGCTTAATATTCTGACACAAATTTTATTTCTCTTTAAAAAGTAACATAAGTTTACATTGTCAATGTCTAGTATAAATAAAATATTATATTACCCCATTTTTTTGTAAATATAAAAAAGATTTAAAAAAATCGACGTTGGCAATGTCTAACTTATGAAGAAAAATCTAAAAAAAATATAATTAATGGAAGTCGACGTCGCAGGTGTCGACGACTTCCAAAAAACTTTTTTTTTTATTCAAAGTGGGCTGTCACGTGGTCGTCCTTTGTAGCAGTGCCATGGTGCGGTCACGTGACAACTGCATCTTCTTTGTGCAGGCAGTTATCACGTCATTTGATCGAGTTCATATAAATATTTGTTGTAAATTCGGGTATTGAGTGGTTGAGTGAGCTAGTGTGATGATTACATAAGAAGGGTGAGGTGAGTCAAATAAGTGGAACTTGCACACCTCACTTAAAAATTGTTCGTGATTCTCTTCTTCTCTTCTTCCCTTCTTCGTAATAACACATGGAACTGAACTTGAGTCTTTGACACCCATTCAATTGATCGAATTAATTGAGGCGATTATCAAATTTTGAGGCGTCACTACATGTACATATGAATGGCACAATATTATTGTTTGTTCATAATGTTATCCACATTAATGTTTGATGGTTATATGTTGATATCATCTATATTTCTTGAACTTGTCACAAGGATATGCTTTTCAAACATAGCTCATCAATTACTCTTTCTTATGATAACCAAACCTGTCACACAACCTAGGTAGATTATCTTCTATGAACTATATATATATATATAATAAAAATTAAAATAATGTGGATTCAAAGATTCTTTTTTTCAAAAACCAAGAATGCTAGTGCAGAATCATGAGGAAGCATGGTCGTATGCAAGGATTAGGGTGTCCCAATTCAGTGCATGCAGAAGATATAAAGTATTAAAAAAATAAAAAAATAAAAAAATAAAAGAAAAAAAGTAGTAGGTGATGAGAGGATAAGAAAGAGGGCATTGCGATTGCTTTGAGCATGGAGAAAAGAATATTGTGGCAAGTTGGGTGAAATATAACAGTCACACCCCTTTATTGCAGCTAAGATACATTGAATTTGAGCTTCTTATTAAAAAAGCCTATATTCTATCTATCCCCCATAAGCCTATGTCTTCTTTTCCCAACACCCCTAGTTGGAGTTAGAGGTCTCGATATTTTTGGTAGGTTTAGAACTTCAAAGGGGATTTCTAGGTTCAACAATTTTCGGGGTTTCTTTTCGGAATTTGGTCCTTTTGATTTTTCCCCTTTTTTTTACATGTTGAATTTTCCTTTTTTATTTTTTTTATTTTTTTTGAAACTGGCCAACGATCTTGACGAGTTCAAAAAAAATATATATTTTTTTTAAATTCGCCAATTTTAGTGGCGAATTTTACCACTTTTTTTTTAATTAAAACTCGCCAACAGTGTTGGCGAGTTTCATTATTTTATTTTTTATTTTTTATTTTTTGGCATGACAAATTATATTAAATAATTATAAATTTTAATAATATTTTAATAAACAACAACGACGAGTTAGGTCAGAATTATAAAAGAAAAAAATTTCATATTAAAAAGTTAAATAATATACCTTTTTGAGTTATATTAAAAAAAAATCACACTTTTAAAGTTGTGAGGTGGATGCAAATGGCAAAAATTTGACCCTTTTGACCGTCAACATAAGCAAAACGTCCTAGCTAGTAGGTATGATCGGAAATGCATTATTTTTGTAACATTCTATTCGTCTGTAAACTAGAAATAAAATACAATTTAATTAAATATTTAAGATTTAATAATATACGATTCGATACTTATTAAATATAGGGACAATGATTTTCACATCCTTTAAATTTAAATAAAATTATAAATAATTTTTTTTTATTTTAAAAATTACCAATATTCTCTTGAGTTTTGTTCCTTTATTGTTAAAACTTTCAAAGGGACTATTATGTCCTTTTTGTCTAAAGAAGAACTATTTTCACCTCCCATAAATTTAGGAGAAATTACAATAGCCTCCTCTTATTTTGAAAATAAACAATACTCTGTGTTGTTGCCGTATCACCACCACGTAAATGGTCAAGCTACACACCAATTTTTTCGTCTTTCTAAATCCTTCAAAACTTCTCAATAAATTTCGTCAACGCTCCATTTGTTTGAATTTAATTGAATAAAACTACATCAAATTCTAACCCCCCATTACATCTCCTTTCATCTAATTCCTCCATCACTATCAGCTCTATCCCAAAATAAATTTTCAATGCGTTGCTCAATGTGATTAGCTCAAAACCCTTCCAACTTCTATTGGAAAAATCCATCAAAGACGCCACCCATTGTTGCATGTGTGTTTTTTTTTTCTCAAAATTATTAAAGATATACTCTTATATAATTCAAAAGTTTACGATAAACACTCTTTAAATTTTAAAACCTTACGATAAATAAAGGTATTTCAGTTCCAAAAAAATGATAGAGAAATTGACAGAGGGCATTTTCGGCAATTCATTAATGCCAGAGTATTTTTTATAAATGTTGATATATATCGGGGGATATTGGTAATTTTCTAAACAAAATGGGGTTATCTATAATTTCATCTAAACGTAGGGGATGCGAGGGTAATTATCCCTCATATATATACACACATTTGAAATATATTTCTATATTATTAAATTTGTGATAAGTTAAAAAATTAAATAAAGTAAATTACATGATTAATAAATAAATAAAAATAAATATAAAAATGTGTGTCTGCGTGTGTGTGTGTGTGTGTGTGTGTGTGAGAGAGAGAGAGAGAGAGAGAGAGAGAGAGAGAGAGAGAGAGAGAGTGGGGAGGTGAGATGAGAGAGAAGAGAATGAAAAAGAAGAGAGAGATTAGATAACTATCGTGTGAAGCAACTCATTAATGAAACTTAGTATATATTACTTTATATAATAGCATATATAAGCGTTGAATAACAACAAAAATTGTACTTAACTTATTACTATTGATAATTAATAATGCATTTATAGTGACAATGAAAGGCAGGAAAATAGCAGCTATCGTTTTGGACAAAGGGGGATTTTGCATTTCTGACACGTATGAATTCTCAATTTGCAATTAAATCCTATAAATCTTTAAAATCCATGGTCTAATTATGGATAAATTTTATCGCAAAGCACAAAATTGATCAGGGAAGGTCACGTGATGCACATGAGTTTTTTAAATTGATTTTTAAAGTATAATTCCACACGATGGAGCTTAGGTGAAAGCTCAAAATGTCAACTAATTAAATTTTTTTATTTTCTTAAAAACAAGTTATTTTCCTCACAATGTCATTTTTTCCCCCTTTTTATTTCATTTTTACAAAATCCAAGTTGCACCGCCAAGATTTTTGGCCAAATTATAACGATTGTGTTGTCGGACATGTCACTGATTGTTTTTAAATTTTTTTGATGAGATAAATTTCAGCAGAAATTTCCATCAAGCTTCATCGAAATCATTTATTAATTATTTTTTAACAATTTTGATGGAATTTTTGGTCGATTTTTATTTATTTCTTTATTTAACAATTTTAGCAAAGTTTTTGCAGAAATTCCTCCTCTTTTTTCTTTTTTTAATATTTTTGAATTTATTTATTTAAATTTTTTTGGTTCTTGTTTGCTGCTATACCAAAATTTGATATCAAAATACCATTCAAATAAACACCAATGCTTAATAAATATTTGAAATAGAAAATTAGTATCAATATTCAAATTAAAAGTATAACTAACTTAAATATATTCATTTCACATTTCTAAAATAATTCAAAAACAATCCTAATAGTTATACTAAAATAAATTATATAGATTAACAAATTTCATCTCAATAAATATATTTAAAATATGTATCCATAGCATGTGAAGTGAAAAGTACTATATATCTATCTAAATCATTATACAATTGCAAAACAAAATACTATTAAATTATGTTTATAATAACAAAATTTTGCATTGATATAAAAGGATTACTTAATTACATCACCAACAATGAAAAGAATTAATTTATAACTAAAATTTTTATTAGATTAATTCTTATATTTTTATTTAATAAGACATTACTATTATTCAAGCACAACTTTGGATATATAGAATCTAATAGAAATTTGAAAATTGATAAAGTAATGATTTGGATTTATTTAAAGAATCAAAAGGAATTATAACATTGACTTACAAAAAATTAACTCAAAAGTTATTCATGAAAAGTTTATTAAATTAATTAGTTCATACTTTTTATTGAGATCATAGGCAAATAGAGTGCTTATTAATTTCTCATAGACAACTAGTGTACATTTGTTAATGTCTTCAAAAGTTTCTTTCAAATTTTTTTTTATTAATTTTTTAATGAATTAAATCAGTGATTGAGTTGTGACTACATATTGATATCAAGTAACGATCCATTAGTGGCAAATGATAGGTGGATAAATTTGTTATAGATTTGTGACAAAATCCTGATTGTAATCGAGTAGTGACCCAGACATTGGTCACAAAATATGTGACCAAAACATAACAAATTTGTGACAGATTCGTGACTGACCTCATTTCCCACTAATTAGTGATCGAAAGATCAGTCACAACGAGTAAATGGTTAGTGACTGATATAAGTTTATGATCGATGAGTGGCTGGTATTATATAATATCAAATATCCATGAAATTTTTCTGACTACTCAGGGGTTAAGTTTGTCACATGAGATAATGACAGAAATTACTTTACTCACATTATCAATTACCAATCAGTCAATATTCCGTTAGTGCTTATCATCTAAAATTTTACAATTAATCAATTACTAGTCGCTCACCAATCAATAATTAATAGTGATCGATATGGTCGGTCACTAAACTTTAGTCATCAAAGGCTTGCTTTCTTTGAGTGATTTAATCCGTGTTAGTTATCATTATCGTGCAGTTCTTCATCGCCGCCACCGTTGGGGTCATAATGGGGCTGTGGAGCTGTCAAGCTACCTGCAAACCTGTCGAAGACTGTGTAATGATGTCAAACTTTTGTTACATTATCTACGTTATCTCTTGGTTTTGTGTCTTAAGTTTGCCAATCTTTTGTTGGCACCGTTCTTGCAGTTGTGTTATGGTGGTCACTCGTTGGGTAAGACTTAGCTGGTAAAAATAAATAAATAAAGATCCACAATTATGCCCCGGTATCAAAATCGATCCACCCGAATACAATACTTTTTCGCGCATCCCTAATCTTCCTGTGTTGGCAGCTCCTCATTTTGAATTTTGGGGCAGCGCAATACTCGCACAACCCCGCATATATTGGCTTTGCCTACGTGCAGGCGTCCAACTAACTTTTCTAACGTATCGATACAAATTGGACATAAAAGTCGAAAGAGAGAAGAAGAGCAATGTTTTGAAAATTGGACCGTAGATAGAATCGGTGGCCTTAGAATCGGTGGCCTTACTGGCTATCGGTTCGATCACTGGTTCAATCATATGACATCATAAATAACAAAATAATATTATTATATTCAATTTTGATAGGAAAAATATTATAAATACTTTAAAAATTAGAAACATATCAATAATAATGAAAAGATTAAAAAAAGCAAGCTAATTGTCAAAATTCTTGTCATTCTTCTAATTATTGCTTAACTTTATAATAACTAATAATTACTCAAAAACATCTACTACAACATATAAATGCCTTTGCAACTCTAAATATTTGCATTTTGCAATTTTTATGTTAACATATTAACTAATAAAGAACAAAACTACTTTATAAAGTTTAATTTCCTCAACGAAAATCTTATTACATTACGATTTAAAATGTTAATTTTTGTCATACCCAGTATTTTGATGAATTAAAATTGTTGTTAATTACCTGATAAATATCATTATTAATAAAATACAAAAAATATCGTCAATTAATATGTGTATGTATATATATATATTCTCATATTCTTTGTTTTATCTTTAATATCATGCTTCTTTTGCAGTGAGATAATTCAAAAGAACAAAATAATCATATTATTATTATTATTATTATTATTATTATTATCATGCTTCTTTTGTGGTGAGATAGTTGAAAAGAACAAAATTATAACAGAGGTGCTAAACCGTCTTTTATGGTCATCTACCAAAATAAATACAATTATACTTCCACCGCACAATAAGGTTCAGGGAGTCAATTATAAGAAATAGAAATGAGAATTTTAGACGTATGAGCTAAGCTTTTGAAATTATTGGGATTTGGCAAATCATGATTCTGTCAGATTCTGACCTATTATCATATATAATTCAATAACAAGATTTCCCGACAATAATCATATTCATATATCACTCTCGCACTCCCCAACTCTCTTCCTCTCTCTCTCTCTCTCTCTCTCTCCATATATAAATATACACACATACACAGCAGGAGACCCAAGTCAATGCTTTTGATCATCAACGTGACCAATTAAAAGAACATTCTGAGAAAAAGATATGATTGCAAGAAGTGGGAACATGACAATGATGAAGAGGTGCTTCAATGGGTGGTGGTTGGTGGTGCTGGCGGTGTTCACGGCGTCGCTGCTTGTTCTGCCGCCCATATTGCCACCTTTGCCGCCTCCGCCGATGGTTCTGATGCTGTTTCCGGTGGGCATAATGGCCCTTCTCATGGCCTTGGCTTTCTCTCCGGCCAATGCGGCTGCTGCTAACATTGTCATCTCTTCTAATTCTATATAGTTGAAGTTTTATTGGGCTAGATTTTTTGTATTAATTAACATATGTAGTTAGGGAATCGAAGAGCAAAATTATGTGACATATATGTTAGAATTTAAGGGAGTACGTAAAATGAAAAATTTTGTGCTATATTTATATAGATGATAGATCTTAGTTGGGTATCGGACACAGAGCTTACACTTGAGTAATTTTCAATTAGAAAAATCAAATGAAAAGTTTCATTTTTAGAAAGTCATACTCCTATTAAATGGGAAAATTCTTGCCCAAACTCAACTTGACTGCACCCAACCAATCATATAGCAAGTGTTAATACATTTGTCATGTCATTGGTCACTCTTCCTAAACCGTACACTAATCATATAACAAGTGTAAAATACTCGCCATGTGATTAGTTTGGGTGTGACCAAACTCGATGCGGGTAAGAATTTCCCTATTATATATGAGGTTGGTTTATTTCTGGATCTTTTTCTTTTTCCTTTGCCAGTTTATTTATAATTTCTAGATTGATCAAAGTTGATAAGATATATAATTTTACTATTACAACATCCCTCCCCCGCCCCCCGCCCCCCCGCCCCCCTCCCGGGGCCGCGCGGCCCAAAAAAAAAAAGGAAAAGAACCAACAGACAAAGAAGAGATATGTAATGCACTAACACACATAGGCTGTTGTGCAGCTTCCAACCATTTTCCCCCCCATAGATTTGTTCTTCATCTTATGTGCAATCTAACCATGTGCTGAATTTAAAGTTTCGTCCAAATTTCATAGGTCAATTTTTGGGTATGTGCACACAAAGGTGGTGTTGTGTGTGTTTTTCTTTTTTTTTTCCCAATTTTTTTAAAAATTGAAATCGGGGGAGTAGGGGTTGGCTGGGGGGTGTTGGGGGAGAAAAGAAAGAAAGAAAAAGATTATAAGGGAGATTCTTAGTATTTTTAAATTTAATATATAAGGGGTCTTCTAGCAATTTTCATCAAAATAGAGGGATTAAAAAATTAACAGTGGTACTAAAATTGATACATATCTAAATATAATGGATACAGTGTGAGAACATATAAATTATCGGGACTAAAATTGTAAAAAGGGGAGCGTATAGTACCAAAAACGAGATTCTCCCGGCAAAGCTATTATTATCTTAGAAATATAAAATTGCAACATTCAGCTTTGTAAATATATGAATAAAATAAAAACTCAAAAGGATTTATTTAGGAGAAAATATGGCGTTTATTTTAAATGATTTTAATATTTTAAATTACTTAAAATTTATTAATATTTTAAAATATAGAAAGTAACATTAACTAGAACTCAAATTTATTTACTCGAGTACCGTACGTAATCTACATTGATGTTGGTTTATTTGATGTTATGGAGGTATCCATTGGGACAGAGCCTCCAATGTCCGACACGTGTCAAATGGAGTTATTTACTTTTTTTTTTGCCTTTTTGTTTCCTCCTTTAAATGTGAATTGTTCTCACAAACTAAGTCATGGTTTCATTAAAATTGTGTGCTAAAGTTGTTCTCCCACTCATTTAGAAAATTTTCAGATTACGAAATTTTTTTAAATTTAAAAATTGAATCTTGTTTGGTCCTTAAATAAATATTAATAGCATCATATGGATGTGTTTCATTCTAGAAAATTATTAAATTTATCTGAAAATTTTCGAAACGAGTGGGAGAACAACTTTATCACACAATTTTAATGGGAAAATTACACTGACCACCCCTGAGGTTTGGCTTATTTACGAAAAACCCCCTACTTTTTCAAAAAATACCAAAAACCCCCTAAGATTTCAAAAATATTACAAACTTGTTCGAATTTTCGAAAATACCCCTTTCCCTTTTTTGAGTGATTTATATTGACCACCTTGAGATTAGGCTAATTTATGAGAAACCCCCTGTGGTTTCAAAAATTATCAAAAACCTCCTGAGGTTATACTAATATTACAACTAACACCTACTTAGATTGACTTATCAACAATATTAATTCTTTTTTTTCCCCTCTGTAATATTGTTATCATAAAATTTTCATTTAATAAATTTGGAAAAAAAATGTGATTACTTATTCAAATAAATATTCCGAATTTAATGTTATGAATTTATACTAAATATACGTAATATGTGCTAAATTTATATTTGAGAAAAATATAATTATATGCATCGTATATATCCATTATGTGAAATTAGAAATATAAACATTGATTGAAATAAAAAATTGAAATTAAATAATGCACTTGAAAACTTTATTTAGCTTGAGGACTCTAACTCATTTCTCTTAAAATTTACTCTGTATTAGTGATAATATAACATACTTGATGTGTTGGTAGATACCTTTAATGCATTAAATTCAGAATATTTATTTGAATAAATAATCACATTTTTTTTCAAATCTATTACATGAAAATTTTATGATAACAATATTACAAAGGGGAAAAAAAGATTTAATATTGTTAATAAATCAACCTAAGTAGGTGCTAGTTGTAATATTGGTATAACTTCGGGGGGGGGGGGGTGGTAATTTTTGAAACCATAGGGGGTTTCTTATTAACCTAATCTCAGGGTGGTCAGTGTAAATCACCCAAAAAAGGGAAGGGGTATTTTCGAAAATTCGAATAAGTTTGTAATATTTTTGAAACCTTAGAGGGTTTTTAGTAATTTTTGAAAAAGTAGGGGGTTTTCGTAAATTAGTCAAACCTCATGGGTAGTCAATGTAGTTCGCCCCAATTTTAATAGTACCATGGTTTAGTTTGTGAGAACAATTCACATTTAAAGGAGGAACCAAAGATGGAAAAATAAATAAATAACTCCATTTGACATGTGTCGGACGTTGGAGGCTCTACCGCAGTGGGTACCTCCGTAGCATCAAATAAACCATTGATGTTGAAACATACATATTAATACATGAGTGTTATATGTCATTTTGATCCTCAAGAATTGGAGCACAAACTTTACTTCAAAAAGCAATCCAAACAATTTTGAAACTATTTCAATGGATTTAAATTTCTGAAAATCAGAAATTAATAGCTAATGAAGCAAATATTGAAGAGTGGCAATTAATAAAAATTAAAGGACCATTTTCGTACATTGAGTCATGGCATCGTTACAATGTTGAGGAAATGAAGAAAAACTATAGACACAAACAAACAAACAAACAACAACAAAAGGAAAAGAAAAATTTATTTATTTTTTGGTTGTGTTATTACGGTAGTTATCATATTATCTTCCTCTTTCACAGCTTCCACCATTGCGTCCTAAAAATAACAACGCACAATAGGTTTAATCACACCATTAGTTGAGATAAATAACATAAATTAAAATTAATAATATAATTGAAAATTCCAAATATATATATATATATATATACATATTCATACATATATGACATTGAACAATTATTGCAATTACTTGTTTTTCTATCAAACGTCTAATTGTTTTCTTGTTCGACTCTTGAAGCTCGCCAGCAATCAAAATTTCATCCAAGATGTAGTAGGCCTTTCAAGATAGGAGAAATTAAAAGCACTTAATGAGTTCAAAATCAGAAATTAATGGTCTTAAAAAATATTAATCAACACACTAGAAGAATACATCCCTCTTAATGACAAACTAATGTAGCATTGCTAACAAAATGACATAATTTGGCACATATAATGTGACACTCTAAAAAGGTGTCTTGATTGTATACGTATAGTGGCATTTCATAAAAGTAACTTAATAAATCATACCAAATTTGAACTAAAATATATTTTTTGTAATACTACAAAATGTCAAAATAAACTATTATAATATTCAAATACATATAGCACTTTAGTTAGTGTCACCAAGCCAAATTTGCTTTTATTGACACTAGCTATAGTGTCATATATTTAAGTATAGCGACAACTTATTTTGAGACTTTATAATATCACGATAAGTACAATATAGTTCAAATTTAAGATAATCTATTGATGCACTTTTTATGAGGTGGTACAAGAGGTACACAAATGTGCCACTACCATTTTATATGTAGCCAATTAGGTCATTTTTCTAGTAGTGCATTATAAATTTAGTTGTATGTGACGGATTTTATTTATAATAAATCCGCTAGTAAATTCCTTATCACTGATTGTTTTTCTTTTAATTCAGTTTACATTGAATTCCATCACATACACCTTAAAATCTGTAACAGAATCTCTTAATCACAATTTTTTCATTAAAAAAACGGGTGCTTTATTGTGGCGGCACTTAAATGTATTTATCGACACTTTTAACAGTCTTTGTATATACCATAATAAGGACCCTAACATCGTGAAAATGGAAATAAGACGCATACCTGGTGAAAGTTAAACACCAAATCCAACTCGCACACCTAAGTTGAAACTGGAAGTTAGTTTTCAATATTCAAAAAAGTGATGTTAAAATTAATTTCAATAATAATAGAATTCTTAATTTGCTTACATTTCCAAAATAACGGTCTAACACCACGACATAATGGTGAATTATTTCAAGAATCTCGAGCTCATTATCATCGTGGTTAACACACATGCAAACATATAAACCTGCATACCTAAATATATACATACATATATATGTATATATTGTGTTAATTAGTAGAAAGAAAAACTAATTAATGGACCAATAAATGAACCAAAAGTTTTCTCTGTCACGTACCTTCGGTAAATGACCTTGAATCCTTTCCATTCGATAAATTTACAAACTTTTGGGCCACGACTAAGAATAATTCCACTGAGCTCCCTTTGAACCTTGTGTCACAAAATGCTATAGCTTTAACAACTTGTCACAAGCTTTAGACAAATACATGAAGTATATACGTTTTAACTAATTATCTCGGAGAATATCATTTACATCTTTTGTTCCACTATTGTAATTCATTTTATTTTCAATCATTTAAATGCATGATATGTGTATAACGTGAAACATACAGTAGATACGTGTCGTTCTGCTAATTAAGATTTCAAGAATTGATCCATAAATAGCTTCTTTCTTCATGCTACAATCTTCAAACTTGATTTCTCTATCAAATTATTCATAAACTACCCATTCATAAGATACCATCTAGTTCCTAAGCTCCTGAAAAATTTCCGGTAAATTTTTTTGCCAAGGAGCTTATAAATTCCTCCATTTACTTCTTTTTTTCTATATTTTTTTTTTTTGTTGAATATGTTAACCAGATAAAAGTTATGCATATTTTTACTTGTTCTTTTTTCAATATCACATTTTCACCATCTCAAGAAATATTTATTTATATAGCAGTATTGACATTGTATCCAGAGGCGGAGCCGTGGCCGGGGTAGAGGGGGGGGTCCACTTCCCTCTCAAGTTTAGATCGAACTAAATTTTGTATGTATTTTTTTAAAAATTTAAATTATCCCCACCCCCCAAAAAATAGAAATACCTTTATTATTTTATAAAAATTTGATCTCGCCCCCCATCATAAAATTTTAATTGCGGCCTTGATTGTATCCGTTTTAGTCATTATCACACTAAAAGAATATAGAAGTTCTTAATATCACAAAATATAACTATAGCTTTTAATTTTTCAAAATATCTCATAATGCGACGGACGACGGATGCTATTTTATCCAAACTCTCATAGATTTTATTCAAAACAAGATGAACTTATAAGCTGAAAGATTAGTGCTTTATGAGTTTCAGAAGTTTAGAAACTTTTGAAAAAATGTTTTTTGTCAAATATTATTCACCCGTCTTATGGCTCAAAAAGCTGATCGTCGTTCAAAATTTAAGGTGTGCTCAAGTTTGAACCTGGTATATTATTTAAGCTTTTTAGTTCAACTATTTCTACGCATATTTGACTTCAATTTAAAATTATGTACTAGCTAGATAACTATAGAGACCTATTATGGGGGCGGCCCTTCCAATCCAGTTGCTCCATTCAGAATACCAGAATTCGAACCCTAGACGTCGTTTAAGGGATCTAGCGCCTTATCTCGCTCGACCAAAAATATGCATGTATTGATGTATTGAACGTTGACATTATTTCATCCTTGCAATGCAAAAATCAATGCATCCAATATCCATTTTTGTATTTTTTGTTTTCTTATTTTGCTTGCAACATAATTACAAATACGCAAGAAGGATAAATTTGATCATTTTATATAACACATAAAAACCACATTTTCATTAATTATTAATTTGTGGAAATTAAAATAAAAGCAGAGATAATAAATAATACCTCACTTCTTTCCTTCATGGAATAGGGTGAATACCATTTCGTCAACCTCGCTTTTCCTTGTCGACTAATCAGAAGCACAAAGTGAATCTGAGATGTATTCATGCATAAAATCAAATTTTGAAACCACAAATATCTGCATATGTCTCCTTAATTATAAATCTTAGTATTCTTACAGAAACAAGAAAAATTAATTTAAACAGTAAAAGTATTAACACGAAAATAAGTACAAGAAAGAAAGAACAGAATTACCATGTCTTTTTGCAAGTAATTAACCAAAAGCTGCAATAATAACCCGAATATGCCTTTTTAACGCAATGAATAATTTCGCGTGACGACGAAAAATATTGCCCCTTTTTTGGATCTTAAATACGAATTGTTTGTCACATATCGAATTATTGAAAAGAGAATGATTGATTAGGTCTAATCTGTTTCGTAATCATATATTGTACTCTATTAAAAATAAATATTTAATTTGACATATATAACGTGATATTTTTTTAAAATTATTTTTATTATACACTAGTTAAATGTGACGCCTCATAAATACCATTTTAATAAATTGTACAAAAATATAACTATATAATATATCGAAATTAACTGTTGGCACATATATCCCCATAAATATATGACACGTTAATTAATGTTTCAAGTCAAGTGCATTACAGTATTCATTTATGATGACAATTTTCAGTATTTTATTTTTAATAATAATTATTATATTCTTTTCGTTAGTAGTGGTAAGAAAATCTTCGGCCAACTCTTTTCCTAAATTGGAAAATACATAAGACAGAGAGCTTGCTTCTTTGCGGACTTCTCAAATTATAAACAGTAAAATAAACTTTATGTTCATTATAAATTTTATATATTCATAAAAAGATATCTTCTTTTGATGTATGGCGATTAAAATAATTTTAGTTATTACATCAATACTCTGAATTGTAAAGTGTGATTACAGTTAACATTAGAAGATACTAATAATATACAACTTAATTAGTTCTTTTTTTCCTTTCTTTTTTTTTTTTTGGTGTATATGTATTGTCCAGTTGTCTCTATTGATAATTAATAACATATTCACAATGGCAATTTAATGACAATAAAATTTTTGTCACCGAATACTGAAAATACTAATTTCTATAACATGTTACAAAACAAAAGTTATTGCTATCCAATAGATATTATTAGTAACAATATAAAAAGTATTATCACACTTGATACATATTAATAATGAAAAGTTTGACATCGCTACTTCTTTTTGCGGTTAATTATTCACTCTGTGTGTGTGTGTGTGTGTGTTTTCCTTTTTCAAGGCACCGAAGATGAAACACCGTGTGAAGATTAGAGAAGTTACTAGGCACTAGGAGTACAACTTGAGGGTCATGACGTTAGAAAGCAAGTGTATACAGAATGGTTTGGATTTATATATATATATATATATATTGTATTTCGTTTAGAACTCAAGTTGAACCTAGTTTTTCTTAAAGTTCTCCATATCTAAGGTTTTTTTTTTTTGTGGGTGGGGGATGGGGTTGGTTTAGGATCTAAGGGTCTCCTTTGTCAATAGAGGTTAATTAGAATATTTTACAATCTGTGCACTAATTTTAGTGAATTTGCGTGATCGCTCATGAAAGCAAACTTTTTATATTGAAAAATGATCTCATATTTTAAGGGTTTTAGTGATCTTTTTTAATTTTCTTATGAATACTTAATGATTAGTTCGTTACCGATTTCATAATCACAGAAAATTTCATTGAAAAATTCACATATCAAATTGACATTAAAAACGAAGCTCAGGTATCAATACAAATTTTACCCTAATCGGGCATTAGAATCCATTTTTTTTTTTTTTTTTTTTTTTTTTGGGACAACATGTTGACTAACAATGGGGCCAATATTTGAGAAGTGTGCAGTAATGGCAACTCGGGCCGGAGCCAATATAAGCCATTGCAGCCCAAATATCTGAGTTTGAGGACTTCATTTGTTAGATATTGGAACTGGGCCCAATTTTGTGTGTGTGTGTGCAGGTACTGTCGGGTATCTCAAATAATATCCTGATTTGGTTGGGAATTGATGAAGCTTGACCAGCGCCCCACATTTATTTTATTTTAATTTTTTCAAAAAGGGCTACTTGACAAGAGATCTTTTCCTATTCCTTCTATGTAGTGTTAAAACCCAAAAAAAAAAAAATTATTTTTTATTCGATATTTACTTAGATTTTCGATAAAATCTTCTCAAAAAAAGTATTTTTAATAATATTAGTAGAAACTATATGAACAACACCTTAGTCTCTTAGTGTATCCATGTCAAGGTTATTATCTCAACAATAGTGTCTCCGCCCATGGTAGGACTAAAATTATTGGAGCCGCAAAATTGATATAATCAACATATTTTTCTTTCTTTTTTTTTTAATCCACTTGTATTATAGAATAGAATTTAATAAAATAACAAGAGATGAATCAATAAATTAATATGTGAACTACTGTGTGCTCTGCTCCCCAATCAATGGCTGCGCCACCACAACCCCCCTCTTGCCTAGAAAATATTTATAAATCTATCTTTTGTGGTGATCCAAACAACTAGACAAGCAAAGGCTACGATTCTTGGAAGCTAGGAAAAAGTTCTTCAAACTTGAATAGAAGAATACCTAGTTCTAATCTCCAATTCACATGCACACCAAGGATACATGATATCCTATAAGCCCTTTTTATAAACATATGATACATAAATGAACAAGCTGAGCCCAAATTTGAATAGTTGAAAAAAATCAACTATATATTACAACAAAATAAAATTCAGTCACAGTAACTCATCATAGCTTCCTAGCACATCCATCTCTTGAGGGTCACAAAACGAATTTAATGAAAATATCCCTCCAAATTGCTCCTCCATTTGAGACGTGAACACATCGTCTATCGGCCCCAAGAAGGATTCCGAACTAGTAGGGGTGTCGTTGGGAGAAATCGATGAAAACATCTGATACTGGTCGCTCGTCTCTCTGCTTAAAGATTGATCATCGTCGCAATCGATCTCATGATGAAAATCATTGCTTTTGTAGCTAATGTTGTTGTTGGTATCCATATACTGTGATATATCAGAGTTCTTACCCGTGAGCTGTTGCACCAGAGACCTGAACCTCGAGGCACTAGTCTTAACCTTCATCGGGCTAGAAATGTACACGACTTTGAGCGAATCGCGATTCTTTCGCTTGCCCTTGTAGCCCTTCTTGCTCTTGAGAACCCTTTGATGAACATCCATCTGCGCAAAGCTAGCTAGCTTTGTAAGAATTTAAAGTTTTTTGATGAGACAAAATCTTGTTTGGTATGAACAAAAATCACATGTGGGGTGCAACATATATATAGGTGGCTTAGTTTAATGAGGACACACTTAGTTAGGTAATCAGAAAAGGGTTGTTTCCTAGAAAGGGGATAAAGATTGAATAAACTAAAGTTGAGAAAAAATTGATTGATAAGGTATTTAGGAAAGTGGGAGGAAATGAGGGATAAATAGAAGTTTCTCTTAAGGTACTTGGATGACCCGCAAGCTCACGGTTCTTCTATGCTACCATATGATATTTTTTTATATTTTTGGTTCCTTTTGTGACATTGATAGGGTGAAAATTTGACCCCAACGGACATATCTCGGGGAAGTTAGTAATATGATAATTCTCACGTGCGCAGCCTTCAGTGACTTGGGTGAGATTTTCTACGTTAGACTATATATATATATGTGGTAAAATAGTATTGGTTGAGTTATGGATTTATTGAAATATTTAAATGAATTTAAGGCGGTTAAGGATTGACTAATTATTCATATATTTTTTTGATGACATGCTCAATAATAATTGGATACGTACGGATTTTTAAAATCAATTTAATTTTTTTTTAAATAAAAATTGATTGGATAATATCTGTACGTTCGACTTGGACACTTTTCTTGGAGGGCAAAAAAGTTAACTTCAGATTCAAAGTTTTTCTAGAATCCCTTTTAAAAATTTTTATTCCATTCATACATATATGTCAACGGGTTTTGCTTGTACATATCATGAACAACAAATGAGAAAATGGGCAACACAGTACACGACCACAGATATAGGGTTTTCTAGTACTTTGCTGAGTTTATCGATGACACATTTGTTGCTACGTAAATTGCCTATATTATTAATGAAGACTTTAGGAGTCTAATAATTACATTAGTTTCTTTCCTCTCTTATGATAGTTATTAGACCTCTTATATATATTCATCTGTTTTTAAATATCGTTTTTTCTTTTTTTATTTATTTAATAATCTTATAATTCTATTTTTATTTTAAATTATTTTTTATAAAAAATTTAATAAAATGCATACCTTACAAATAATTAAAAGTATATAATAATATATAAAATTTAATAAATATTTTAATTTTATGTTCACTATTTAAATATGTAATTAAATTATATATATGTATATATATATATATGTATATATATATATATTTACATATTTATCGGCTGTGCCCCCACCAACTAATTTAAGATAATTGCCTTGTTACTATATGTACTTTTAATAACCAAAAATATTAGTTTATAGAGAATACCATGCACCAATTACCTGTCATCATTTTCAAGTTTTTCTGTCCTTTCCTTTTCTATTTTTTCTTTTGTGTGTGTGTGTTTCGAGAAAGATTGAATACATTTCAATCATTATATAAATATTTTAAATTCAAACTCATAAATATAAATAGTAACAATTCAAAACAATCTCATTGATATGACAACTAAACGATCGCTATTAAAGTAACTAAATATCCATATTTATCAATTTATGATATGCTTAATCCTGGGACCTCCATATTGCCGTCGAGGTAAGGGTGCTTTAGAAAAATTCCTCAATAATAAAATACTTATTTGAAAGAGATTTTTGCAGGCTTTCCTGTTGTATTACTATAAGGAAAGGTAAAATCAATAACAAACACTATTAGAGAAACGCTAATTTACGACGGGCATTTTGCGAATGAAAAAATCGATCATAATTTGTGACAATCATTGCGACCAATTTAGTAGAAACTGACCAAACTTTGGTCCAAAATCTATAGGCTGATTGTAAATTGCACGTCCATGCATAAAAAGTTTTGGCGCCACCTTGTGGCGGACATAGTACGTCGCAAAACTACTGGTTGGAGAGATTGTACGACGAACTGTATTAGTTGAAAAATTCATTATCATGTTTGCAACCGGCTTTGTCGGTCGCAAAGCTCTTAGTGATCATTGACCACGTTTGCGACCGATTAAGTCTGTCGCAAAATTTTTATTTTATTTTATTTTTTGAAAATGTTTTGGCTACTTATCAATTTAGATCCCACTTCAAAGGTTTTTTTTTTCTTTTGAAAAATTTGTTTATTGATATGTATAACTACTGTTATAAATTTTAAAGTATCAATTATTCTAATAATATGAAATAATCAATGAAAGATATATGCTAATAATTAGTACTAGTTATTTATGCATACTCGATGAGTGGACAAAGTAAAAAATATATATATATATATATATATATATTATTTAATTATGTATTTTAATTTTAATAAATTACATCATAAATTTTTGAATTTTTTAAATGAATACTTTTTAGTATTTATTAACTTTATTATAAGTGAAAAGTAAAGTAATTTATTTAAAATAAAACAAAATTATAAGTTTAATAGAAAAATAATTGAATACGAGAACTAAAAAATATTAAAAAGTGTGATATGAGATAATAACAATAGAATATATTGAGAAAGTGAAAAAAAAAAGAATAATGTAAAATTGGAGTAGAGAAAAAATAGGAGAGAGATAATATGAGAGAAATTGATAGACCAACCCCGTTTCCAAACCATTGGTTGCTGATGCCCCCGTCTCTGTTTTTTTTTTCTTTTTTTTTTCACTTTCTTCTCCAAATTAATCTTTGTCTTTTTTTTTTCCTGAATTTCAACGGTTGCTGGAGCTTTCCTTTGGCGAATCCGTTCTTCACCGATAAGCTCTAATTCCAAATTGAAACTTTAATTTTTGCAGTCGAGAGAGATGAGGCTTTTATTTATTTATTTATTTATTTATTTTATTTATTATTATTATTATTATTATTATTATTATGATGTGTGTGTTAGTATGTTTTGTTTGGAAGTTGTTTGACAATGGATTATAGTGTATTAGTTAACTAATTTTTATGCCTTGCTGAAGGTGAGCGACAGCCATAGCTCACCTCTGAAATAGGAAGGCCTCCATTTACTGGTTATTACTTTCGTATCTCAATAATCGGCTTCTTGATTGTGATAATTTTTCCTTTTTTGCTATTTTCCTAGGAAATTTATGTGGTAAGTAGTTTTGGGGTTCTGATTGGTATTTATTTTATTTTTTAAAACATATCCCAAGGAATTTTCCCTCAGATTTCTGCTGGAATATTTTGGGAGAACTTCACTGAAATATTTTCTGCCGGAATAGTATGGGAGAAAACAAGCAGAAAATTCGGACAGAGTAATTTTTTTATAAACAAATTTATAGTATAATAACTATCATGATAAAAAAAAATCATAAATAAACAAATTTGGAATTAGATTAGTGGCAATGCAATATGTGTTACAAAAGGTAGATGTCGTAGGTTCAAACCCCATTAACTACAAAGTTAATTTTACTTTTTAAAAAAAATATTCCTGGGGAATTGTACCCCGGATTTTGGCCAGATATTTTTTAAAAAAAATCATAATTATATAATAAATTTAAAAACAAAAAGAAATTTTATAATCAATGCATGAATTAGTCTAATGGCAATGTGTTTTTCTTCTAAGGTAGAAGTACAATGTTCAAATCCTACTAATTGCTTATATATTTTTATAGATTTTAAAAAACCAAACAAGTATACATTAAAATAAAAAAATACATTTTGCTAATTCATAAATTAGAATAATAGTACCTACCACAACATTATATTTTTTTACGAATTATCAAACAACTTAAAAGTTGATTATATACTTAAATGAAAGGCTAAAAACACAACATAAACAAAAGAATTTTAAAAATTTCTTAAAATTGAAAGAAAAATGTTAAACTATTACATTTGTAGTTATAACAAATTTGTCCCAAAAATTCAAGTATCATCATATGAAATCAAAACATAAAGACAAATTCAACTTTTAGAAGACATATGGATGAGATAGATAGTACAAAATTCCATTAGTAGACTTAAGTATTTAAAAGTATTTAAATCTCTTAATGAAATAATGTGAATAGAGTTCCCATATAAAAAATTTAGAGTGCCAAAATCATCTTCTAATTATGAAAAAATAAATTAAAATTAATTAACAAATTAAAATAAGAATAATCAAATAAATGTATAATAAGTATAAAACCAAACAAAATATATCACAACTTCTTGCAATATTTTGGTAGTGGAGTGCTTGTCATCCAACCTTGGCATCATATAAGACTCTTGGTAATCCAAAATCACAGATAATGTCTTTGTAAACAAAGACCCTGATAATTGCATATGTTATTTTGGGCACTGCTTTTGCCTTTGCCCACTTGGTAAAATATTCAACAACCACGATTACAAACTTTCTTTGCCCTAGGGCTTGGGGAAAAGGTCCCAGAATATTGATCCTTCACTGATCAAAAGGCCAAGAGATTTCTATACTTATCATTCAAGCATTGAGTTAATGTATGAGATTGGTGTACTTTTAGCAAGTAGGACATCTTTTGACAAAGTTGAAACAATCTTCTACGAGCGAGGGTCAGAAATAACTTGCTCAATATACCTTTTTGGCAAGCAATCCAGGGACAATATGGTTGCTGCAACATCTTGAGTGGATTTCTTAGATCACCTCTTTTGCTTGCTGTAAGGACAAGCACCTCCTCGGAGGTCCCTTAAAATTCTTTTGAATTGCCTTTCTTAGTTGTCAAGGGCATAGTGGAAAACTTGTCTTCAAATCCTCTTTGCTTAGGTTATGTCATAGGGGAGTACCCCATCTCTTAAATAAGAAGCTAGCTCCAAGATCTATTCTTCAATGACATCAATCATCATAACATCGCTGCCGATCGGTCCCCGATCAGGGACTTATCTAAAACTAACAAAATGATTCCTCTTTCCTTAGTCCCTTGTACTGAACTTGTCAATTTGGAAAGCGAATTAGCTTAATCATTTTCTACACAAGGTAGCTGATCGAGAGTGAGTTTGTGAAAACCTCGTGCTCAATTGCTTTACCCCATTGAGGTACCTAGTCATAGTGGCCTCCTTGGCTTCGTAGCTACCATTAACCTGTCCGACGACCAACTGTGAATCCATCAAGGCCATCAAGTTTTGCACTCCTTCTTCCAGTGCAATCTTTACTCCTGATATAAGGGCCTCATATTCAGCTTCATTATTAGTGACAGAGAATTCCATACGGATGGCGAAGTTGAGCTCGTTTCCATGCTCATCCCAAAAGTAAATATTGGCTTTGTCCTAAGGATAGGGAAGACCTATCAACTTGAAAGGTTCACGTCGAGGGTGGGGATTGCTCCTATGCTGAGGACATCTCCACAATAAATTCTGCCAAAACTTGGGCATGGATTTTTTTTGGGCTTGGAAAAAGAATATCTAAATCTCTGAGCTCAATCGCCCCCTTCACCAATTTGCCCGATCTTTGACAACATCTGCTTTAGCGGCTCATTTCTGTTCACCTGGAAATGTTGTCAGAGTTTCCAAGTAGAGTGGATCAATTCCAGTGCTAACTTCTCATTCTCTAAATAATTCCACTTTGGCTCTTTTAGATGTTTGTTCAAATAGTATACTAGTCGATGGTTACTCTCTATGATGGTGACCAATACCGAGCTCACTGCATTCAAGAACACAACCAAGTATATACACAACGGTGCACCCTAAGTTGGCTTCGCCAAAAGAGAAGGCGAAGTCAAGTATTGTTTCAATTTGAGTAGGGCTTGTCAGCGTTCTTTAGTCCACTTCCAATCCTTTATCATCCTCAAAGCCTTAAAAAAAGGGAGATTCTTGTTACCAGGCCTTGATATGAACCTATTGAGGGCGATCACATGCCCCACTAATCTTTGGACTTTTTTGATCGACATTGGAGGCTCTATATCGAGTATGACGCAGATCTTGGCCGAGTTGGCCTCAATCCCTCTGCAACTCACGATGTAACCTATAAATTTCCCTCCTCGAACCCTAAATGTGCAGTTATTAGGGTTCAACTTCAATCCATATTGTCTCAAAATGTTGGATGCTCGAGCAAGGTGCTCAAGGTGGTCTGGTTCTTTTTCACTGCGTACAATCATATCATCGACGTAAATTTCCATGATTTTTCTGATTTCGTCCTTAAACATTAGTTTAGCAAACCTCTGATAAGTTGCACTAGCATTTTAAAGCCTAAATGGCATCATTAAGAAACAATAAACCCCGTTGGATACTACAAATGACGTCTTGTTCCTGTCTTCGGCTACCATGAAAATTCAATAGTAGCCTTGGAAGGCATCCATCGTACTCATACCATGGGATCAACTGATTGGTCAATCCGAGAAAGAGGATAGGTGTCATTCGGGCAGGCTTTCTCTTAATCAATGAAGCCATTTGGCATTCTCCACCGGCCATCGCTCTTTGCGACAATGATGACATTGCACAACCAATTTGTGAATTGGATTTCGACGATATGTCAACATCCAATAGCTTGTTTACTTCTTTCTCGATTACTTTGCTCCACTCTTTACAAAAAATCCTATTCTTTTGCTTGACGAGCTTGATCGAGGGGTCCACATTGAGATGGTGGACGATCACCTTAGGATCAATTGAAATACTAATAGAAAAAATAATTTTAGCCACGGAAAAAATCCATGGCTAATAGAGACGGATTAGACACGGACGATGCAAAAGCCACGAAAAAAATTTAGCTGCGGATTAGCCATGACCTAACCGTGGCTAGTCTGTGGCTAATTTCGCCATGAATTTTTTTGTGGCTAATCCATGGCTTAAAGCCTAGTATATTTTATTTTACTAATTTTTTTTAATAGAAGATTTAGCCACGGATTTGCCACGGTTTGGCCGTGGCTGATAATTTTTTTTATTTAATTATTTTATTTGTTCTCAATTTAATCAGTTTTTTGAAGACAAATGTGTTAATCTCTTTTCTTAAGTGTTGTATTATATGTAACAAATAATAACTCTCATTTAATTTTCTTTATCAGTCAAATAAATCTTTTAATTAAATTGATATATAATTGATCAATGTTAACGATTGTATGCTGATCAATATATATCATTTCGAATACCGAATGATCGTTTCAATTATTTGATGATATTAGAATGTTCTATTGATCGAGTTAATATACAACTTAAGTTTCATAATTATTATAATATCGCAACATGTTGGATTATATATACTACATATACAAGTGTAGATGTAAGTATGCGAGTTTTATTTCATCATTTATGGTCACTTGTTAATATGTACGAGTTAATTATCTAATTTTAAAAGTTTATAATTGATAAAATGTCATAACTTATATTATAGTTTTATCAATAAATAAACAATGTATGATTGCTATTGATAATTTACAATATTTCAATGTAAAATTACCAAGCTAATAATAACAAGATAATTTTTGGTACTTTTCTATTAACGTATTCTCGTATAATTTCAAGTAAACATGCTTTGAATGTATACTATCCTTAAACGACTATCACTTTTCTGTCCATCACTATACTTATATATGCTCATTTTTATTTGATGTTTTAGGTTTTTAATATTATTTTATTTTTAATCGACTAGAATTTTTGGCGTATTTTCGGATCTTTGATAGATTTGAGTTTAGTATTTATAGATCATGATTTTATAGGATCTCTCAAATTGGATTGAGCAGTTGTCAAATTATGTTATCGGATTTGGATTTGGACTTTGTATATCAGATCCTATAACAAAACTTAAAATTCTCTATCTTATTTATTTGTTAAAGAACACATCATAATTCTTAAAAGTACAATTGTCTTTCATTTACTTGGTTATTATTGTAAACTAAAAGAAAATATAAAAGTACACTCTAAAACAATTCAAACAATTAATTAACTTCATTTAAAAAAAAGTAATTTCCACCGATTTTACATAAAAAAAATTTCAAAAAAAAACCGGGGGAATTATTCCTCTGGTTTTTCCGCTGGTTTTAAATTTAAAAATACATAAAAAAAATTTTAAAAAACAATCGAGGGAATAATTCCCCCGGTTTTCCGTCGGTTTTATAATTAAAAATATATAAAAAAAATTTTTAAAAAAACCGGGGGAATAATTCCCCCGATTTTCCGCCGGTTTTATAATTAAAAATATATAAAAAATATTAAAAAAAAACCGGGGGAATAATTCCCCCGATTTTCCGCCAATTTTATGTTTAAAAATATATAAAAAAATATAAAAACAAAACCGGGGGAATTATTCCCCCGATTTTTCCGCCGGTTTATAATTAAAAATATATAAAAATATATAAAAACAAAACCGGGGGAATTATTCCCCCGGTTTCTCCGCCGGTTTATAATTAAAAATATATAAAAAAATATTAAAAAAAATCGGGGGAATAATTCCCCCGGTTTTCCGCCGGTTTTATAATTAAAAATATATAAAAAAAATATAAAAACAAAACCGGGGGAATTATTCCCCCGATTTTTCCGCCGGTTTATAATTAAAAATATATAAAAAAATATTAAAAAAAATCGGGGGAATAATTCCCCCGGTTTTCCGCCGGTTTTATGTTTAAAAATATATAAAAAAAAATATAAAAACAAAACCGGGGGAATTATTCCCCCGTTTTTCCGCCGGTTTATAATTAAAAATATATAAAAAATATAAAAACAAAACCGGGGGTATTATTCCCCCGATTTTTCCGCCGGTTTTATAATTAAAAATATATAAAAAATTATTTAAAAAAAAACCGGGGGAATTATTCCCCCGATTTTTCAGCCGGTTAATATTTTTAAAAAAAAAAGTAAAAAAACTGGGGGAAATTTCCCCCGGATTTCCCACGGTTTTTTTTATTAAAAAAATTCAAAAAAAAAACCGGGGGAACTTTCCCCCGATTTTTTATTTTCTGGCATGCCCGCCGGTATTCCGCAGGTCCAAATTCGGCGGAATATTCCCCCGGAATATTTCCGCCGGAAAACGACGTTTTTGCTGTAGTGAAGGCCACCGATCTGTATTAGGCTAAAACGTGGCCAGAGTGGTTAGCTACGAGCTGGCCGTGGCTAATCAAGTTGTGGTTAGCCACAAGCTAGCCATGGCTAGTGGTTAGCCACGACTGGTTGTTAGCCACGAAATAAAATTTTGTTTTTTTTTTTTTTGAATCTGATGCGGTTTGAACTCTTGACCTCTTGATTGAAATTATAGTATCAAGCCACTACACCACGTTAACTTTTTGTTGAAGAATTAGTTTTTTACTATACTTAACTAATATAAATTATGCAAAATTCTAAATATAAATTATCTAAATAAATTTTTGTGATAACTTTTGTTTTTGCTATTAATTTATTAAATATTTGCTAAGAAATGCCAGAGATTAGTTAAAAAAAAAAAAAAGGACAAGACCATGACGTATATAACATGATATATATTGGATTTTCAAAATATTTGAAGACTACAACTCGAATAAGATTTCCTATTTCAGGTTGTATTTTATCTTTTATTTCATAATGTACATTTATTCTATAGAATTATGTGTTTAAAATTATTTTCTTAATTATACACTTGATTTAGAATATTTAAAATTGATGTATATTAATGCAATAAAGTAGAAAATGAAACACTTATTTGGAATATAAGACTAAATGTGGGTACAACCCCTCCGATTATCAAAATAAATGATTTTATTAAATTATAAAAGTTATCCCATAATATAAAGTTAGAGCTATACTTGAATACAGTTATCATAAAAAAATAATAATAATAAAGTGAGTTTGATTTAACTAGTCAAAAAATATTTCTCAACTCAAGATGTTGTATACAAAAATTAATTTAAATAACTAATTCCATAACATAAATTCAAATATTTGATTATGTATTTAAATTGATTTAGGATTATTATTCGTTTTACTCAATAGGAAAATAAATTTAGTATTTGAAATTGTTGAAATAAATATTTTACCTAAATATTTGAAATAAAAATTAACAATTGGTTAATAAATCAAAAATTTGTAAAACTAATAAATTATAAAAATAGACAAAATTAATGAAATTTGTTTAGATAATTTACATTTAAAATATAATATAGATATATGTTAAGTGTAAAACAAATCATTTTACAACCAAAAATGTCAATTGGTTTGGTGGTTTGATGCCACTTAGTGGTTTGATGCCACAATTACAATAAATATTACAATTATCAATATGGTTTTTTGGAGCGGGTTCGGGGAAAGGACCTGTGTGGGGTGGGGTAGGAGTTAGTCATTTATTTATTTATTTTTATTTTTACAAATTAGCCACGGCTTAATCTGTGACCAATTTAGCCACGGCCTGATCGTGGTTAATCCGTGGCCATTAACCGTTGTTACTAAATGTTACTATGGGCGTGTTACTGATAATAAAATGTGATAATTTAAATATAATTCTTTTCATTATTGACATTATAAAATTAATTTTTTCAAAACCCGAATTTCCTTAACTAAATGTATATATTATATTGGTAAAAATTTTTTATCTCATTATTTAATATGTTGTAATGCATACATATATATATATATGTGTGTGTGTGTGTATGTATGTATATTCTGCATTGCCTCGTTAACATCTTTTATATTTATTTGTGTGCACCCGTAAATTCATCAAATAACCCGCTAATTGTTCCCACACAAATATAATTTTTTTCACTAGATAACTAAAAGTTATTATTTCTAGGTTGGTTAAACATACTACAGTAGATACGTAAATTCTAAATTCTTAGAATATAAATAAAAAGGTATTTTTCGTTTTTCTTTTCGGTTCATTTCAAGTCAGTCAAAGAATTAATTGTGACCACCAATAGGGGAAGGATGATTAACAGCCCATCTGACATCGGATGCTTCTTAAATTGCTTTGTCTTATTTTGACCTCTGCAGTACATGTTGTCAAACGAGTGGGACCCATACACAAGAACGTCGACACGAAGCAAGGGCATTGAAGCAACACAGTAACTACATCCCCACTTCGTCTATTTATTTATTTATTATTTATTTGTTCCAAAAAAAACAATTCTCACTTTTTAGTACTTTTTCTTGGAGCTAATAGCTCCCAATTCTTTGTGTGCTAATTTTGATTGACAGGAAAAATTTATATTATTCTAATTTTCATATGAAGAATTTTAAACTAACAAAGCTAGTTCGTTGACCCTGTCCATGTGTTTGTCCAATGTTCTGAAAACCGGACCGGACATAGAACCGGCGGCCTTACTGGTTACCGGTTCAACCGGTTCGATCGGTTCAACCACCGGTTCAACCGGTGTGACGTCATAAATATGTAATAATTATTAAATTAATTTTTTATATAAAAAAATTATAAATACATAAAAAATTAGAAAAAAACCCAATAATAATAATAATAATAATAATAATAATAATAATAACTCATTCTATGCATGAAAGTATAGCATCAATAAAAAATTAAAATTTTATACAGTTAAATCAGGTGTTAGCAAAATAATTTCCATCTCTTTCCCCAACAAAATAATTATGAAAAAATATTGTGTGTATAAAAAAATCATTATAAAATACAAAATACTTTAATAAAAAATGTAACACTCCCACACATGCTTGTAAGTGTTGATGTTAAAGAAAACACTCCAAAAGTTCACTGTAACAACAAACAAAAAATCTAACCAAAAAAAATTTCTCTCTCTACTTCTCTCTCTCTCTCTCTTCATAACACAAAAAACATTCTCTCTCTACTCATGTCTCTCTCTCTCCAAAACCCAGTTTTCGTCCATCTTCTTCTTCCATTTTTTTTCTCAGTAAATCTCAATCAATACCCATATTTCTTCCATCCATCTGCTTCGTTTTTTGTCCCGATCAAATCTCAATCAATACCCAGATTTCTTCCATCTTCTTCTTCCATTTTTTTTCCAACAAAATCTCAAGCCACATCTGTAAATCTCAAGTCAAAGTTGATCAGCAGCACAGCTTCCGTGTCGGTGGTGGCGGACCTCGTAGCCACCGTCTCCTTCGACCGCGAGCAACAACGCCGGCAGCTATGAGTGCTCACATCTGAAAGCGTGGCTCTCTGATTCTCCTTCAACCGTGAGCAACACCACCAAGGGCGAGACATTCTTTTGCAAGCAGAAGAACAGCAAAAATTCCATTAAAAAAAAAAAAAAATTGTGGCCCGCCGATCCGGTTCATAAACCGGGACCGGTTCGACCGGTTTTTAACCGGTTTTTGCCGGTTCTCGGCGGACCGATTCACTCCCGGTTTTGGAGTGAGATTCGGACCGGACCAGGCACCGGTCACCGGTCGAACCGGTCGGACCGGCCGGTCCGGTCCGGTTTTGAAAACATTGTGTTTGTCTTAAGAAAAGCGTTGGATATACTAATTATTTACTACTTTTTTGTTGGAAATTATATTTTATTATTTTTTATATCCCATAAAAGTTGAAGGCACTATCCGTTGGTGAATATGGTATAGTCGTTAATCATCAAGAAAAAAAAAAAAGGAATATGGTATAGTCGTTTCTGTCGGCAGTGTTGGGGGTAGGCGGATAAAGAGAGAGAATTGAAAAAGAAGACAAATAAAAGAGAAATAGAGATGACGATAAGGTCTGTTTGCTTGGTGTTTTGTTTTGTATGTTTTCATTTGTTTGGTTTTTTTGCGCACATGAGGTATATGTTCTTTTATTTGTCTCTTATATATGTTTTCAAATAATCTATTAGAAATGAGTTTGTTAATGATGATATTCGTAGTGGCCAATTTAAGATTAAATCATATCTAATAAAAATTCATATATAAAGTTTAAACAGTGTTGTTTGTGTGTTAAAAGACTAAGTGTAAATATCCCACATTAGATATTTAGCCTTGACAATTTAAATATAAATGTGATTCAGTGTGAAGTTAGTTTAAACTAATTTACAAAGGACTATATATGGATAGCCCACATGTGCGCACCGCTTGCCCAACCCGACCCAACTCGGGCCATGGTCGCAGGCTCAGGTGTTTGGGAGAATTGTCTCGAGCTTGCTTTTTTACTGAAATAGCCATCGGGTAACAGTTTTAATTTAAAATTAAAATTTTAAATTAATTGTTGTAGAGTTAATTAATGCAGTTTGAGAACCTGTTAGGTAGACTTCAAATACGTTTGCTTGGTTGACAACACGTTCTTACGTGTTGCCTGTTTTTGTGTCCAGGTTCAATATTTGTTCGTTGGCAACAAGAGCGGGTTGCCACTTGGTGTTAATGTGCCAGTATTTAGGTTGGCTATCTCCCACCCCTATATAAAGCTGCCTCATGATTCCTTGCAAAACACACAATGCACAATAGAAATTACTATTGATAAAATTGCTCTCTAAAATTGATCAGCCTGAGAAATATACTTTTCTTTGAGTGTATCTCTGGTTGTTAGAGATTGACAAATCAGTTTGTTCTTTCGATATTGTATGCTTTTGCGTGCATACAAAATATTTGAGTTGATTAGCTTTCGAAATGATGGTCGAAGTAGCAGTGCGGCTTGAAACAAATCTCTAGACTGTCTTATATATCCTGGAAGGAGTATCGTAGGTCCATGCACTGGTTATCGGGGTGAATATTTCTTTAAAATTAACCAGTTCAACCCTAAAATTTAGTTATTGCAACACCAAATAAATATTGATAAGTTTACTTAACTTTCTTGTTTATTTATTTGTTTGCGGCATTGTTTAATTACTTTTGACTTTCGTATTTTGCTTAAAACTGTTATTACATTATATTTATATTTTTCGAATAAATCCACCCACATTTACTTTTTGGTTTTCTAGTTCATTATTTTTTCAAACATAATGAATGTGGACATAAAGGTCATTTTATAAGTCTTCAATCAGAGTCATGACATATTAGGATGTACGTATGGATAATCTTAAAATTTGTGGAATTAGTTAATTATAATATTAGGAATAAGAGAATTATAAACTGTAATTTGGTATTCTTGAATGGGTACATATGCAATTAACCAGAATAAAAAAAAAAGAATTAACACCACTTCACACTAAAGTGATTAATTATTAGAGAGGAACTTATCGAACACTTGGGCACGAAAAGATAATAAAAAATATTCATCATTTTTTTTTTTTTGGAAGATTTTAAGTGATAGATCTAAAATTTACGCGATTTTATGTGTTATTGAACTGTGTTTACTGAAGTGTTTTTTTTAAAAAATTGGTAAAGTTTGATGTTTGTATTGTGAAATTTTGATTATGTTTAGTTAAACGTCACTTTTGTTGCAGAATGTTAGAAACCATGCAAAGTTGTCAGTTGAAAACAAGCTTTTTCTCATTTGCAAAGAATGTCTGCATTAAGGCCATTTTTATTTTTTTTCAAAAATTTCATCAACAATTTCGTGAAAACAACCAAGGCATGAAGAATAAAAATGCTCGTAGAAGCAAAAATGGCCAACCTTTTCCTTTCAAGGTTATTAGGTTAACATGTCTAATTTCCTACCTGGGGGTTAATATATATATAAAACATCTAAAGTTGAGGGTTAAAATATGTAAAACATCTAAAATTTAGGTGTTAACCCTTGGTTAACATGTCTAATTTCTTACTTCTATCAAAAGAGAAAACGCATGTTTCAAACTAGCAACTTTAGGCAAAATTATATTTTTGTTCCTGTAACTTTGGCCCCTTTTAGACATTTGGTCGTATAACTTTTTACTTGACAAATTTGGTCATATGGTGCAATATGCCTTTACACATTTCATCCTATTTTTGCTCACATTTGGTCCATTAAATCCGTCCAAATTCAATAGTCGGCTGGTGACTCATGATTCTCACGTGTCAGCCAAATAATTACAAGACCAAATATGTCAAAAGGCCAGAGTAACAGAACCAAAAATGTAATTTTATTTCTTTTTTCTACTTTTTTTTTCGTGAAATTATGTTGAAGAATTGATTCCCATATGTTTAGTTTGAATGCTTTGCCATCTATCTATACTATATATGAACTGTGAGATCCTTAAGTGGTCTCTATAAGTATATTTACTAAAATGATCCTTTAAATGTTTCACTAGTTCTCAATTCAATCTATGTCTACCTTTTTTGATAGTAATCCACGTCTTCTTAAAGTTTGGAGTAAATACCACAACTTTTGTAAGGAAAAAAAAATTACATCCTAATGTGTAACTCCAATAATTTAGAATCAATTTTGTCTATTGATCACCATTTAAGATACGGGTTTTATTTTCCTTTGAATTCTCATTATTTGACTAAGTGGTAATTCTTACTTAATCAAACTCTTTTTCTTTACCCAAATATTCACATTTTAATTAATTCAAATTATATTATCATTGCAAAATATATTAATGGTTTTAATTATTCTATATGACTTGAAAAAACACCGAATTTGAAAAATACAATTTTTACGAAGTATAAATATACTAAATATTACAAATTAAATTTATTCTATTTTTAATTTTACACACGTATCGAGTGTACCCTGACAACTAGCATAAAAGAAGATAATGAAGAGGTGTTTGTAAAAATTTAAAATAAGTAAGTATTTTGGAGTTTTTTGTGTTGCTCATAAGCTAAATATAGTCTTTGGAGCTCCTTGCTATTTTTCTTTTTTCTTTTTGTTCCTTGTTAATGAGGATGGACTTCGAAGTTAAAGACACGTCCTAACAAATTTTTGGAAAAATTTAAATTTAATTTTTAAGCTTTTAGCAACTCTCTACAATAAAAAAAGAAAATTAGTGACAATGTATTAAATCACAAAATTAAGTTGCCTCCATTCAAGTTGTCACCTAATGCATATACTCTAGCATTATAACTTTAATTTTTGTCATTACAACATTTTTGGTTTTGTATTTATTTTTATTTTTCAAGTTCCTATTAAATCACTTCCAACCCTTTTTACTGGGTGATTTACACTTTAAACCTTAAAAATATATTAAATAGTCACTTTACAACATTAGAAATTAATAATAATAATTGTATACTGTACCTTAGAACATCTTTAGTTTTGGCATAAATGTACCCTTACTATTTTATGGCTAAAAAATTTATTCGAGTTGATTTCTTACAAGGGCAGCATTGTTGTCTTAAAAAACAAATATATTTTTTGCTTTTAACTTCGACATCTAACATGAAAAATACTAATGGACACCAAATATTCCCAATTTATTAATAATATAATTTTTGCTTATTGAAGTATATTTTTTTGCAGTAACATGACAATTCTTAAATTAGATCACTATTTTAAAAAACAAATATTTGAATTAAAATACAAATGAAAAAAATTATTTTCTAAAAAACAGGTGAAATCATATAGAGGGGGAAAACAAAAAAAATAGGACCATAATCAGTAGGAAATAAAGTAATATATTTTAACTTCATGTTAATAGTCTCGAAAAATTCACCATTTAGTAGTTTTATATAGATTAGCACAACTTTGATTTACCATATCTAAACAAAAATTTTCAAAAAAGATAATCAATATAATAAATTGCAAATAAATTTTCGTCTTACCATAACATGGATGGAGCCTGTCAATCATGTTGAATACATGAAAAACTTTTGTGTACTTCTCTCAATTTCTATACAATTGCTCCAATTGCATATGAATCTTTGAATTTATTTTTGAATCCCCACCCCCCCCCCCCCCCCCGCTCCCACCCCAATTTTACTTGAAAAATGAAGAGTTTTAGTTGCAAAAAATCCTTATTGCTTTAAAGGTTGTTACTTTGTTTTTACATTCCATGAAAAAGGTAAAATACCTCAAATAGATTTTACAAATCATGTTAAGGATATTGGAGGGAGATTAGTATTTTTTTTAGGCTGACAATTTTGTCCTCAAAAAAAGTCAACTCCAATGTATTTTTTGGCCTGAAAAATGGTGAGAGTGCATTAATGCCAAAACTAAAAATTTGCTAGGATGCAATCTGCTGTTTTTTCTTTTTGAGAGTAGAAAGTGGCTATTTAAGGTGTTTGCGGAGTGTAATATGTAAACAACCCTTTTCTACTAATTCAAAACTTCTAAGTACATTTATTAAATTTTGCTTTGTGTTTTAGCTTCAGGACACGCTGAATTTGTAGTAGAATTATATTTAGCTTAGTGGAAATTAGTTTGACATACTATAATAAGAAAGTACACAAAAACTACCTATATAATTAATGGATAAGAAAATTTATCTAAGATCAACTTTAAAAAAAAAAGTGCAAAATTACATTTTTGGTCATGTGATTCTAGCCTTTTGATACATTTGATCATGCAACTATTTGGGTCATGCCATGTAAAAATTGTGTGTCGTTGATCTAATATTAATTTTGGTTAGTTAATATATAGTGGACCAATGTGTCAAGAAAAAGGATCAAGTTTGAGACTCAAGTACCAGATGTGTGAGCTTATGACCAAATGTGGGAGCAACAAAGACTAGATATGTAAAGACATATTAAATTATATGAACAAATGTTTTATAGTTACAGGGCCTAATATATCAAAAGGCTAGAGTTATGAGACCAAAAATGTAATTTTGCTCGCAACTTTACATGATTTCTAATACTTTTTATTAAAAGTGAAGTTTAACCAAATTTTATCAATATAATTACGTAAACATCAATTAACTTTACATGATTTCTAATACTTTTTATTAAAAGTGAAGTTTAACCAAATTTTATCAATATAATTACGTAAACATCAATTAAGCACATAAAAATATATAAATTTTAGATTTATTAGTAATTTTGATTAATTACGTTTAAATATAATATTCATATTTGGTATACAATATTATATTCTACATATCGCCATTTAATGAACCATAAATTTCTTTCGTTTACAAGTTTCCTATCTGAGACTTTTTCACGAAAAGTACTTTAAGCACGTTTAGATTGAATAAGTCGTGATACTTAGTACATTTTTAAATTGGGTGTGAAATGTGTGCTGACATTTAAATTTGAGATCCAGTTATGAACATTGGGATAAATTTAATTTGTATTTTAATAGCCTACTCTCTCTCTCTCTCTCTCTTCCCTCTTCTCTCATAATTTAATTGGGCCTAATTTCCTTTTTACCTTCTCTCAAATAGTTGGCCCACCAAACAAGGCCCAAAATCATAATTTGATTTCCACACGGCAGCAGATTGTACTCCAGTTTAGGGCTGTCAATGGAGCGGATTTTAATCCGAATCCGATCCGAATTTTAGCATATTCGATCGATTAAAATATTCGATGGATCAGATTCGATAATAAATATCCGTAATCCGAAATAAATGGGTTGGATTTGGAATCAAAGAGTCCGATCCGTTAAAGATCCGAGTCTGAGTTTTTATAATATATTTTACTAAATTTATACATTATATATAATATAATAGTAGCAAAGATACTTCAATAAAATGTAATATATGTGTCATTGTAATTAATAATATACTATTTATTATTTTTCAAGATACTTTTTTTAACAAAATATTGTATAGTTTTCATGTATTTTCTAAAATATTTTTCTACTTTATTTAATTTTATTTTTAAGGTAAAGGGATTTTTTTTTCTTTTTTTTTATAAAATACTAACTAATTAGTCTAGATATTAAAGATCTCTATTACATACACTGTGGAAGCGTTGGGGTTGGGGTTGGGGTGGGGCATTTTTCTAAATTTGTTATTTTTTATTTTTTTTAAGAAAAAAACTTGTATTATTTTTGTTTATAGTAATTTTTAAAAATTCATATTAGCTTATCTCTTATTCAATTTATTTATTATGTTTTCAATCATTTGATCTTAAGATATATATATTCTCTCAAAGTTAAAGATCTCTAAAATTATAATAATCTTTCAGAGAGCAATTTACAATATGTACTTATGTACAAAAATTACATTATTGTTTAATCAATAATTTAAAGTTGATAATTGTCATTCATAGATTGATCGCTTAGGAAATTACATTATGATCTTAAGAGATTATTCTAAAACAAGAGAATTATGCTAAAAAAAAAAAGCAAGATAGTAGAATCTCTTAAGCAATAGATTGATCGCTTAAGAGATAGGCCCGAACGGCCGTCCATTTTTTGACGGCCTGACCGTTTAAGAGATTATGCTACATAATAGAATAACATAATCTCTTAAACAATCATGTGGCCTTTTAAGCGATTTAGTTAGAAAAAAAGAATATATCTTAAGAGATAGATAGATCGCTTAGGAGATTGGTCCAAACGGCCATCCATTTTTTAATGGCCTAACCGTTTAAGAGATTATGCTACATAGTAGAATAGCATAATCTCTTAAATAATCGAGTAACCGTTTAAGCGGTTTTGTTGAAAAAAAAAAATCTCTTAAGAGATAGATTGATCGCTTAGGAGATTACATTATAATCTTAAGAGATTATTCTAAAATAAGAGAATTATGCTAAAATATATAGACAATATTAGTATATTATAAGAGTATATCTTACATAACTCTATCTTTTATAATCTTTTGTAATATAGATATCATAGATACATTATAATGATCATTATAATAATATATTCATGATAAGATCATTATGATTATTACATAGAATCATTATGATAAGATTAATTGATATCTATATTTCCATTAACTATACATATATGTATATATATATTCTCTACAAATTAAAGATCCCCAAAATTATAATGATTATAACTATCTTTTATAGTATAAATTAACATTATAAATATATTATATAATGATATTTACCATGATCATTATAATAAAGAAATCATGAGTATATTATAATAGTCATAATGATACTCATAATGATTCAATATAATAGTCATAACGATATTTTATAATATAGATATAGACATTATGAATATATTATAATGATCATTCTTATGGATTTGATCTATTATTTTCTAAAAGTATTATAATAAATAGTTCAAAATGAATTTATGTTAATATTTTCCAAAAAAATAATAGCATTACTTAAACGATTGAGTGATTGATAAAGAGATTATTTTAAAATAAGAGAATTGTTTAAACAATTGAGTGGTCGTTGAAGAGATTATGCTAAAAAAAAAGCGATCGAGATAGTAGAATCTCTTAAGCAATAGATTGATCGCTTAGGAGATAGGCCCGAACGGCCGCCCATTTTTTGACGGCCTGACCGTTTAAGAGATCATGCTATATAGTAGAATAACATAATCTCTTAAACGATCGAATGGTCATTTAAGCGGCCTTGTTAGAAAAGAAAATATCTATTAAGAGATAGATTGATGGCTTGGGAGATTGGCCCGAACGGCCGTTCATTTTTTGATGGCCCGACCGTTTAAGAGATCATGCTATATAGTAGAATAACATAATCTCTTAAATGATCGAGTGGTCGTTTAAGCGCTTTTGTTAGAAAAAAGAATATCTATTAAGAGATAAATTGATCGCTTAGGAAATTAGCCCGAACGGCCGTCCATTTTTTGATGGCCCGACCGTTTAAGAGATTTTGCTACATAGTAGAATAATATAATCTCTTAAACGATCGGGTGGCCATTTAAGCGATTTAGTTAGAAAAAAAAAAAAAAGAATATCTCTTAAGAGATCATTTTATAGCTTAAGAGATTGGCTTGAACGGCCATTTATTTTGTCACGGTCTTGGTGTTTTGTTGTTTTTGCGAGTTAAGTTATTTTTAATTTGACCCTCCAACATAATTTAAGTTATTTATAATTCGACCCCCATTCAAATTTTTGGATAAATAAGTACACTTATTTGCCATAATTAGTGCCACGTCATAAATTCAACCCAAAAGAAAATGAAAATATAATTTGAGGGTTAGTTTCTTAAATAAAAACTTGAAGGGTCTTATGGGCTAAATTTTTTCGATTCAAAAATACAAAATTACCCCTCTAGCTAATATACATGTGGTGTAGTTTTAAAAAAATGGGAAAAGTTTGTGATTTTTTTTTGATAATAAAAGTGTGTGAATTATTTATTGAAATCGGATCGGATCGGATTTTTTTATCGGATCTTGGATCTATTTCGGATTTGGATTCGGTAAAATGAATGAAAATCCTATAGGGTTTCGGGTCGGATTCGGTTGCAAGTACTTGTTATCGGATTCGGATCCGGATTACTCTGATTTGCTCCAGATCCGATCCATTGACAGCCCTACTCCAGTTTGCGTGCGCATGTTCCTTCACTACTTCGTCTTTGCTTTTTCTTTTCTTTTACCAATGAAAATCAATCGAGCGCACATAAAATTACTGTGCATATGGTATTCAAACAATTGAACTAAAATTTTGTTTTGTAAATCCTCAATAGTTTCTAAATTTTAAAAGCATTACCACTACTTGGGCGCCATTTTCATCAAGTGGCGACGGAAATAGTCACGGAAATTTCCGTAACCAAGAGAATTCTCTCAACGATGATTTTTTGTCGCTACTTTTGTCTCTAATTTTTTTGGCATATAGTTCAATTCCACATTTTGGGTGTTTTGTTGGTTTAAATCGTTTCAAATTCAAATTATTTTCATCAAACTTATCATATTTCACAATATCCTTCAATCAATTTTAAATTATGTGTTAAATATTCCAATATATTTCAAGAAATACATTTTCCTATCCCTCAATGTATATATGAATGCTTTCATAGTCATGAAACAATTATATACTAATGTCAATAAACTAATCATAAATTACCAAAAAAATTGATTAAATAGTTAGTCCAACTATATTGAGTAATTTTTCAAGTTATATTGTTCTAATTGTGCAGTTTAGGCAAAATAATTGACAAAAATGTTCGATATCGAAAAAATCAACAATTAATTTTGACTATTAGCCATGAAAAAATCCGTGGCTAATCTTAATATTTTTTAAAAATATAATTTTGTCACGGAATTATCCGTGGCTATATTTACAATTATAATTTTTTTTTTCTGAAAATGGCTTAGCCACAGATTTAGATTAAATTTATTTTAATTATTTTTTTCCATAGCCACAGATTTATCTATGGCTAAATAAATTATTTTTTTTAAAAATACAAGCTTAGCCAAGGATTAATCAAATTTAATTTTTTTAAAATACAAGTTTAGCCACGGATAAATCTGTGGCTAAGCTCAATTAATATTTTTTTAAAAAAAACTCAGACACTTAGCCACAGATAAGAGATATCCATGGCTAAGCATAATTAATTTTTCTTAAAAATACTAGCTTAGCCATGCATAAATCCGTAGCTAAGCACAATTAATTTTTTTTAAATACAAGCTTAGGCACGGATAAATCTGTGGCTACGCTCAATTAATATATTTTTTTTAAAATACAAGCTTAGCCACGGACAAGGTAAATCAATATTATTTTTAAAAATACAAGCTTAGCCACGGATAAATCTACGACTAAGCTCAATTAATATTTTTTTAAAATACAAGCTTAACCACGGATAAATCTGTGGTTTCGCTCAATTAATATATATATTTTTAAAATACAAACTTAGCTTAATTAAGTTTGTGCAAATTTGAATGCATTTTCCTTCCAGTTAATTTTGTGGCTAAATCTCTGTTTTCTAGTAATGTACAGACTTGCTGCTCAATACTAGTATAATGCAATTGAGCTTTCCTTCTGAAGGCCAGTGAGAACTTCAAGGTGATATTTCAATCGCAAAATATTTTTGAAAAATTATATTTTTGAATATTAGTGGCAAAGATTGAAAAACAAGGAAAAATTAAGAATATCATGACCAAAATATCAATCACAAAGGTTATTGTAAAAGTGTAGCAATTAAAACGAGTTGTGATCGCAAAGTCGATCTCAATGAGTATCAATCTTTCTTATTTTTTTTGGTATTCGAATTTTAGTCACAAAAGTACATCTAATTTTTTTCACTTTTGCGATTGAAGCTTTTGTAACTATCTTATTAAAAGAATATTTGAAAACAGATACCAACGGTTATTTCAGTTGCAATATCCTTTATTCTTCTTCTGTTTTTTTTTTGATAATACATGATATAACTTATGCACGTATACTTTTTAGGATTTGAATCCTACCCACTACACTCCCTATACCTTTAAGGCTGAGTACACGTCCATTGGGCTACAATTATTTCGATTGCAATATACTTTATTCTTTTTAATTACTTTGCAAGGGCTTTCTAAAAGTCGTATATGTTTATGTGAGGTATGACTCTCTTTATTCGACACGTGTTTGTTTTTTACTTATTAAGTTAGTTTAAGAATTGAAATTTTACAGGTAATCGACTAATTACCCTCTCTCTGTCTCTCACGCACTTGGCTTATCTCTCTTTTTTTGTTCAATAACTACTCCCTATATCTTCTCTCTTATATCCTCGTCCACATCATCCTTACAACTTAAAATAAATATAAAATATTCCTTTTTTAATAAAAATATGAAATATTACTTGCTAAGAGAAATATAAAGCAAAATGATTATATCTCATCATTATGAGTAAATAATTACAATAAACATCAATAATGAGTGTAATTGAATAAAAGATAGTTGTAGCTTTAAAAAATAACTATAACTATTATATAATTTGTGTGTTTCACATGTAATATTTTATTATGCATTAATTATTATCTATATTTTTTTTGGTATAACTCAATAATAATTTGTTAACCTATGTGGATCACTTGTATAAATAACCTAAACCAACTAAATTTGAATATATTTCATAAAAAAAGTATCATTTGTGAATATATATGTATATATAAAATATAATATACACATACATATACACATGCGTATGTGTCCATTTGTTTTTGCATGTATCATAAATGTAATGACTAGAAGACTATATAGATGAAATAGAAATCAACTAACAATGAATTTTTTTCGTTCAAATTTTTATTTTCCTAAATAATTTAAACAAACAATAATATATCCATTCTTTCATCAATTTAGCATAAAACATAAATTACTGCTTCTTTAATTAACTTTTTTAAAATAAGAGACGTGTCATGCTTTTGCCACTAAATATTAAAATTAAAATAAATAGTGATGCAGAAAAATACCATATTTATTCAATAATTAAGTGTTCTTGATTTTCTCGTTATTTCTCCTCAATCTTAAAAATATGAATTTATTTTTTCATATATTTTAAGTAATTCGATAGAAAATATAAAAGTCTCAAAAAAAAAAATTCTACTAACATAAAATTACTCAAATCCAGATCAAGGCTTTGAAAAAATCAGAATGAACACCTCTTCAAAATTATTTTCTAAAAAACATCGGAAAAAAAATTCTATCCTTTCTACCAAAATATGAAATATTTTAATTATCTAGTATTTCACAATTTTACTTTTATATAGTTGACGAGAGACATAGTTTCAATAACAACTAATTAACACAATGCAACAAATATTTAAAATAATTTATTTCAAATTAGAAGATAGTCATACTTTTGTGTTACGTGCTCTTAATTGTATGGTGTATTATGTAGTGATTCCTTATAATTTTTATTTTGGTTATAGATCTATTATTAATTTTTATTTTATATATATGTATATATATATAGATATATAATTTTCAATTTGAAGTTAATTTCTCTTGTAATCAACAATATATTAAAAATGATGTAAATTGTAATTTTGATGATTAACGTTGAAATATTAATTGAAATGCAATGGATACACATATCAAAATAAATAATATAATAGAGCTTATTAAAAGTTAAAAAAAAATAGGTGACAATGAGTGGATAGGAATTAGTTGTTTGATACACCACATACACACACATATATTATATGTAATATAATATATACATGTATATATTACATAGAATATATGTGTGTGTGTGTATATAAATATAGTTCTAGGTAATTAAAAGGTAATAAGTTATTCAAACCTAAACAACAGGTTGCAGGTAATTACAACATGTTGTACAATTAGCAGGTAATCTCATAATTTAATAGAGTACTAGGGTATCTAATATTAACCTAGTACGTAGTATGCGTTATTTTAGACAACCCCTACTTTGCAGCTGAAATATCAGTCGAAGATGTTGCCAAAAATTCATTTTTCTAGTTGTAAAATTAATCAAGGGAGACTTTGTTCCCTAAGTTCTTTTCTTTCTTCTCCTTTTTTTTTTTTTTTTTTTTTTGGTGACTGAACTTCCGATCGCCAAATCAAATGAGTTCATTGATATTAACAATGTTAGGAAATATATTGGAAGCGATATTTCAATCACAAACATCACTGAAATGAAGAAATTTCTCTTGTTTCCTTTTTCTATGATTGAACTTTCAATCGCAAAATAAAGTGAGTTCAATTGATATTAACAAGTATTTGAAAATAACTTGTGACGATATTGCGGTCACAATAATCAATGAAATGAAAATCATTTTCCTTGTTTCGTCCTTTTGCGACTGAATATTCAGTTGCAAATTAAAATGAGTTCAATTGATATTTAAAAAAAAATTGTGTTCGATATTCCAGTCACAAAAATCACTAAAATGAATTATTTTTCTTGTTTCTTTTTTTTGTGATTGAACTTTCTGTGCAAAAATAAATTGAGTTCAATTAATATTAAAAATATCCAAAAATATCTTGCTATTTATATTTTGATTACAAAAATCATTGAAACGAAAAAAAAAAATTCCTTGTTTCCTTTTTTTTTTCTTTTGCGATTGAGCTTTTCGTCACTAAATAAAATGACTTGAATTAATATTAAAAAATATCTAAAAATATCTTGCGACCAAAATTTCGATGACAGAAATTGTTGAAATGAAAAAAAAAAATCGTGTTCTTCCTCCCTTTGCGACTGAAATGTCGATCGCAAAGTTAAATAAAATGAGTTCAATTCATTCGATAATATCCAAAGACATCTTGTGAGCAATATTTTGGTTGCAATCAGTCGCAAAAACCAATGGAATGAAAACAACAAATCCTTCTGTTATTGGTCGTAATCGGTCGCAAAAGTAACTGAAATGAAAACGAAAATTCTTTTTGTTTCATTTTCCATATTTAGAGATGGAAAATGGCGGTGACAAATAGAAAAATGTTTTTTTTAATCATTTTTTAATTATCTTGCAACCTTTTTTTTTCCCTGCTTTATCGACCAAATCATTTTCTATAGACCATAGTATCTGTAGTCAGTCGCAAGTTAAATTGGTCTCAAAGTTTACAATTTTGCAATTACTCCTTCCTGGTCGCGATTTTTCGTTTTTTAGTAGTAAACACTCTTCCTAAAATATGTACCAATCATATCAACATATATTCTGAAGTTCCTCTGTGCGTATGTGTCAATCTCTCCTCTCTACCTAAACGTCGTATACCCCTCATGGGAAATACAAAACGAGAAACCCGGAGAGAATGGGAAAAGGCAGTGACGAATATATACTTCTGTGGGAGCGTTCAGAGTTTCACAATTTCATGGTTTCGACATTAATTCAAAGCCTAACCGATTATTATCTTCGGAAAAAAAAAAAAAAAAGCTTGACTAGTTATTCATAACTTATTACACTTTACACTTCATTTTGCACCCAAAAAAGTGCGGAAATTGCTGAAATCCAAGTCCACTTCATTTTTTCCTATTTTTTTCCCCCACCCCTGCACAGGCGGAGCTATGAAAACTATTCAGGGTTGAAATTTGAATTAATACACAATATAAAAGGTGCTTTTATTATTCAACTCAACAAAATTTGAAACACTAATAGTAATATCAATAGTCTATATATAAATTTTAGGTGGAGTGACCATCCACCTAACTTTGTTCGTGTTTTTGTTTGCAGTATAAAAATATTTCAAGTATCCTTTTCTCTAACAGCTACACCACGTTCAATGATTCCAAGAATCTAATTATATATATATATGTTTTTTTTTTCTTTTAATATACATATACATATATATATGTGTGTGTGTGTTTTTGTGTATTTTCTAACCTAGGTTAAAGATTCGTGTGCAATAAACAAAAGCCAATTAAATTATCATATTTTTGGACCATCTCGATCCAGCAAGGCACCTAAGTTCTATCATCAAGCATAAGAAATTTGCAAAAAATGAGCTGCGTGAAAATTGTGAACGTTAAAATACTAAGACCAAAAATAAAATAAAATATTAACATCAAGGTCACATCTAAATTAAAAGACAACCCATCCAGCGCAAGCACCTGTTGAATAATGCATTAAAGATAAACCAGCTGTGGTTTAAGAATGAATGTATGATGCACTGGCAGCAACTACCACTATTAAAAAAATGATGCGATTTTACATTATGTAATGTTAGTTCAGATCCTCTATTGTATAATCGTGTTACATTTTCTATTACATTCATTAATACACTCCACGTGTATTGGTGGAGGTTGAGATAAGGAAAGAGAATCTTTATATTTTTTTTCCATATCATCAGTTTTTCTCTTTTCTTATCTCAACCGTCCACCAATACGCGTTGCGTGTATCGATGAGTGTAATAGAAGATGTAGTACGATTATGCAATAGAAGATCCGAGCTAATATAATGTGACAAGTTTTCCTTTAATCACGTTACATATGTCAAATTATTCATTTTCTTTTACTAGTCTAGTATGATAAACAATTAAACATAAATAGCTAATTACAATTTACTCCTTCCATGATCAACATTTCAAGCTTATAAACTTCTATCAAATTCAGTACATTTCATCTCCACCTGATCGTCATCCACAGAATGTTCGCAAGAGCTTATGCTTTTTCATAAAGTGCTTCAATTTAGAATTTTTGAAAAAACAGGCTTGTTGGTGCTCTTAGCTTCTGTACCCTTTCAGCTTCTTTTAACTCTTATAAAAGCAGAAGCTAGCACGTAAATCAAACATTTGTCACTGGCTTTTTTATAGCCAAAAGAAGAAACTTTCCCAAAAACCTTCATAATGATACTTGTATTGCTATTAGCTTTGCCAATAATCTTGTTATACCTTGTGCACAAAAACAAAAAACCAGTTAAAAACCTAGTTCCACCAGGTCCTCCAGGTCTGCCTTTGATTGGAAACCTTCACCAATTTGGCAGGGCCAAGTACCCTCATATTTATCTATGGCAACTTTCTAGGAAATACGGCCCACTTATGTACATGAAATTAGGCTCCGTGCCGGTGCTTGTAATTTCTTCAGCAAAATTGGCAAAAGAAGTGTTCAGGACACATGACTCGGCATTCAGTGGCAGGCCAAGACTTTCCGGGCAGCAGAAGCTGTCCTACAATGGCTTGTGTTATGTTTTGGCTTAATTTCTCCCACATTGCTTAGTTAAGGAAGATGGGAAGTTCCTTAATGCTATAAAAGGACTCTTTCCCTTCCTAGTTTATCATCCCAAAAATTTGTACTCTCTTCTCCCAAATTAAAAGAGCAGGCTGCGTTAGTAGTGCTCGGAGACGTAGGCATAATTGGCCGAACTCCGTTATCAATTTTTCGGGTGTGTTCTTTCCTTATCTCTTTTAGTTATTCCGCATTTGATTTGTTTCTTTTCGGTATTAGTATAGTATTCAATATTTATTTGTCGGGTTTATTTATAGTGTATTGTACTATTCATTTGGGTGTATTTTTCTATTCACGTGTATGGTACTGTTCATGTATACACGGGTTTAGGTTGTGATAATATACTGTGCAAGTAAGTTCTGTCTAGGAGACTGGATTTTAAGTGGGACCATTTGTGACCCCTCCAGCCTTTCCTGGGAATTTATTTGGAATGATAATTTTGTCTAAGGAGACTGCTCAGTAGTCTTTCCTGAAAATTATCGAATCAGTACAATTCACTAGTTGTTGTTTGAGTGGAAAATTACCCGATTTTCCCAACAAGTGGTATCAGAGCCGAAGGTTCGTCCTAGGTCTGTTTGTAATATTGTTTATATTGAATACTATCATTTGAGTCTGTAATGGCGTCAGAAGTTCCACCAACAAATAGTGTTACATCAAATATGACACAAGGGACATCGACTTCCTCGTCCTCATGGACAAGGTTTCCAATGTCAAGTTTGAAGTTGGCGGTAGAGATATTTGACGGTACTGGCCATTTCGGCATGTGGCAAGGCGAGGTCATGGACTCCCTTTTCCAACAGGGTCTTGACATCGCCATTGAAGAAAAGAAACCAGAATACATAGAAGATAAGGATTGGAGTATCATAAATCGGTTAGCATGCGGAACAATTCGATCGTGCCTGTCCAGAGAGCAGAAGTATGCATTCAAGAATGAGACTTCTGCACATAAATTGTGGAAGGCGTTGGAGCAGAAATTTCTGAAAAAGAGTGGTCAGAATAAGCTCCTTATGAAGAAGAGGTTGTTCCGGTTTGATTATCAACCAGGTACTACTATGAATGAACATATCACTTTGTTTCAACAATTAGTAGCAGACCTATTAAACTTAGATGTAAAATTTGAAGATGAAGATTTGGCTTTGATGCTGTTGTCATCTCTTCCCGATGAATTTGAACACTTAGAAACTACTTTACTTCATGGGAAGGAGAATGTATCTTTAGATGCTGTATGTTCTGCATTGTATAGTCATGAATTGAGAAAACAAGATAAAAGGAAAAACAAAGTAGCTACAGCAGATGAAGCATTAGTGGCGAGAAGTCGTCAGCAGAGCCAGTCAAAGGGAAGAAGAGGAAGATCAAAGTCGAAAAGCAGAGTTGCCAAAGATGAGTGTGCTTTCTGTCATGAGAAAGGGCACTGGAAGAAAGACTGTCCAAAGTTGAAGAATAAAGGGAAGGCTCAACAAGATGCAAATGTTGCAGAATGCAAAAGTGATGCAGAGTCAGATGTCTCTTTGGTGGCATCACCTTCAACATCCCATCCAGACGAGTGGATTTTGGATTCCGGTTGTACCTACCATATGTCTCCCATCAGGGAGTGGTTCTTCGATTTTGAAGAACGTGATGGTGGAGTTGTTTACATGGGCAATGACAATCCATGTAAAACAGCTGGGATAGGTTCAATCAAGCTGCGGAATCATGATGGATCTACAAGAGTTTTGAAGGATGTACGGTACGTTCCGAATTTGAAGAAGAATCTCATCTCTTTGGGGGCCTTAGAGTCAAAAGGCCTAGTTGTGATGATGCGAGATGGAATTCTCAAAGCAACTTCAGGAGCACTTGTGATGTTGAAAGGCGTGAGAAAAAATAATCTGTATTACTATCAAGGTAGTACAGTAGTTGGGACAGTAGCAACTGCAACATCTAGTAGCAAGAAGGATGCAGAGGCGACAAAGCTGTGGCATATGCGTTTGGGACATGCTGGTGAAAAATCCTTGCAAATTCTTGCTAAGAAAGGATTGTTGAAAGGTACGAAGACTTGCAAATTAGAATTTTGTGAGCATTGTGTTCTGGGAAAACAAAGAAGAGTGAAATTTGGCACTGCCATCCATGATACCAAGGGTATTTTGGATTATGTGCACTCAGATGTATGGGGACCTGCCAAGACTCCATCTCTTGGAGGTAGACATTATTTTGTCACTTTTGTTGATGATTTTTCCAGAAGAGTATGGGTGTTTACTATGAAGAAGAAGGATGAAGTGCTTGGAGTTTTCCTTAAGTGGAAAGCTCAAGTTGAGAATCAGACTGGAAGAAAGATCAAAGTTCTCCGAACAGACAACGGTGGAGAATACAAGAGTGATCCTTTCCTGGAGGCATGCCAAGAGTTTGGCATAGTTCGGCACTTCACAGTCAGAAAAACACCACAACAGAATGGGGTGTCGGAGCGTATGAACAGAACAATAGTGGAGAAAGTTCGTTGTATGCTGTCTAATGCTGGGTTAGGCAGAAAGTTTTGGGCTGAGGCTGTGACGTATGCTCAACATCTCGTAAATCGTTTGCCATCATCCGCAATAGATTGCAAGACTCCTTTAGAGGTATGGTCCGGGAAACCTACAACAGATTATGATTCTTTGCATGTTTTTGGTTCTACTGCATATTATCATGTAAATGAATCAAAGTTGGATCCACGAGCAAAGAAAGCTTTGTTTATGGGCTTCAATGCTGGAGTTAAAGGATATCGCCTTTGGTGTCTAGAAGCAGAGAAGACCATCATCAGCAGGGATGTTACCTTTGATGAATCTGCCATGTTGCATAAGGTAACTCAAGGAGGAATTGATGATATTCCACAGCAGGTGGAGTGTACGCCGAAGCAGGTGGAGTTTGAACAGATAATGGTGAGCCCAAAAAAAAGCACCATTAGTGACTCTCCCATGGCAGAAGAAGAGTCAGATGAGGAAGAGGTTCCGACCCAAGAACCTCAACAGCAGCCAGATTCAATTGCTGTTAGAAGGACAAGACGAGAAATTCAGAAACCTGCTCGTTTTGTTGACATGGTAGCTTATGCACTTCCAGTTGTTGATGAAGTCCCATCCACCTTTCCAGAAGCCATCCGAAGTTCAGAAAATGGTAGATGGAAAGATGCAATGGAAGAAGAGATGCAATCTCTTGAGAAGAACAAGACATGGAAGTTGACACAGTTACCAAAAGGCAAGAAAGCAATTGGATGCAAATGGGTATTTGCAAAGAAAGAAGGATTTCCTGTCAAGAATGATGTTCGCTACAAGGCAAGATTGGTAGCTAAAGGCTATGCTCAGAAGGAGGGAGTTGATTATAATGAGGTATTTTCTCCAGTTGTTAAACATTCCTCCATTAGAATTTTGTTGGCCTTGGTAGCACAGTTGAATTTGGAGCTAGCTCAACTTGATGTGAAGACCGCGTTTCTACACGGTGACTTGAAGGAGGAAATCTATATGTCTCAGCCAGACGGATTCAAAGTTGCTGGTAAAGAAAATTGGGTTTGTAAACTTAACAAATCGTTGTACGGATTGAAGCAATCACCGAGACAATGGTACAAACGATTTGATAAGTTTATGATGGGTCAGAAGTACACAAGAAGCAAATACGATCAATGTGTGTATTTGCGCAGACTTCAAGATGGGTCCTACATCTACCTACTCTTGTACGTTGATGATATGCTGATAGCATCAAAGAGTCAAGTTGAAATTGACAAATTGAAGGCTCAGTTGAGTAAAGAGTTTGAGATGAAGGATTTGGGAGAAGCCAAAAAGATTCTCGGCATGGAGATAAGTCGGGATAGACAGAGAGGCAAGCTTTAGCTGACACAGAAGCAGTATTTGAAGAAGATATTACAACGTTTTGGTATAAATGAAGATACCAAACCTGTAAGTACTCCGCTTGCTCCTCATTTGAAGCTTAGCAGCCAGTTATCTCCAAAGACAGATGAAGAACGAGAATACATGGCGAAAGTCCCATATGCTAATGCAGTTGGAAGCTTGATGTATGCAATGGTGTGTACGAGACCCGATATTTCACAGGCAGTTGGTGTTGTGAGTAGATATATGCATGATCCTGGCAAGGTTCATTGGCAAGCTGTGAAATGGATTCTACAGTATATTCAAGGTACTGTAGATGTTGGCTTAGTGTTTGAGCGGGATGAATCACTTGGTCAATGCGTAGTTGGATATTGTGATTCTGACTATGCAGGTGACTTGGATAAGCGGCGATCTACAACTGGCTACTTGTTCACTTTAGCCAAGGCGCCAATTTGTTGGAAGTCTACTTTGCAGTCAACAGTGGCTTTGTCTACAACAGAGGCAGAGTATATGGCAGTTACAGAAGTTGTGAAGGAGGCAATTTGGCTTCAAGGATTGCTAAAAGACTTGGGAGTTGGTCAGAAACACGTTGAGGTGTATTGTGACAGTCAGAGTGCTATTCACTTAGCAAAGAACCAAGTTTTTCATGCAAGAATGAAGCATATTGATGTTCGCTATCACTTTGTGCGGGAAATTCTCGAAGAAGAGGAGATACTTCTCCAAAAGATTCGGACTACAGAGAATCCTGCAGATATGATGACCAAGGTGGTGACAAAAGTCAAGTTTAAACATTGTTTAGACTTGGTCAATATCCTGCATATTTGAGTTAGCGCCTGAAGGCGCAAATTGGAAGCACTACGAAGACCTTTTTTGTTTGATTGAGAAGATTTGCATTTGGTGGGACCAGAAATTGTGCCAAGGTGGAGATTTGTTATGTTTTGGCTTAATTTCTCCCACATTGCTTAGTTAAGGAAGATGGGAAGTTCCTTAATGCTATAAAAGGACTCTTTCCCTTCCTAGTTTATCATCCCAAAAATTTGTACTCTCTTCTCCCAAATTAAAAGAGCAGGCTGCGTTAGTAGTGCTCGGAGACGTAGGCATAATTGGCCGAACTCCGTTATCAATTTTTCGGGTGTGTTCTTTCCTTATCTCTTTTAGTTATTCCGCATTTGATTTGTTTCTTTTCGGTATTAGTATAGTATTCAATATTTATTTGTCGGGTTTATTTATAGTGTATTGTACTATTCATTTGGGTGTATTTTTCTATTCACGTGTATGGTACTGTTCATGTATACACGGGTTTAGGTTGTGATAATATACTGTGCAAGTAAGTTCTGTCTAGGAGACTGGGTTTTAAGTGGGACCATTTGTGACCCCTCCAGCCTTTCCTGGGAATTTATTTGGAATGATAATTTTGTCTAAGGAGACTGCTCAGTAGTCTTTCCTGAAAATTATCGAATCAATACAATTCACTAGTTGTTGTTTGAGTGGAAAATTACCCGATTTTCCCAACAGCTTGGACATGGCGTTTTCACCGTACGGCGATTATTGGAGGGAGGTGAGGAAAATCGCGGTTGTTCATCTCTTTAGCCCTCGAAAGATTCAATCATTTCGCCCTGCTCGGGAAGATGAAATCTCTCGTATGGTTACAAAGATTTCGGCCTCGGCTGACCATCATAGCGTTGTCAACTTGAGTGAGATGATCATGGCTTTGGGCACCACTTTGATATGTCGAATCGCTTTCGGTAAGAGATATGACGACCAAGGAGCCGAAATGGGAAGGTTCAGCGAGCTTCTACATGAGGTTCAGGTCATGATGGCCAGTTTCTTTGTATCTGATTATTTTCCTGCTTTCGGTTGGGTTGATAAACTCTCTGGATTGACCAATCGACTCGACAAGACTTTCAAGAAGTTGGATGAATTTTACCAGGAGCTCATCGACGAGCATCTTGATTCCAACAGAGCGAAACCGGCCGAGGGGGATGGTCATTTTCTTGATACTTTGATCCAGCTTAAAGAACAAAAGTCATGTCCCATCGAGCTCGACTGGCCTCACATCAAATCACTAATAATGGGACTCTTATGATTTCATATTCAGTATTAGAAATTTATTTTACATTATAAGCAAAAATAATATTAGTGACAATATAATTGAATTAAGTGACAATACCTTTCATTTTGTTACTAATTAAATTTTTTTGGTAACAACAATATATATGTTATCTTGATTGATAATTAATAATACACTTATAGTAACAACCGTGTGACAAAATAATAATTTGTCATTGACATTTTGTAATAACATTACATTGTCACTGAGTTGTCACGATGGGTGTCTCATTAATGATCAATGTTGCAATATGTTATCACTATTGATATTGTGCAAACTAATATTTTTTGTTACTAAATATATGTAATTAGAGACAATTTTTTCATTATCACTTATTATATTGTTACTAACTTACTCATTTTCTTATAGTGTTATAAATGAAACTCAACATAGAGTATTTTGCTGGCACTAAAAAATTTCTCCTCAAAAATTTGTAAAATAGCAATCAGTCACAGCATGATTTCGTGATGATTTTTATTCATCATACATTTGTTAGTAAACATTCTTCAGTGACAGAGCAATTCGTCGCAACTTTAACGAATTCAGCACAGAACATGATTACTATTTTTGTTCGTCACAAAAATCTGTTAGTAAAATATTTTGTTGCTAATTATTGTTTTAATTCTATTTTAATACAACTCAGATAAAAATCCATCACTGATGTCTTATATTTGTTGTGAAATTTTTTCGTCACAAATTTTCGTCTACTTATTGCTCTTCGTAGAATGCAATTGTTGGTGCAATAGATACGACTACAGCCGCGACAATTTGGACCATGACGGCGCTGATGAAGGCACCAGATGTCATGAAGAAAGTTCAAGCAGAAATCAGAGATTTGGTAGGCCGAAAGGGACAAGTAGATGAAGATGATTTGCAAAAACTTCCCTATCTAAATGCAGTTATAAACGAGACTTTCAGATTGTATCCTCCAGGTCCATTAAATCTACCAAGAGAGACAACGGAGAAATGCATTGTAGAGGGCTTTGAAATTCAGCCCAAAACAGTGGTTTTTATCAGTTCGTGGGCGATTGCGAGAGATCCCGAGTCCTGGGAAAATCCACATGAATTCTTGCCTGAGAGATTCTTGAAAAGCAACATTGACATAAAAGGGCAAGATTTTAGGGTGATTCCATTTGGATCAGGCCGGAGAATTTGCCCGGGAATACCTATGGCAATGGTAAATGTGGAACTCACAGTTGCAAGTCTCCTCTACTCTTTTGATTGGGAACTAGCTCCAGGGATGCAAGCAGAAGATGTTGATACCGATGTGATATTCGGGGTCGTAATGCATAAGAAAAACCCACTTCTCCTTGTTCCCAAGAAATATGTTGTTTAGGTATGGTATTGTAATTGCTTGAATGAATCATCCATGTGTTGTTTAGAGTGCTCCTAAAAAAAAAATATGTTGTGGAGGTGGTATTCTTGCTTGAATAAATCATTCAGTTTTATCTGGTTTAGTAGTCTAAATTAATTTGAAGAATAGTTCACTTCACCTCTATATGGCATTTGCCAATGCATGGAGGCGACCAATCACCTCTATAGCACACCTCAAAAAGGGAAATCGAGTTTTCCCAATTTAGTATCGATCCGAGGCACTGCTTTCCAACCAGGGAACTACAACTTAGAGGTAATTTTTTGGCTAATCTTATTTCAGGCAGCTTTTCTACAACTCATCGATCATGTCTTTGGAGCTTTTAAGCTCCTTGCGAGACTCACTCTCACCTCTCCAGAGTTTAAGTGAAATTTCAAACAACCCCCTCTTATTTTCAAAATTATCAATAAAAAGAAGAAGAAGGAGATGAGCAATGATGAGGTTTTTATAAAAAATGGCTATATTTTGAGGTTAAGCCATTAAAATGTAGACTTGAAATTCATTGGGCCTTGTAAAGGCTTCGAAATTTATTGATTTGTTTTATTTGTCAAATTGATGAGTAGGATTTGAGCTCTAAATTTCAAATCCACAAGGTCCAAATCTTTCAAGTTAAGTATGGCCTTACACACACTAGTGTATGCCCCTGCTATATACGGAAGCAATTAAAAAAATTATAATAAATCAACTTTTATTAATTAAAGTTTTCATATGTAGTATATGCAGTATATAGATATGTAGCCGGAAGTAATTAAAAAAAATGTCATAGGAAGACTGAAAAATGTATTTACAGAAGATAAATAATGAAAAAAAAAGAAAGAAATAAAGTGTTCTCTAATTAAGAACAGCTCTTTCGCTCATCTAAATATTTTTATTCGTGGAATTATATCCTAAGATAAATGTATAACATAAATTATTCATGGCACATAAATTATTATTATTATTATTATATAGAAGTACATATAATAAATGTTGATATATCCATGTGCTTTTAAATCTGGCCAAATTCGTATATAATACTAACATGACTTGGAATCAAAATCAAGAAATTAAAGAGTTTAAAATAGTAACAAAGATAATGACTTTAGTCATATATATATATATATACTAGCATGTACTCCGTGCTATGCACGTATGTCACAATGCATCGTAATGTATAAAAAGATAAAAATAAAATATTCTGTTAATGTTCACTTTAAATAATTTTCAATGCAATTCAATAATTAAATAGATAATATTTTACTCATATTTGAAGCTTTTAAATTTTTTTAAAAAGAAAAGTATTGTCGTGCAAAAAAAAATCATATAAAAAAAAAAGATAAAATCTAAATATGCGATCAAAACTAAAGTTATAAATAAACTTTTTAGACATATTAAAGTTATGAATGATAATTTATGAGTTACTCTAAATTAATAGGCACAAAATAATATATTATTATCCACATATATTAGAACACGCGACACTATATTTTTTTATGCACCTAAACATATATGGATGTGAAGCATCATAAAATAAATTAAAATTGAATTTTATTTTACATAAAAGAATAATAATCATAATATCTAAATAAAATAATAATTAAATTATAAAACATCAAGTACTCTTGATGCAACTTGAATATTGTGAATCTCCTTCTATAATCTCCAAAACATTTCGTCCTAAACTTGCGTTAGATGTATTTTAGATGTTGTGAATATTTTGAATCTCCTTCCATATCTCTTTTTTTTTTTTTTTTGATAAATAACCTCCTTTTATATATGAATTCTTCTTCTGATGAATATTTTAAGGGCCCCTTTGTACTATATCATTTGTAACACTTACCCCTCTGTACTCTAGAAAACATCATTTACTCTCCTAAAATTGGTTACCATAATGACAAAATGACCCTTATTATATTATGTATATGCTTTGTCTTATTATCTTTATATTAATATTGATGGAAATAATTGTTTTATTTTGTTCTAAATAAATTATATTTTGAGAATGTCAAATAATTTTTGCAATTGTTAATGTTCATTCATCAATTAAAACATGTGTATAATAAAGAATAATAAATAATTAATATTAACTAATTAAGTAAAATTGTTTACAGTGCTTTATTTTCAAAATGTTAATAGTAAAATACTCCATCATTCAATTATACAAAAAATTAATTTTATATTATTAAAAATTAATTTTTTTATTAAGTTATATTTCATTTTATTTTGCACAAGCATAAAGTATGCCCAAATACGCTAGTTATTATTTCAAAGACCTAGCCAATAATTTTTTTTAATTAAACGATTTAAAAATTTGAGAAAATTCTATTTGATCAAAATTAATCAAATTGCAGCCAAAAGATCACTGTCAAAATTATTTTGTGGTTTATTAGATGATTTTGGTCTAAGACCACTATTAAAATCAATTTGTGGTTTATTATATGTACATTTTTTTAGTTTATTAATTAGATGTAAACTTTTTTATATCCAACTGATATAAAATGATATAATACAATCCAAAATGGAACCAAATAACAATAAATAAGTAAAATTTGAATATGTCAACAATTTAATATATATCAAAAAAATTGAAGATAAAGATAGGACAATGAACAAAAAGAATTGGATAATAAAACTTCCGCGTAGTGTTAAACTATATAAAAAGAAATGATAGAGATAAAACGATGAAAACATATGTTGTAGATAATATTGTATCCATATTTTAATTTTTTAATCCTTTTAAAATTACAATTTAATTTTGGTAATATGACCTATCATATTAAAGACATTTTTTGAAATTTGAGTTATGTAAGTTTTAATTGAGTGCTTTTTCTAATTTTTGGGGATAAATTTATCATAAGTGACATTGTGTTGACATTTACATTCGTAACATTTCTTAAATTATAAATAATTTGATGGTATTACGTAATGTTTAAATTAGAATTTTCATTATCCATATATATTTTTATTGAAAATTACTATTACAGCTTTTATCTCCTTTGTGTGTGTGTGTGTGAGAGAGAGAGAGAGAGAGAGAGAGAGAGAGTTTCAAATTTGAATAATTGTTGGACTTAAATGATTTGGAGAGATAAATTAATAATTAATACTTACCAATCAAATAATTCATTATTAACAATTAAAATTAATTCAAAATTCTAAGAATTAAGAATTTAGTCAAAATTACACATTTTGATCAAAAGACCTTTCTCAAATATATAATAGTATAGATAATTATACATATATGGACACATACTGCATAATGTATAGGGATAATAAATAGAAGTTGATTAAGGAAAAGTAGTCAAGGTAAAAGACAATTACAATGCAAGGATATTGAATAATAGAAATAACTTATATATAAATTTAGAAAACTTTTATTTACACATGTAGTTAAATTTGATTGGTCAAAATATGAAAATAATAATTTATGACCTTAAATGTTAAAAGATTAAACTATAACAAGGACATCATTATTAAGATTAATACAAAAGTTGTCACATTGAGAAACTTATATATATACGTATTATTATAAAATAAAAAAAAGGAAGCTATTTTTGTGTGACAAATGGCAGTTTTTCATGTGATTTCACAAAATTTTCCCTTTAATTCTAAGTGAAAATAGAGATACATAAAATTTTGGCTAAAATTGAAAATTCCCGTAAAATGAATGCAATTCAAATACCAAATTTTGATATGTCAGATTTATCATTTCAATTAGTAAGCACATGCAATAAATATGCAAATAGAAAGGTTAATATTGTAATATTACATCCAATTGAAAAATCATATTCTCAACTCACAAACAATTTTCTCGGTCATCGTGGATTTTGAAGTTGAAACTCATTTTTAATAAACAAAGTTCCTTTAAATCAATAATTCATGTCTTTGGTTCTCTCTCTCACACACACACGAAACACTTTCTCTAATTACAATTAGTTGGCATTTTTTTCTTCTTTTTGTGTTTATTTCTTTATAATGTAATTTTATTTTGTATAATTATTTTATTTTTAATTTATTATTAGTTTAATAAATTATTTTAAATAGTTCTTAAAAAAGTATTCTTATACAAGAAATTTAATAGTATATTTATATTTTGATCTTAAAAATGTTTAAACACTAAATCAAG